>OU898282.1:139162714-139762714 GCA_918026665.1 Diabrotica balteata
CAATACTATGTAATTGTAGATACTATTAGTTATGTTCGCGTTACCAATACTGAATGTGTTCTGGATCTGTTTAGAACCCTTTTCTCAACCGGGTTGTACGCAAGCGCGGTTTATAATCGGATCAGGATTGATTTAAACTGAGAAAGAATTTTGAATAACCTTTAGTTCAGTTCATAATATAGCTGGTATGTGTTGTTTGTTTTGTTTAGAGCCTGATTTGTTTTCTTGACGAAAAGATCTTGATGATTCTGGACTAAGCGCTGAACTTAATCACCGCGAACACACATTTTTACACTGCGCATGCGAAGCAAATCTGAAAGCGTCCAGTACTGGTACCGCGAATAAAGCTATAAGTTTATGTATTCTCAAAAACGGTAATTTTAACTGAATACTCTGTATTAACAGAGTTTTAACTTCATCATTCCAAGGACAGTGTCCAGTGAGAAGAACTGTGGCCAATTAATTTCAAGCAGGCACTTTGATGTTTCAGCCCGTAGTTACATAGATTATACCTTTGTGCTTGCTAAGTTCTAGCGTACTATATCAGCGATTGTGTTCCCAATTACCGATTTCCATTTTTACGTGGCTTTTGGGTAGCCTGGCCTGAGGAAACTGAAGTTCACAAAATTTTTATTAATCCTTATGTTATCTGGTCCCTTTGAGAAGTTAGTGGAAGGAATATTAGGAAGCAGTTAATCCACGATTCATAAGCAAGTTGTTGATCCCACACTTAAAATATTCCGACCGTGACATGTCTCTAAAGTCATGATATAAATGATTGTGTCTTAGATCAAAATTATAATGATCAGTATATCTATCAATTATTCAATACATTGTTAAGATATAACATTAGCAAAAATATTTACCAGCCAATCACTTAACCACGTCTTTAGTTTTACTCTTTAATTTCAAGGTAGTTTTCATTTATTCTTATTTTTTATAGAATGACTCTTATTTTTGCTGTGTTTTCCTTACGACTTTTCTTTGAGTTTCTTAGTCCAATTTTATCTTCAAGGAGAGGATAATATTTTAAGGAAATATGTCACCGTTTGCACATATTTTCTCTGATTTGGTGATTTATCTTGTTAAACTCGTTCTTTTCTTCATTCATTTTATTCCATCAATTTTATTTCCAATATTTCTATTCTTTTGGGTATGTTATACATTAACTAAGTTTATTTACATCTTGTACAAAGTATATCGTATTATTCTACAGACTTCTGTATGCGTCCACAGTTGGACATAAGCCTCCTTAAAGTTTTTCCATCATATAGCATCATTTAGCTTCTTTTCATCCGCTATTAAAACTGTATCATTCAGAAAGCAATGGTTATTTAACCTTCTTTAATGATGATTCCTTTGTCCTTCTAGTTTAGTATTTTAAAAGCATATGAAACTGCTGAAATATGGGGCGCAAGGATCAAAAATCAAAATCGAATCAGGAGAGGAGATTCCAGATGAGTGAAATCTATCATACACGTCCTTTATTTTCAAAAAAGGTGGCAAAAGGTCGACAAATAACTATAAAGAGATCAGTACAATGCCTTTAATAGCAAGAAGCTTTTCCATAAGAGGTCGAAAAAGATATTGGGTATGGATCCGCCGAGAGAAAGGCGGAGAGAAAGACCTGCTATAAGATGAAAAACGTTTATAGCAAATGTTGTGATAAATAGAGATCTCAGAGAAGGTGACTAGGCGAATACTTAGAGTGCTGTGGAGGACGTAAACGGCGAATTCATAATGGAAAAAGCCGAAGAAGAAGAAAGCACACTCTATACTATTGAGAAAATTTTGGAGACCTAGTGTCGCCGTATCTTACTCCTCTTCTGATGTCTATTTTATTGGTGGTCCCGTGAAGATTGATAATGTATCCAAAACAAAGTTTGCTATGATTGCTTGTTATTACGTCAATTACCTCCTTGATATCTTATATAGCTAGTATAATTCTTATATATTATAATAATATATTCGTGTACGCCGTTTCTGATATAGGCCTGTCTTGTCTTTATCGCTGGTGTCTATCTATATACAAGAAAAATAATGTTAATATTGGAATAAATTATTATTTTTACATCTCCTAGGATGAATAAACTGATTTTAACGCGTCAGTGGCAATGTAATGCCTTTTTCTAGAACGATTTGTCATTGGCTTCAAATATACTTTAGTTTCCGAACTAACGATCTTATTTTATTCAAATCTTTTTCCCTGGAACATTATTTTGCCCGCAAACAGATATAAAGATTCGATGTGTTTGTGATTCTTGTCATATTTGCTATATTCTTGAAAGATAGTGCATTATCTTGAAGATAGAGCACTTTTTTTCATTTATGGCCTTTGTTAGCAGAATTTTAGTTCATTTTAACAAAATAGAATAGATATAACAATAGTAGCGTATTTATCTTAGTAGTAGTTTCGTTACTAGTACAATAGTCAAACTTATAACATGCATTAACCCAGGTATATTCTGCTTTTATATAGATCAGTCGAATTCGACAAACATTGAACGTGTCTTTGTTTTCGAGTGAGGTAGTTCAGTTGACGAGACTTGTCTCGTAGCTTGTTACCACACTAGTGTTATGTACACAGTTATACCCGTATGTCATCTTCCGGATGATGTACGGTTTTATTAGAAACGTTTATCAAAGAAAGTAACATATGGTGTGCCATGTACTTATTTATTAATCATAAACTTTACAATTTGCCTAGACATAGATGAAATTATACGAAATAATATTTAACAGATAACTGAAAAAAATAATCAAATGGGGAATAAAAGCCGATTGGCTATAAACTAGATAAAAACGTGTGTAAAAAAAAGAAAATTAAACATAATAATTGCATGATATAAACTGCTCGATACGGCATAAGTCAAATAGCCTTAAATTGCGCCATATCACGTGTTCCCACGTAGTTCCAACGTCATTTTGAATATAAGAACAAAAACGATTGTAAGAATTTTTTATCAAACGCATTATGGACATTCAGTTTTTACCTTAATCTTTTCACTGCGCATCCTTTCACTGGTCACAAGTCTAGAGAGAAACAAAACAACAGACGCGCTTGGAAATTAATTCGAAATCTTGGCAACAATCCCGCTGCCCCGGCACCCAATCTGACAAAAGTCACACCCGATCAGATGGCCCATTATCTCCTGACAAATGGTAAGACGACATCAAGGAAGAACAAAGTGTGAATACACCGAAATATCGACGAAGAAGAGGATGTTCTAGGTACTTCCTTTTGCCTGGAGGAGATGAAAGGTGCGATCCACCAAATGAAAGATAATAAAGCGGCTGACCTAGACGTATACGAACAGAACAAATAAAGTACTTTGGACGAAAAACCCTAGAGTGGCTCGTAAAAATGATGAACACCATTCCAAATCCCCGTACATTCTGTCCGTACATTCCAAATCCCCAAGATCTGGAGAAAAGCTAGAGTCGTAGCCCTCTTAAAACCGTGAAAGAATCTGGCGGATACAAAGAGTTTTAGGCCTCATTCTCTTTTGTGTCACCTCTTCAAGGCATTCGAAAGAATGATATTGAACTGGATCACTGAATCTGTGGACACTAAAATTATTCCTGAACAAGCAGGGTTCAGACCCAGAAAATGCTGCTTCAGTCAAACTCTTAATCTCACCCAACATATTGAAGATGTGTTTGAACGGAAAGAAATAACAGGAGTGGCGTTCATAGACCTGACTGTCGCCTATGACACAGTTAACCATCAACGGCTGCTGGTAAAACTCTATGAAATTACAAAGGATATCCGACTAACAAGGTTAATGAAATGTCTTCTTTAGAACAGACGCTTCTACGTAATGCTCCAGTCCAAGAACAGTCTGCATTGCTATACAACATTTACACCAACGACCAACCCAAAAACCAACAAAGATAGTTTATCTACGCGGATGATACAGCTGTTACAGCTCAGGGAATTATTACCGTCTTTTAAATTTGTGCAAAATTTATCTCCGATCGGTCATATAGTTTAAAAGTTATTTAATTTATTTATCCCTGAGGCTAGACAAATTTAATAGGATTCTCTAAAACTTAAACTATCACAGAAGTTAAATGCATATTACCTTTTCATTGAAATTATTTACAAAATAAACGTTTGAAAAGTGTCTATGATTTTTACTTATAAACAATTGTAATAACACCTATATTTGTCAAGCTAGACTTGTACGTACATCCATTGGATAGCTGGTAAAAAACCTCACATAAAAAGAAACTTCTATGGCCAATAGGAACGAAGTTAGGAACTTTTTTGACGAAAGTTTGGAGATTGGCAGCTGCTACTCGTCCCGCCTTTTTTACGCATACTAAGGTATATTACCTTACCAACTATGTCTTAAAAGCTTCAGATATCTGCGAAAAATTTTGCCGTGAAATCGATGATTTTTACATAACCAGTTTTTTTTCGATTTTTAAACGCTTGGTTTCCTGGGTTATAAAGAAAATATGAATGAAAAGATAGTTTATTGCTGGCAATACATACGTCATAATCAAAAACACAGAATTTTTAAAGAAAATATTAGTATATTCTTTACTTAAAATTAACTTAAATTAATATTAAAATTTCTTAAATATTGTCAGCTGGTTCTTCAATTACTTCCAGAATTACTACGGAAATAGGAATATTCAATGCTGCCTCTAACGGTATTTCAGTGATCGGTCAATACCGATACTAGTTAAAAGTATGTTAACAATACTGCGTATGCTATAGGATAGGTATAAGAGCAGAGCGCGGTGAGAGAATTACAAGCGCGTTAATAGCATTCGAAGCATCGCCACCGCAGCAACCATTCTAACCCTCCGCATTTGATGTTTCACATTTAGACCAGGGCATTTGGAACAAGAAACACCCGAATAATTCGATTTTTAAATACAGGACCTATCGAATTATAATTTTTTGCATTGTGGGATGACGTCAGAAAAAAGTCAACAATAGAAAAATGGGACAAAATAAACAATTGCATTTACAGTGCATAAAATGTATCCAAAAGTGCATGAAATGTTTGGGGCCATATCGAATTTAATGTCAAAAATGAGTATATTAAAGGCCAGATTTTATTACTCGGGGATTTTGGGGAAGCTGAACAGGAATATGAATTCAGAACCAACCCCAGAGTATCTTCTTGAGTTTAAAATGTTTCTGACACTAAATTGATGCAAACAGATTACTCGGGGTTTTTTGAGGTCACTGGAGCTCTTGGTGCCCCGAGTTACTGCTAAGGCACGTCATCTTCTGGAGTTTTAAGGGTTTTCGGAACCAAACTGATACAAACAGATTATTCGGGGGTTTTTGAGTTCCCTGAACTCGAATACGCTGTCAGAACCGGTCCGTGAAGCACCTGGTGCCTAGGGTAACTGCTAAGACACGTCATCTTCTGGAGTTTGGAGGGTTTTGGCACTAGATTGATGCAAATAGATTCCACGAGTGATTTTGGGGTTGCTAAATACAAATATTACATTGCACCGACCCTCAGAGCACCTAGTGCCCAGAGTGATTCCTATGCAAATTATCTTCAGGAATTTTGAGGCTTTCCGATACTAAATTAACGCAAAAAGAGTACTTGGGGGTTTCTGAAGTTGCTGAGTACGATTATGACGTGGAGTAGCTAGTGTCCAGGGAGACGAAGAACAAGTAAATCGATCTTGAAATAAACGAAAAGAATTGTCCATTATAAATTGAGTTTCTATTTATAAATTCAACAAACCGTAAAAATAATGATTTTTTATTAATTTGCTTAGCAGTTAACCTGGTCACCAGGTACTCTGGAGGATAGTTCTAATGGCGTATTCATATTTAGCGACCACGAAAACTCCAAGTAATCCCTTTGCATCAACTTAGTGCCAAAATTCCTCAAAACTCCAGAAGGTAATGTGTGTTAGAAGTAATCCTAGGTAACAGATGCTTCGGGGGTCGGTTCTGACGGTGTATTCGATTTCAGCGACCTCAAAATTTGCCTCAGTAACAAAATTTGGCCACTATCAGAAACGCGAAAGTTCTTCAAGAGGATTAACCAGAACAGGAAAGAATTCAAACTAGATTATCAATCGTTAGAAATAGAACAGGAAAGATCATTGGTGATCAGGACCAGATACTAGAAATATGGGCAAAAAACTTCGAGGAAAGGGAAAAATATAAGAGCTGAGGCAGGGATACACGAATCAAAAATCCAACTCGAGGACATTGACGATGAAAGAGAGAAAGATAACATCCCAACAAAGGTAGAAGTCATCCAAGCATTAGAAAAATTAAAAAAAAAACAAAGCTCCTGGAACAGATGGCATTCTTTCAGAACCTTTAAACATTGTAAAAAAAAACCTGACATACTGTATATGTAGACTGGTAGAACTGATCTGGAAGCAAATAAAGTTGCCAGAAGACTGGAATGTAGGTATAATTGTACCTATCCACAAGAAAGGAGATCAAACAATATGTAACAACTACAAAGGAATAATACAACATATTAGCATATATTCTTTACAACCGACTATTGGGATTTTGGAAGACAATAGGTAAATATCAGTGTGGGTTTCGTAAAGAAAGATCAACGACCGATCAAATATTCCTTCTAAGGCAAGCTCTGGAAAAAACATATGAGTATGGCATTGATACTCATCACCTGTTTGTTGATTTTAGATGTGACTATGATAGTGTTGAAAGAAACGCACTGTACAAGGCCATGATAGAATTCAGCATCCTAGTATACTTGGTAAAATTGGTGAAAGCGACCCTCTCAAGAGTCGAGTGTAAAATTTGAGTGCAGAACGGAGTTTCCAGAACGTTGCAGTCTCAGATAGGACTTAGACAAGGAGACAGCCTATCATGTCTTCTATTCAATATTGCACTAGAGAAAGCGATAAGAGAATCTGGAATAACAACCAGAGGAACTATTATTAATCGCAGCGTACAATTACTAGCCGTACTTTGATATATTTTTTAAATTGTAGACTTTTTAGTACTTTTTCCTAAATGCCCTGGACTAATTATTACTTTCAAATAGTTTTTTTTAACTACTAATAATCTTTTGTTTTCTATAAAACACCCTACACACATCCTGACTAAACCACCCAACTCTCGTGACCGACAACATTGGACAAACGGTTGGTGTGCGGGTAGGCTTATTAACCGAGAAAAAAAATTGTCAGGTTGGGTAATGGAGAAGTCAGCTGTCGGGATGTTGCGGATTTACAACCAGATCGATCGGCTCGACCATCGGGTACAACTGTTTTGTCGATCGACACACGTACCAACCGTCGGGTCTAATATTGTCGGTCATGACAGATGGGCGATTTTGCCGGGACGTGTGAAGTGTGTATAACATTGCCGAATTATACTGAAACTACATAAAGTAAAGATTTAATTTAAACTAAAACATGGACGCCATATGTTACATTTGAAAAAAGAATATAAAAATTCTAATAATAGTATGACTGTGGACAGGGCATAGCGGTGTCAACCAGCTAGGGGGGGTGTTCGTCAGCGGGCGTCCCTTGCCCGATTCCACTAGGCAGAAGATCGTCGAGTTGGCGCATTCTGGAGCAAGACCCTGTGATATTTCAAGAATTCTTCAAGTCTCTAACGGATGTGTTTCAAAAATACTTGGCAGGTAAATGACTTACTGTATTAGTATGTCGTCGTGAGAGTGTTATGTAGGTATTTTAGGACAGATCCCTCTGTTTTAATATAAAAAAATATAAAATATAGCAATATTTAAGCAATAAAATTAATTATCATAATAAAATAATTTATAATAATCTTTTTTGAAAACGATTTCTGGATTGGAGACCGAAACAAATGTAATTTTCATTACAATCAATTGAGGTTTAATCCTATATAAATACAATATTTAGGAGTGAGGGGGCTCAATGATCCTCCTAAGAAAAAAACTTCTAAAAGTGCCAAAGTAATTTTAAAATTACATTTTGCAATCGATGTACACCTAAAAGAGTAATTTATCTTAACACAACACCAGTTTTTTTAAATAAATCCTTATTCGCTTTTTAAACATACAAAAAATAAAAAAATAGCAACAGGATCATTTTACCTGCATATTGGGGGTAATCATCATCATCCAGCCTCAAGAGTCCACTGCTGAACATAGGCCTCTTCCTCATGTTTCCAACCCCGTCTATCTTGCGCCGCTCTTATCCAGTTTTTATTGAGTTTTCTTAAATCGTCAGTCCATCTTGTAGGTGGTCGACCGACGCTTCTCTTGTCTTCCCTTGGCCTCCATTCCAATAACCTCTTTGTCCATCGCCCATCTGTCATTCTGGCTATGTGTCCTGCCCATCTCCATTTTAGTCTGGCTATCTTCTCGATGATGTCAGTCACTCCGGTTCTTCTCCTGATGCCTTCGTTTGTTATTCTGTCTCGGAGAGTTATTCCTAACATGGACCGCTCCATTCCTTTCTGCGTTACTCTCAGTTTGGTAGCTGCTGCTTTTGTTAAGATAAGTGTTTCTGCTCCGTACGTCAAGACTCGGAGGACGCACTGATCAAATATCTTTCTCTTTAGGCATGTGGGCAGCTTACTTTTAATGGGGTAAAACGATCCCTTATACAAACAACAAATATATTATCAAGAAAAAAATATCTTTAAAGCCTAATCTTTTCTCAACTCTGGCAAACGCAAAGGGAACATAGCAGCAACGGTCACAAAGGAATTCATCTTCGTCTTCTTCAACTCCCATACAAACAATTCGTAAGCATCCATCATTTGAAGTAAAATCTTCCTCGGTGTAGTAGAGACACGTTGCATGTCTCTGGTTGTCTTCTGAATCCGAAGAGTCGGATAAACTTTTTTTATATTCTTTTGTTTGTTTTGGTTTCTTCTGTTTGAGTGTCTTCTTATTATTTTCATTTTTTCTTTTAATTACCTTTCCTTTTGTTTCTTTCTTGTTAATGTCCTCTTCAAGAGCAGTTTTGTACTTCTTTTTGTTGTATTTCTCTTACCTTAAATTATAGGAAGTGGTTGGCATTCTTGTGGTGTAACTGTAAACAATGAATTCATTTGTTCATCTCGTTTTAAGCTTTGCCTAGGCTCAGGATTCTTATACAGATCGTTTATTTCGCTATAACCATTTATCTGCTTTGGTTATGCCTGTCGATAAATCAGCTAGTTTACTTAAACTAGATCCTTGAGCCATATCTAAAAAAACCTCTGGGTTGAATGGAAATATCTGTTTTGTGGAACCCGTTTATCCCATTTGTTCGTATACAATCCTTTAAGTAGCCTTCGCACAATATTTTGCTAATTTGAAACACTGACACGGATCTACCAGGATGATGGTTCAACCATCTTTCTAATGCTTGGTCTAAATAAACGCTAAGTGGACCCATAACACCAACGTCCAGCAGCTGAAGCTTGTGCGTGCAGTGGAGAGGTAAGCACAAGATGGTTACAAAGTTTTCTATGGCACTAATAATAACATCGACATTTCTGGTGTGAGATAAATGTCCATCTAATATGTAAGATAGCCTTACATATTGGATGAACAGAAAGATTTTTGAGTTTTTTTATATCAGCAAAACTAGATCTGTAGGTGCTCTATATATAAAGGTATATGTGTCGGGTGTCGCCTACCCGCATACTGAGGACACAGCCACTACTGGTGTTGTCAAAATCTTCTAAATTTTATTTTTTACGCAAATTAGTCAGAAATAGTTTGTTAAAATTTGATTAATATTTTTGTAGGTATTATGAAACAGGATCAATTCGTCCACGTGCAATCGGAGGTTCAAAACCTAGAGTTGCCACCGCTGAAGTGGTGTCTAAAATATCTTCATACAAAAGAGAGTGTCCTTCCATATTTGCCTGGGAAATTAGGGATAGGTTATTGCAAGAAGGTGTCTGTACAAACGACAATATACCAAGCGTAAGTATTTATTTGAAATTTTCAAAATATACAATTTAACGCGTTATTTTCTATTATATTATATAACTTTTCTTTAAACACTTATATACCTTCTCAAACTATCAAAACGGGCAATACAATATGCAGTCCATTTAAAACGAAAAAGGGACTACTACAGGGTTGCTCCACATCCCCCACCCTGTTCAAAATATTCCTGGAAAAAAACCCTGAAACCATGGAAAAGAAAGTGCGAAGGAATGGGTATACCAGTAAGGAACGAATATCTATATACGCTAAGTTTTGCTGACGACCAAATAGTGATCGCACAAGACGAGGATGACCTCAGTTTTATGATGAGAAAACTGGAGCAGGAATATACAAAGAATGGGATGGAAATAAACCTAAAGAAAACTGAATACCTAACAACGGAGAATACAGAAATAAAACAGCTGGAAATAGACGAAGGTAAACAAATCAAAGGAACAGACAAGTATAAGTATTTAGGTTTCATAATATCAAACAAAGGAACAACGGAGGAAGATATAAAAAATAGACTAGGACAAACAAGAGACTGCATACGAAAATTGAACCCGATACTATGGGATAAGAACATCAGCATGAAAACAAAGAAAAAAATATATAATACCATGACAAGAAGTATCCTCACTTATGGGTGTGAAAATTGGACAATAAATAAGAAAACCAAAAACAAAATAAGAGCAACAGAGATGGAATTCCTAAGGAGAAGCTGCAGAGTAAGAAGAAGAGATAGAATAAGTAACATGGAGATTAAGAGGAGAATGGGAATTCCGACATAATAGACTACATCGAACAGAAGAGGTTAACCTGGTACGGACATGTCAGAAGAGCAGATCAAAATCGGTGGATAAATAGAATAACAGAGTGGACCCCGATAGGAAGAAGAAATAGAGGCAGACCCCGAAGATCTTTCAGAGATGAAGTGGACGAAGCAATGAGAAGAAGAAACCTACATGAAGGGCACTGGCTAAACAGGAAAATTGGAGAAAACGGTTGAGAGTGAAGGAATACAGTAAAAACTGTGGAAATCCTATATATATATATATATATATATATATATATATATATATATATATATATATATACCTTCTCTTTATAGACGGAATAATTCAGTATTTTTAATTTAAAAGTTGTTTCTTATTTCATTTTTTTGCTTTTTTGCAAAAACTTATATCGGTCAAACTGGTAAAACCCTCAAAAACGTATAGCAGAACACAAAAGGGCTTTTTAGATTCCATGTACGCACAATTTTAAATTCTTCATGTTCAAAATAAAGGCCCTAAGCTGTCTTTATTAGAATCTATGAAAATTAATAATGAGACAAACAACAACCCTTTAAGTAAAGGTTGAATCCTTTATTTAAACTTTAATATTCTTCTCATACACAAATTTTGCACTTTTAATCGTTATAACTGTAATCTATAAAAACCAATTATATATCTAATATATAAAATGTTCTGGCCATTATAAAGAAAAAACGATATCCTGTTGGATCTCTTAAATACATAGGGGACGGCAACAAATATACAATGTTATGAACTGCATTATCTAAACAAACCAACACATTGTACTATAATTATGAAGAGACACCCAACACACCCTAACAATCTAGACACGTCAGACGGATTTCCGAGTCCAGCTTAGACTTCCCTAAGAACTGCTGTCTGATGGACCATATCAACGTTCCCCGGGGAGCGGAGTGACAGAACTATAATGAATAGAGATTAGTTTCGAGATAAGAGTACATACATCGAGTTGGAGACATGTATAAATAAACAGACAAAAAGTTGGGACGGGATTTTGATGATTTATTTGAAGTAATATGGGCATATAAAGTAATCAATGATTATAGTAGCATGTTTTAAGATGTGTGTCCTTTTTATGTTGCCACATATACATATTATATACTTACTCAAGTGCAAATATAAAGGAGTATTTCCTGTTTACTATATCGTCGCCTGAGAATTATACTGTTCCATCTCCTAAAACTCAATTTTACAGGAGAGCGTTTTTAAATTTAATGTAAAATATTTTTGATATTATTGAAAAATTGTTTTACAGATCATGATCACTGTTTGCATATTAAATCACTTTTGTTATAGTGCTTTATTATTGCAAATTAAAACAACATTAACATTATAGTTTATTCGTCTTCCGGTTTGGACCGTGTCATTTGTGAGTGACCCAAAAGTGGGTTCATCTCGACGTTTCAACCTCCTTTCAACATATTTTTCTTTTAGAGGCAATTTCTACAAACAAATATCTGAAACACCAATGGGTTCTCCCCTTTCCCCTGTCATTGCTGACATTTTCATGGAAGCCTTTGAGTCTTTAGCCCTAGAATCTTACCCCTTAAAACCAAAAGTCTGGTTCCGCTACGTTGATGATACATTTATCATCTGGCCCCATGGTCAACATACCTTTCTCCCTTCCTAGATCATCTTAACTCACAACATCCGAGTATAAAATTCACAATGGAAGTAGAAAATAATCGGTCCCTTCCTTTCTCGATGTGTTAGTCACCTCCAAGCCCAATGGCCGATTGGGTCACTCTGTTTATAGAAAAAAGACTCACACGAATCGTTACCTACATGCTTCATCACACCACCATCCTGCCCAAAAGAATTCTGTGATCAACTCTCTCATCCATCGGGCCATTTCGATTTCTGAACCCGACAACCTTAGAGAAGAACTTGGCCATCTGCAAAAAACCCTTGTCGCCAACGGTTACTCCAAGTCCACAATTCAAAATATTACACACCGACATCTACATCCCCCTTTACACCCTAGGACGACAAATTCAGAATCTTCGGGTAATACTCCTGTGGCTTTTCTTCCGTATATTCGAAATGTCACTGATAGGATTGGCAAAATTCTTCGCAAAGAAGGTATCAGGACTACTTTTCGACCACCCAAGAGAATCTCACAATATCTACCCTCTCCTAAGGACCCATTACCGCCCCTATCTTCCTGTGGTGTCTATTCTATTCCTTGTTCATGTGGACATGTGTATATTGGCGAAACTGGTCGTTCCGTCAAAACTCGGATTCAAGAGCATCAAAGATGCATTCGATCAGGTCTTTTCTCCCATTCTGCAGTTGCAGAACACTGCCAAGAAACCGGTCATTCCATATTGTTCGAAAAAACCCATATTATTTCTAAAAGCCCCTTCTTTTATTCCAGGAAAATCCGCGAATCTCTAGAGATCCGAAAAAATCCCCATAATATCAATCGAGAGGAAGGATACTACTTGTCTCCCATCTGGAATCTCAGTCAGAACCGCCGTCCGGTCCCGCCACTACGATGCAGCCACATGATTGGCCAGCGCGCGCTTCTTGACGTTCGCGCCACGAAGTGTGCCGATACGTCCCGACACGACAGGCACCGCGACTATAAATAGAGCGGTAGCGAGTAATCGTCGGATTCACTCCCCGCCTCTCGACGCGTTAGTGTTCTGAGCTGTTGGACGTGAATCCCTGTCCTGGCATTTGGTTTTCACCTCTGGCTGCGTTGAGTAGTTGAGTTACTGTGACCAAATGCCCATCTTGGTAGTTAGTATTCGCCTCTGGTTGCGTTGAGTAACTGAGTTACCGTTGCTAACTACCCATCTTCCTGTTCTTTGTTTTCTTCTTTCTTTCTTTTTTTTTTTTTGTTCTCCTGAAGAAGCTACATACAATTGTAGCGAAACGTCGAGATGAACCCACTTTTGGGTCACTCACAAATGACACGGTCCAAACCCGAAGACGAATAAACTATAATTCTGACTCTGGCCGTGGAAGCCTACGATTTCATTCAACATTAACATGTAATACGGAAAAATTTATTTGGATATAGAACAAAAGGAACATTTAACTGAAATATTTGGGATATAGAACATGTATAGTGGATATAGAACTAACTAATTCTTAAAATGTTTTATTTGTGGTAACGACAAATTATCAAATAAAAACAAAATTTATTAAATATATTACCGTAACTTAAAGAAAAATACAATTATTAGGTGTACTAAAAAAACAATAATCTTCTATTTCTCACTACTTTCCTTATTTGTCTATTTCTTTTGTTTTTCTTTGTTGCACATGATACTTGAATTGTGCTTCAAAACAACATTGTAAAACTCTTTATCAACTTCCGGCATGAACGGTATCATCTCTTTGAGATGATTTTTCTTTAATTCAGGTAATTTTGGTGTTAAATTAACGAGTTGCAGCACTTCTGGTAAATTATTATGTATTTGACATCGCGTTTTTTTAACGTTTTCCAGTTTAATTTCCTTAAGTGGCCCTTCATATAGTTCACCATATTTTATGATTAAAGGAAATTCTTTTTCGTATATCAGATGTTTCACTTTAGTGTAAGGTACGTTTCGATAGGATAATTTTTCTGATTCTGCTTGGTAATTTTTATAATCTGCAGTGATCATTTGAAAAAATTTAAATTTCATTTTCCACGAGTTTGGAATCTTCGTTAAAATTTTTAACAAACTTACGGGGCTCCAAATATCTACATTTTTTACAAATCTTTCTATACAACTATGAGCTGCATCGACTTCTTGTACACAGCTGTGACCCGGTTCACCAAATTTCTGTTCTATTATTTTTATCTGACCTGAAGAATTGGATTACAAAAAATGTTGCAAAGCAAATGTCATTATTGAATTTTTATTTTGAGGTACACAGCTGTCTGACCATAAAATTAATTTTTCAAGTGCAGGATTATCTGGTACTACTTTTTTAAGTATTTTAATCAAAGCACGAGAAATATGAAGTCCGCTTCTACCAGAAATCATTTCATGCCATAAGGCATTATATACGATCTTAGTTTTGTCGAAATGAGCAGTTAAATTATAACAAGAAAATTTTGTTTTATAATAAAAATTACTTACGTTAGATTTTGGTAGCGAAAAAACTTTTTGCAGATCAAAACATAAAACACCAACACATTTGCCCTCGGAGGATATAAATTTGTCTCGCTTTTTTTCCTGATGTACCAAATCTTTATTTTTCTTGTGAGTTTCAAATTTTAAAATATCTGCTTCAGTCGCATTAGTAAGAGAATTATATGCTGCACACTTATCACATATATCTTTCTTGGGACAAAAGAATGTCAAATTAAATTCAGTATTGAATATTGTCCGATACATATATCATACATTTTTTGTAAATTTAAATTTCTTTCCAAATATTGTCTGGTAGAACTCTGTCGACAATAGTGAGAGTCGACTCTTTGAAAAGAGTTAATATGTTCTCGTACTTTTTGTTTTTTTCCCTCGGAGATAGTTTTCTTCTGATGCCTGCCACGAATAGGGGAACGAACAATGCATCTAACATCATCTTTTACACTTTTAAAAAAGTAGTAAATCCTCTGTTTACTAATATTTAATGTATTAAAAAACTAATGTTGGCAAACTCTTATTTTAACTCCACATACATAAAAAAAATATTGATATGAAAATGTTTTTTTGCTGGTTTCATTGTTTGTTCTTTTTCTTACTGCCAAAATACGCTTCACATGTTTTGAGTAGAACTGATTCTTTTTGTCATCATTAAGAGACCAAAACTGTCTATGAATTGAATCTCTTTCGTCAGGAGTAATTTTAGCAGTACACTGTAGTACACAATTTTCAGATCGACATGTCTCTATTTTCACAGATTTCTTTTCCCTGGTCCGCTTCATTGTATCAACATATTCTTGTCCAGATTGTCGTTTATGTTTTCTTATATTTTGTTTCCAATCTGATGGTCTTCTTTTTCGTTTTCGACTAATCACCGCAGGTTTATTAACTTCTTCGTTAAGATACTCTTCTTCCTCTGCATCTCAATTTGACTCTCAGGTAACTTTTGTAATTGAAGATTATTTTCTTTTTCTTCATAGTTTTGTGCCAATGCGTCTACTTCTTGCAGTGTGCTAAATTGTAAATTTTGTGTATCCATAGTGTTTAAGTAACCATTTGTAAAACAACAACTTTTCCTTCATTTGGTGTCGCTTTAGGTCCGTGCTTATCTTGAGATGTTTCTTTACTAATGTTTTCTTTGTCGTTTTCGACATCCTCTTCGATAATATGCCACAAAGAGCTAACATAAGATATTATTTAGTGGTATTATTTCTCAAAAAATTTAATGTAAGCTTACTTAAAAACGTCACTAGGACATGAAGAAGGCCTTGTTGGCAACGGTGAAAGTTTTGCACTCATTATAAACTGCAAAAAGAAATTGATTTAAATATCAATGTAGTAAGAAACACATGCAATTCGAATCAAAATTACAAAATTAAAAGGAACGAATTTGAAATATGACCACATTACTTTCTGAAACATTCATGCTAATCCATTACTAATCCACCCCTGTACTACTCTATTCATATCAAAACACATACAACCCGTATTAGTAATTTAATAGTTACAAATACATAATAATGTGTAACATATTTCTTTTTATAATAATTATCAAGATTTTTTATTGATTTGAATAGGTTTAATTACATTTTATTCAATAAAATATCCGTGTCTATGAAAATTTTGAGGTTAGGTAATATTGCAAATTCGTTTAATAAGGATGATTAAATCAACACAATAATATTAAACGTACTTACTTAAATTGTTTCAGGAATACCCACTACTATTTAGTTTAAATACATTTTCTTACTATTCACTTTTTACAAAAAACAATAGATCATTTACCAACATGCCATGATGTACATACACGTACAGTCCGGTATTAAGCACATTATGCGTAATGGATATAGAACACTATAATTCTAGTAACGTATTTATTCTAAAAGTTAAAGAGGATATAGAACAGATTAATTTTAAAAATATTTTGAGGCATACGGAATATAGAACTAAATGTTACTGAAAACTTTTAATTGGTTCTGAATATTATCATCATTTCAATGGATATAGAACAAGCTAATTTTTACAAAAATTTCTATGTATATAACTCCAAACTGCCAAAAAGTGGATATAGAACAGTATAATTCTCAGGCGACGATAGTCTTCAATTATTTTGTGGTAAATTTTTAACGTATTTCTACTCCACTGTTAAATATTTTTGAGCTCAAATACACTTTGTAATTTACCTAAATATCCATGTAAAATTTTCTTTTATGTAATTGATTTTTTTATTTAAATTTAGTTCCTGGGGAGCTTGATCATTGGCACGGAACAGTAGCCTTAGAACTGTAAAGGCCCTTGGCTTCGATGACGTCTTGAGTTCGTTTTCTAGTTTTCTCCACTTTTTACGATCCTTCAGTTGTACTTTCCAGTCTCTTGTTCCCTTTTCTTCTGTGTCAATCCGAACGGCCTCAAATCATTATCTTCGTGGTCTCCCTCTTCTTTTCTTTCATTGCTTTGCTGTTTGTAGGACGCTTAGGACATTTTTTTCTCTTGGCATTTGTAAAACATTTCCCAATCTGTTTGGCCTTTATCGTTTAATAATTTATCGAAATACTCTGCCCATCTGTTTAATGTTTATGTATTGTTTCATGGTAACATACTATCTTTATTTCTGCTAAACATTCTACTTTTATTCTGTGTCACCCGTGACTATTTTACTACTTGATAAAAATTTTGTTGAACATAGTTGTCTTCTATTTCTATGATTTTCCAGTGATTTTCTCTTCTTTTGTCTGCATAATCATTTACTTTCTCTCCTTTTGGTTTTAAAATACTGTTTACTTTTTTACTCTTTACAGTCCTTATTAAACCAGTGTTTTCCTTTTCTCCTTTCGCAATGCTAACTTCTGCGGCTTGTACCATGCCTATTTGTATTTGTTTCCTTTCCTCCTTTAGGTTCCCTGTCGTTATTCTTCCCAATCTCTTGTTTATTTCTTCGTCTATACTTTTTGCTACCTTTTTATTTTCGAATTGCTACACTTTTTCAAAGTTATATGGGTTTATTTTAACATTTTGCCCTATTCTATCTCGTCCTTTTTGTGGGTTAATTCATAAGTATTTGGTTTTCTCTTCGTTTACCCTTAAACCAGTTTTCTTTGCCTCTACCTCCAATTTATTAAACGTCTCCTTCACATTGGTGACTGTGTTTTCCACAATGTCAATGTCATCTGCGTATGCTAGTAATAATTTTGGTATATTTACTGTCAGTAATTCTGTTTTAAGTTGTCTCTTTGTTTCAGGCCACTGCTTATTTCGAAAGATTCTGAGAGTTTCTTACCTATCCGTACTCTGGATTTACAGCTATTCATACATAACTTAACAAGCTGGATAAGTTTTTTTTGGAACTGAAAGTTCAGCCATTGCATTTCACATCTGATCCCTTTTAATGCTATCGTAAGCTTGCCGGAAAATCTATGAAGAGATTATGGATAGTTCTATTGAATTTCCATCCTTTTTCAAGCAGCTGTCTTATGTCCAGTTGCACCAACAAATAAACGATTGATTTTTTGATTTGGATTCCCCGTTTATTTTGAAATATGTTGCACCAACCATTACATGATAGGAACCGACTGTTTTTGATCTGTCAAAAGTAACCAACCGATTTTCTATGGTTATTTAAAAAAATCGACTGTTTTTAACCTCACTTTTACACTGTTTATATTATTAAAGTATATTTAGCAAAGATTTTTTATTTAAAGTATTATAGATTATAATTAAAAAAATGGATTTATCATCATCGTCGTCATCGAGTTCATCTTCTGACAATTTGGAAGATATAATGCATATGTTACCAAATATAAGATATATAAGAGATCGAAATGATTTGTATAATTAATATAATGAAGTTGAATTTAAAGCAAGGTACATATATCATTATTTATCTGAATGACTAGAAATGCATTTTAATTATTTTTTAGATATCGAGTAAGCAAGAAAACAGTGTTAGTCCTTTTAAAACGTTTTCATAAACATTTAAGTTACAGGACAGGATGGAATAATCCGGTGTAAAATAACAAATAAAATGAATAGAGAAGTGGCTTCCTTTATTTTTCATCTTAAATACACACTACACACACAAAATTGCAAAAAAACAATGTTATTATAATAGTTCAATGTTCAATTGGATTGGCATAACCTTACAAAACTTTCTTTGTTGACAATCTTTTTGACAGATCGCACTCCGATTCGAATGAAATAATCGAAATAATCTTTAGTCGTGCAATGTTGCCACGTATAAATTGTCGGTTTGTAAACCAATAGTTTTTTAGAATGGTGCAACTCGTTTGAAAAATAACCATTGATCGTTGATTTAAATCGTCCAATTGACGGTTAGCAAATCAGTTGATTTACAGACTGTTGGTGCAACTGGGCATAAGAGTAAAGATTTTATCTATAGTCGATCTATGTTTTCTGAAGTCGGCTTGGTATTCCCCCATGAAAATTTTCTACAAACGGTGTCAGCCTACTTAATAAGGTGTTCGATAACATTTTACATGTCGTATTAAGTAGGGAGATGCCTCTGTAATTAGAGCACTTGGTTTTGTCTCCCTTTTTATGGATGGGGATTATTACACTTTATTGCCGTTTTGTTGGTACTTTCTCTTAGTTCCATATGTAATTAGTTTGTGTATTTGTCTATGTAGAGGTTCTCCTCTGTACTTAAGAAATTCAGCCAGTATATTGTCAGAGCCTGGATCTCTTCCGTTTTTCAATTTGTTAATTGCTTGTAATATTTCTTCTATTGTGGGTCCTCTACCGGTAGGTAGAGGTATAATTGCACTTCCATCGACTTGTTCAGAGCTCCAATCTCAAAAGTGAAAATAGCTGTGATGATTACCAACCTCCTTAGAGGAGACGGTACTTAAAGAAGAAGACCGGTAGTTCCACCTCAAAATATATATTTTCTCCATGTTCTTCCTCTTGATGTATGTTTACTAAAGTCTTGAAATATTCCTGCCAAGTTTGAAGCAGTTCTTTTTCATTTATTATTAATTCATCATTTCCTCTGAGTACATTTACTCTGAGTACGATACATCTAAGTCTGAAGCCTTTCTTTTCGTTTGACACTGATTTGTAAAATGCTCGACTATTTGACTGTTGCCTATTCCTTTCCATTTCTTCATATTTCTGTTGTTCGTGCATCCTTTTTTCTCTTTAATTAATTTTCTTGTTTCTCAGCGTGAAGTTGCATAGTTTTCTTCACTTACTGCTGTTTATTGTTGAAGCATAATGTTCCGCTTTATCTGTCTGTCGTGTAGTTTTTCTTGACATTCTCTATCAAACTTTTTTCTTGTTCTCCTCTTGCTTTTTCCTATTATAAGTTCTGCTGACTCCGTAATTGATTTTTCCATTTGTTGCCACAGCCTTTCGACATCATTGCTCTAGTGTACTGTATTTAGATGCTGTTTAACTTCTTATTTGTAATTTTCTCGATGTTCCACTGTCCCAATGCTTCGTTGGCCTTTGGTTTCTCTGAAGGTATTCTCAACCTAATTTTTGCTCTTAACAGGTGATGGTCTGTATCTCCATCTACTCCCCTGAGGCTTCTTACATCCAGCACATTACTTCCATGTCTAGCATCGATAATTACGTGGTCAATTTGGTTCTGAGTGGAGTGGTCATTAGAGACCCAAGTCTGTTTATGAATGTTTTTATGTTGGAACCTAGTAGACTTTACAAGCATATTATTAGCCGATGTTAGCTCTACGAGCCTTTGTCCATTGTCGTTTGAGATATCGCGGAGACTCTGTTGTCCTATTGTCGGTCTTAAGTTGGGTTCTTCTGAAGTCTCCACAGATTATCTGCATGTCTTGTTTGGGGATTTTCTCAAGCGTTCTTTCGAGTTGTTTATAGAAGTAATCATTAATATGTTCGTCTTTATTTTCTGTCGAAGCATGTACGGATATAATTGAGATATTGTATCATTTTCCTTTCAGTATAATGTAACAAAGTCTTTCATTAATGGGCGTGAAACTTATAATACTGTTCAGGTATTCTTCTAGTACTACGAAATCTGTGCCAAATTCGTATTTTCTTGCATCCTGCAAACTTGCAGTTTTCATAACATACTGTTTTTATAAGGGCAAATTGTTGGCCTTCCGCTTAACCCTCCTCCTTTATCCGGGCTTGGGACCGGCAAGAAAGACTGTTAAGCTACTCGATCCACCCAACAGTCATTCCAAGCAGAGTTTTTGGTGATGATAATGATGATGACATGAATCAATAAGGTTTAAACTTTGTTTAATTATTTTTTGCACCAGAATTTATTATTTTTTATTATTATCGTATATCTTTAGTTTTTGTAAAAATTTTTATTATGCGAGATCGGATATAACACCCATTCATAGATTGCATTGATGTTTTCTTAATTTATGCTCTTTAACAAAATTTGCCCAGATTTCTTTAGATGTCATCGATAAAAATAGTTGCCAATTTGAGTTTAGGTCAAGGTTATAACAATGGTTGAGTCGGGGAGGATTCAGATACCCAAGTGCATCGGCTCCCGTTTTTCTTGTGAAACAGGCGGCAAATCTATGCACCCTCTACGCACTCTTTACGGTTTGCTGCCTTCCACCCCTCGTGTATTCACATTACACAGCATAATTCCACACCACCGACTCGCTCTCCGTCTCTCTCTTGCTTCTCTCAACGTCTATTTGTTTTTTGATCTTAGATGGAAAATTATCTTTCTTTCTTTTACATTGTCTCTATGTGATTCGTAGCGGATGTGACTACGGAAAATAAAAAAAAAACTGACGACGTTGCCTCGAGGGTATAAACCAGAAAAAATTGTCGTTGGTCTCTGAAAATGTAAGCGAAAAGAATCCTCAGGTATATGACACTTATTTAGTATATTAACCACATGTTGGTAACAAAAAAATCAATCTGAAATTATATACAGGGTGTTTCAAAAAAGGTAACTCCGTCTCTAGGGTAGGTAAAGAACTGAAAAATAATTGGGGTTTGCTAAGTAAAAAATTTTTGTAACGCCATCCGTTTTCAAGATACAGTGCATTGAAGAAAAAAAAAATTTACGCATTTTTTACGATTTTGCCGAAACTACAGGCAACATTGTAATGAAATTTTATACGAATATGTTTTGGAAGCTGATGCTTCCCATGAATTTGTTTTTATATCTGATTCTCATAGAGTGCGCTAGTTACACAGATCGTACTAAGTAGTAGTCAATATAACTTTTTTAAGAGTATAATTATTAATCAAAATTTCAAGTAAACTTAAACATCATTCAATTTTACACGAAAAAGATACTCTTGGTAAAACTCGATACTGTGTACCGTTTTCGGAATATTTTGATTTGAAAATTCTGAAGTAATAATTGATACTGGTAGTAATGATAAAGTTCTAATAGGTATACCTCTATTTTGTCCAAGTGTACCATGGAAATCTGACATTTATTGTTTGTTATGACGATAAATCAACAATAATTAGAGTTTTTAAACCTTGTTATTTGTAAAATCAAATCAAAATGTACTCAAATGTTGAATACACTGACATGTTATTAACCTTAGGCGAATGTTTGGGATGTTCTAGTGCAGCTGTCACACGTTATGCAGAAAAGTTTCCTAGCAGGAACTTACCAAGTAAAAAAACCATTTAGAGCCGTTGAACGACGTTGTCGAGAAACTGGGAATGTGAGACCAAATAAAATAAATTCTGGTAGACCAAGAACAACAAGAACAATTAATAAAGAAAATAATATTTTAAATTTACTTGATCCAGATCCCACAGTTAGCGTAAGGAATATAGCAAGACAAACAAATACGTATTCTTCAAGTACTTGGCGGATACTGAAAGAACAGCAATTACATCCTTATCATTACAGACAAGTCCAAGAGCTCTTGCAAGATGATCTACCGGTTAGAGTGGATTTTTGTGAAACATTGCAACAAAGGACAGCTCACAATCCAAATTTTTTTAAATGCATTCTTTTTACGGACGAGGCCACCTTTACGCGACAAGGTATGTTTAACTCCATAAGGCATACTACTGGTGTGATGAGAATCCACGAGTCAAAAGGGTATCACATTACCAACACTCATTTAAAGTTAATGTTTGGGCAGCAACTTTAGGTAACAAATTGATAGGTTATCATATTCTACCTGGAAATCTTTATTTTTTATGCACGATGGACCTCCACCACACTTTGATAGAAGGTGTCGTAATTGGTTGAGTAATCATTTTACGAATCGATGGATTGGTAGAGGTGCAGAAGCTCCGATTCATTGGCCTCCTCGTTCATGCGATTTTAACCCTTTAGACTACTCAGTTTGGTCGTATATTAAGGAAAAAGTCTATGCTACAGAGGTAAATTCACGCCAAGAATTGGAAGAAAGAATTCAACGTCAATTTAATGACATCATAACTGATCCCCTACCGTTTAGAAGGTTAATGAAATCTTTAGAAAAAAGAATAGACTTTTGTATTCGCGAAAACGGAGGGCATTTTGAACACCTACTGTAATTGAATTTTATTTTAATGTCTTAGTCATTAATTTAATTTTCTTCTTGTGAGTTTTGTTTAATTACTAATTTATATATCTATTTTATACCAGCATCAATTATTACTTCATAATTTTCAAATCAAAATATTCCGAAAACGGTACACAGTATTGAGTTTTACCAAGAGTACCTTTTTCGTGTAAAATTGAATGCTGCTTAAGTTTACTTGAAATTTTGATTAATAATTATACTCTTAAAAAAATTATATTGACTAATACTTAGTACGATCCGTATAACTAGCGCCTTCTATGAGAATCAGATATAAAAACAAATTCATGGGTTGTATCAGCTTCCAAAACATATTCGTATAAAATTTCATTACAATGTTGCCAGTAGTTTCGGCAAAATCGTAAAAAATGCGTAAAAATTTTTTTCCTTTAACGCCCTGTATCTTGAAAACGGATGACGTTACAAAAATTTTTTACTAAGCAAACCCCAATAATTTTTCAGTTTTTTACCTAGAGATGGGGTTACCTTTTCTTGAAGCACCCTGTATTTGTTAATCACTTATGGGACAGAACTTTTGAAGACAAAATTTTCTCTGAATTTTATATTTAATTTTATTATCTACTATTGTAATAAAAGAAAAGTAATTTATACAGAAATATTTCTTTTTCTTCTCTAAACTCCTTTACCTGTTAGGGTGTCAGATTTTTTGTTGCGATGATGTCTATTTTCTTTTTCTATTCTTTTTTGTTTCTCGATATAATTTTCATTTTTGTGTCGTACATCATTATGGCTTTACCTGCTTTTATAATGTCATTTATCCATCATTTTTTTGGTCGTCCTCTCTTTCGTTTATTTACTCTTCTGGTTTCAAATATTATCTTTGGTCATTATTCGTCTCCCATCCTTTGTACGTGGCCAAACCATTCCAATTGTTTTCTGGTTATTTTACGTATATATTCTTGGCCTAGCTGTTTTCTTATTTGATCAGTTTTGTCTTCTCTAGCATTGTTTGTTATTATCCTCAATGCTTTGATTTCGATAGCATTTAATTTAATTTCATGTTTCTTTTGTAAAACCCAGCGTTCATTTGCATTTGTAACTATTGTGTGTAACAACTGTGTGTTGTTTTGTTTAGGGTATAGTAGATTTTGTTGGCTTTCTTCCGTTTATCAACTATCTGAAAATCTAATTTTCAATCATTGGAAAAGATACTTTCTAGGTATTCAAATGTTGAGACCTCCTCTTTTTTTGTCCTCTGTAGGTCGCATTTATGCCTTTAAAACCCATTATCATAATTTTCTTGACATTTACTGTCTTCTTGAACTTCTATATCTCTTCTATCCATATAGTGTGTCAATTTTAAAATTTACAATGGACTATATCTCACGAACAAAAGCTAATATCGAAAAATGCTTGAAACTGTTTCTAGAATAGTAAGGTCGAACTAAAATGATATGAAAGAGAACTCACCCCATTAATTTCCCAAGTGAAGCAGGTTGAGTTTTATAAGAAACTGACTTGTGGTAACCTCATCGAAAAAAGGCAGGTCGCGGTAAGTCTAGTGACCTCGGTGGTCACTCAATGGGACCTCTCCTTCCAATCCATTTATTCGGATAATTAGTATCCAACCAATGCCTAACTGGAGCTGCATAATGAGGAGATGCTCTATCTTGTTGGAAGTGCAACAAATCTTCGTCTAGAACTAGGTTGCCTTGATCGTCCCTTTGTTTCTCTAATTCATGCACAATCATGTTTATCTGATTTTCCATTTATCCCAGCTTTGTCTGTTAGGGCAATATTTTTAAAAAAAGTTTATTTCATAAATGTTTGCCCATTTTAACATTTACAGTTAAAGAACTAGAGATAATAGACAAAATTCAGTTCAGTTCAATTCAATTAGTAGTATTGCTGACACCGTTTTGTAATGTAGTAAAAGTAACTCGACCTGGGTCAACTGTACGTAAATTAAAGTATATAATAAATCAAAAATAAAGTTCATCTTACTTTGGGAAAAAGTCAATGAAAATTCAGTTGGCTAATATAGCGAGAGTCCAACACAACATGGCGATCCTCCAAATAGAGAATTAGAATTATCTTATCTGTCAAAATAGAAAACAAGAGGCAAAAATGTAACTCTCCTCCTAAAAATAGGGAACAATCATAATAGGGAAAAAGAAGAACACATATTCATTAATCAGACTGGGGATAACTCTCACTTAAATCAAGAATTTTAAGAGATATAAGAAATCAAACAAAACATCGATGAAAAAGATCCTGAAACACAAATGAATTCCAAGAGAATATCAATAACATTCTTTTTATTGTTACATTGCATGTTCACAATCTATTCTATACATAGAGTAATAAGTAAATAGTCTAACTAAATTAACGTGAGTTAGGTATCGTCCAGTGACGGTTCTCTAAGTAATATTACGGTAGATCTTCTGGCAACCTCTTCAATCTTCTTTCGGCAGGGTCTTTAGGGTCGATATCCACTGCCAAGATTCCCGTGTCATCGGAAAATGTCGCTAAGAAGATATCATTGTTGATTGGAACGTCTACTGTAAATATCAGATACAGAAATATGCCCAAAACGCTACCCTGATGTAGGCAAGATTGTATGATCTTCAATTGTGAGGTGTTCTCAACGTGAAAGATCAATAGTTTCTGTCTTTTAAGAAGCAACACTAAAATGGCTTCGATATGGACGCAATAGCTCGTCGATATGGACCTATCAATAACTGTTCTGATGAGACCTATTAGGTCGAAATATGTATCAACAGATACATAGGCGTTGTTTGCGTGAAATAAAATATTTGCTGTCTTTTTCATATTTAATTTTTAATTTAATAATAACGGCGGAACCTGCATTTACTCCTCTGTCTGGATGATTCGCATAATACACAGTATAGTAAGGTATCTTAATGGTTCTTTCTGTGGCATGCTTTCATCTATTAATAGAATGTCAGTGATATCTCTAATATATAGTTTGAAATGCCATTAGCATTCCACGACGCAATTCGTAGTGACTTGATAGCTATTTTGTTATTTTGTTAATGACTGTATCAATAACATACACAAAAGTTTTATCGGCAAAATTAAAAAAGATAGAAAATAAGTACACCATTACAAAAACATTTAAAACAACTAACACAGTGAGATCTATTTTATGCAAATCAAATCTAACAATGAATAAGAAATATCAAAGAAAATATTTTATTTGAATACTAGCATTCCTTTGATGAATAGTTTATTTTTTAATTATATGATTTATTATAAAGTCGATCCAAAAAGAATCACCAGCTCTATATCTTGATCATTATTGCCATCATAAAATAATCAATCACGTTTGACGTTCAGATTCAAACAGAACGAAACTATCATCATTATTGGTTTCGCTTCTTAGCCCTTTCCGTAACTTAAACAAAAATATCCTAAGAATGTAGAAGGAAAGCATCGCCAGTGTTTATAGGGAGCATGCAAATTTCCATGGCAACATCCCTCGACTCTGCCGCTTGTCGGATGACTATATCCGAAAACAAAAACGTTATGGATTTTTCAGCTAAATGCGCAAGTACTTATTCTTTTCAAAAGCTGATGCTGATCCCTACAGTAATTTCTTGAAACGTTTTGTTTTATAATATGCAGAATGTATATATACATCCTAGTGGAATCTGATGGAGTAGCGTATATTTCGAACGTATGGATCTCTAAAAGATGGAGTTGACTCTACAGTGAAATATTCAGGAATTAAACTCTCGCACTTACAGTACGTAGTTTATTAATGCAATGTTTTTTAATTTTTATTAATTCATATAGATCAATACAGTGCATAATCTTTTCCAAGTAAATATTTAGTCAGAATTTTTTCTGTTTAAGTGAAAGCGCCGACATCCTCTTTATTACGGTACTACCACTGTCAACTGGACTAAAGTTGTCAGTAACGATCTTAGGTTACCAACTTAGGATCTTCTTCTTGTAGTGCCTATCCATTTCGGATGTTGGCGATCATCACGGCAATCTGTATTTTGAAAACTGAGGCTCTATTTGTTGTGTTAAACCATGTACGTAGAAAATGCGTCGTCTTCCTAGTCCTTGTTTTCCTTCTACTTTTTCTAATTTTATATTTTTTCATAATCTAAATTTATATCTTCAGGGATTCTGCAGTATTCACTGTCTTCCCTCGCTTAAACCATTTTCATCTCTCTCTTTTGTCCCATTCTTCATCGTTTATGCCTCTCTTACTCACGGCGTCGTCTACTTCGTTCCTCTAGAATCTTCGGGGTCATCATCTTTTCCTCCTTCCTATGGTGGTCCATTCGGTTATTCTCTTTATCCATCTGTTGTCGCTAGTTCTTCTTACATGTCCATACCACTTTAGTCTTTTTTGTTCTATATATGTTTGATTTTCTTTGCTTTATTTCGTCATTACTTCTTCTATCCATTCTTGTTACTCTGGAGCATCTTCGCAGGCATTCCATCTCTGTTGCTACTATCTTACTGCTGTTTTTCTTGTTCATAATCCATTTTCAGCCCCATATGTCATGATACTTCGTGTTTTATAAATCTGTGTTTTTGTCTTCATATTTAGGTATCTATCCCACCATACTGTTAAGTTGTGGGATTGCTGTTCCTTGTTTGTCCTAATCTTTGCGTAATTTCTTCCTCTGTTGTTGCCTTTTTCGTGATTATAAACCCCAACTATTTGAATTTATCCTTTCCTTTGATTGTTACGTTGTCGCCAATTTGTAGATCTTCTATGTCTTCTCATCTTGTAGATGGGTACTCTGTTTTCGCGAGGTTAATATTTAGACCAGCCTTGGTATATTCTTCTTGTAGTTTCGTCATCATGTAGCTGGAGTCGTCTTGGTCTTGTGCAATCACTACTTGATCGTCTGCAAAGCTTAACGTATATAGGTATTTGTTCCGTACCGGTACTCCCATGCCTTCGCATTTTCTTTTTCATGTAGTCAAGGTTTTCTCTAAGTATATTTTGAATAGGGTTGGAGATGTGGAACAACCCTGCAGGAGTCCTTTTGTTGTGGTGAAGTCTCCTATGATTCTTATTCCCACTTTATTGGATATTTTATTTTCTTTATAGAGAGCTTTAGTAGCTACTATGAGTTCCGTCTGTATTTCTAATTTGTACTAAGCCTCCCATAGTTCTGACCTTAGTACAGGGTTATACGCCTTTCTCAGGTCCACAAATGCCAAATGTATATCTCTATTTTTTGCTTTTCTCTTTTCCAACAGTTGGTCCAGTGTGTATATGTGGTCTATGTATGATCTTCCTGCCGTGAAGCCTGCCTGATCCTCTCCGATTTTGCCTTTTATCGCTTGCATGAAATAAATTTCAAGCATGACTTTAATTTCTCTAAAGCAACCGTTTTACAGAAGGAAAGAAATGAACAAAAATGTTGTATTTTCGAAAATGACACATTAAAAAATACAAATAAAAAAGTATGAACAGGAAATCTGACAGAAAAATTAAGTAACATTTACTGGTAAATAAAATATGATCCTTCCAAAAGTAACAAACACTTAGACAATCAATAATCATGATAAGTAATGTGGGTCATCTATCAGTTTCCTCTGACAACATAACCAAAATATTTGGTCAGAGAACACATGCAGAAGTAAACAATGATCACCTAAACACATTTACATAGTTCGACGCTATATTGTCGACAAGTCCTAACTGACTTCATTGGGATGTCGCCCTTGCAGAGGATTGCCCCCGATGCGCATTTTTTTGTCCTTATTAAGATGGTTTATGCATATTTCTAGTTCCCTCAGTTTGATCTGTGCTGTGTCATATACTGCGCACAGCATCACCCTATATAGAATTGATGTCTCATTATTATTGTTTCCGTATTGTATCTTGTAAATGTTATAGGAACTTTAAGTTGTTCTGTATCATTTATAAAAACTCACATTTCATTTACGGTCCGTCCCAAACCCTTTTTTCAGTGCGTCACTAAATGTGACGTCATATAGGATTTTAAGAATGTCGAAAATTATTGCTTGACATTTTAGTTAAATCTGACAGTTGCAGGATCGTAATCGACTAAATGTGAAAAGGTTATTTTTTTAAATAGGTATGTAGTCTTTGTTCCTTCTCGGTATATCTCGGCATATTTAAAATATTTTTATGACAATAAATACAAAATTAAATTTTCACTGTAAAATGTCTGAAAATACTAACCTGAAATGGCAATTATCATTTTATCAGTTGACATTGTGAAAGTATTGTCATGATCAAGATAATCTGCGTCAAATTATATTTATCCGCATCATTGATTGGATATCTATTTAGCGTATTCTAAACTCCAACCAATTATACATCCGTAAGTAGAATTCGCTTTAATATGCAAATACTCGTGAACGATACATAATTTTTTATGTTCTATGTATAATAATCACAGACTCACGTCATTTTCTGTCACTTCTAGCTTTATGCGTTAGAGAGAATTCGATCAACTATGACGCACTGAAAAAAGGGTTTGGGACGGACCGGATGCGCATTTTTTTGTCCTTATTAAGATGGTTTATGCATATTTCTAGTTCCCTCAGTTTGATCTGTGCTGTGTCATATACTGCGCACAGCATCACCCTATATAGAATTGATGTCTCATTATTATTGTTTCCGTATTGTATCTTGTAAATGTTATAGGAACTTTAAGTTGTTCTGTATCATTTATAAAAACTCACATTTCATTTACGGTCCGTCCCAAACCCTTTTTTCAGTGCGTCACTAAATGTGACGTCATATAGGATTTTAAGAATGTCGAAAATTATTGCTTGACATTTTAGTTAAATCTGACAGTTGCAGGATCGTAATCGACTAAATGTGAAAAGGTTATTTTTTTAAATAGGTATGTAGTCTTTGTTCCTTCTCGGTATATCTCGGCATATTTAAAATATTTTTATGACAATAAATACAAAATTAAATTTTCACTGTAAAATGTCTGAAAATACTAACCTGAAATGGCAATTATCATTTTATCAGTTGACATTGTGAAAGTATTGTCATGATCAAGATAATCTGCGTCAAATTATATTTATGCGCATCATTGATTGGATATCTATTTAGCGTATTCTAAACTCCAACCAATTATACATCCGTAAGTAGAATTCGCTTTAATATGCAAATACTCGTGAACGATACATAATTTTTTATGTTCTATGTATAATAATCACAGACTCACGTCATTTTCTGTCACTTCTAGCTTTATGCGTTAGAGAGAATTCGATCAACTATGACGCACTGAAAAAAGGGTTTGGGACGGACCGGATGCGCATTTTTTTGTCCTTATTAAGATGGTTTATGCATATTTCTAGTTCCCTCAGTTTGATCTGTGCTGTGTCATATACTGCGCACAGCATCACCCTATATAGAATTGATGTCTCATTATTATTGTTTCCGTATTGTATCTTGTAAATGTTATAGGAACTTTAAGTTGTTCTGTATCATTTATAAAAACTCACATTTCATTTAAGTCTGCATTAGAAAAAGTCTTCGACTTAGTAAATATTTTCGACAAACACTTTGAAATTGTAAAAGAAAGGGATCTCCAAAACACCGTATTAAAACAATAAGAATTATGTTCTCAAAATTATCGGAAGTCGAAATCGAAAACTTAAAAAAAAACATTTTTAAACCAAAATCGTGATTTATTTCTTATAAAAGTAGTACTTAAATAAGTATTTTAAAATAATAAAATTTAAAACCAAATTCACACTCCTTCAAATTCGATTAGGCAGTACCATGAATTATTTGATCCGCCTGCTGTAATGTTCTTATTTTAATTACTATCAGCAAGGAAGGTTTACTTTGACCAATATCTTTTCTTGCACCGCCTATAAATGTTCCGATTTGTCGCTGTTATCAGTAAAACTAAAAACGTGTGATTCAGCACCAATAATGCTGATACGAGTAATTTGTAGGTTTGACAAATTTAATTATCTTTTCTTTGCCACACAAATAAAACAAGAACGTTCAGTGTTTTTGTTAGAATATATAAAATTTAATAAAAAAAAGTTACAATTTCTTTTAAAAATTAGATATTCCTACTCCAATAAAAATAAGGTTTTACAATAAAAGAAAAACTTGTTAACATCTGTTTTATTAACAGATAATTATCAATTGTCTTTTTTAAATAAGGAATTTTCATGAATAGACAAAATGGAACAGAACAGCTTAGAACGAGATCCTATAACATTTACAAGACACGATACAATGAAAATAATAATACCATACATAAAAGAATTATTAAAAAAACTAATAAAAAGGATATTGAATAAATTTAATAATCAACAATATTCAAAACAAACAAACATATTGAGATCTATTTTATCTAAAACCAAACAACGCACAAGAAAGAACAAAGGATTGTATTTATAATATACCTTGGGAATGCAAACATGTATAACTCCTAGTCTGGTAGTGAGTTTTCAGGAGTTGAGCCTCTGTAAACATTTTACTTTTCTTAATTATTATTTCTTGTTGCTACGTCTTCACTAAGTTTTAAAATTTTCTTTTATGTCTATTTCTAAGACTCTATATGCTTTTTTGTATATATATTTTTGAGGAAGACTTCAGAAGAGGTTCAAACCGATATGAGTAATTCATTGCCTTTAACCCATACCTGTAATTTTTTCTTTGTCACAACTTTCTCAATGAAAATTCTTTTTGTGTCACTGATTTTAAGTAAGTGTTTTAAATAATTATTAGCAAGGCACTTTACATTCTTCAGAGACCAATCTGTTAAAAGTACCTTCACAGTTCCTGTGAACTTTTTTATGTTCTTCAAGGTACTCTTTTTTATCAATAAGACTAAGTTTCTTCCGCAACTATTTCTCGGCTCTTCCAAAAACCCTATCGGCTGGTAAAAGAGAATGGCCCCTGACAGGGAAATTAATAGTAATATGTGTCAAGGTGCCTTCGTGGGCTGCTAAAAAGTACATTAAAGTATGAAGCACATGATTGTTTGTGTTCTGACCTGAACATCCATCACAAAATAATCTTAGGTGAGTCACATCTGTAAGGTCATCTAATTGAAGATAACTAAGAAAAGCAGAAGATACTTCGGTTGAACCGCGCCCTGCTTGCTCTTCGGTCCAGATATAAAAGTATGGGGTGTTGTCATTTTTAATATCTGTTACACAAACATTGTAAAGAGTTAATTATCTGGCATAAAAAGCCTGTTGAATAGGTGTTCGTGGAAGTAATTGGACCTGCTGCATGTCAAAGCATAAAGTTTTCTCTTTTTCTTTGGTTTCTCTCATTAGGTCATAGAAACACTTTGCCCTTTTCTTGTGTATTCTTTTTTCAGTAAAAAGTATCTACTTTTGAGTTCCTGTAGCATTTTTAATTTTATAGTCCATCATGGCACAGTACCCACAGACGTCAGATTTGGAACCAACATTGAACTCTCCGCAGAATATTTTACGAAACATTGATAACTTTACTTGGAGTTGGGGATTTTCTGCACTAGCATTATAAATCATGTGAAGTTTTCATATTAAAAGATCACTACCTAAAAATATACTCTTTTTGATTTGTTGCCGTTCTAGTGACTTTCAGTACCTTTTAAATTTCCAATAAACTGGCGAACCGCCTCCTTCTTAACCAGTGATCTTTGGCTTATTCTATCACCTCCCCTGTTGTCTTTTAGTCCTTGGTTAGTTTTTAGTTTTGATACAAGTCGTTGAACTCTTTCTGATGTAAACTGAGTAAGGTGCAAAATGAAAAATTTACACAAAGTTACGCTACCCCAGAAGTAAGAGGAAATCGGATTTTGGTTTGGATTTTGCTTGTTGTAAAGCTAGGCCTAAGCAAGATTGTCAGGACCTCTGTCTTTCGACGTTTTTTGTTATTATGAACCTCCCAACTAATTGGTCCTGAAAAGGTTTTTCGGGTTTCGAATAAAGTGTCTTCCGAAATGCACCGGCCTCTGTAGCCAAACTTCACAACATTTAAAAGCTTTACCTTTATGTAAGCAACCTATGAACACACAACCACCAGGAGGAGCAGAGTATCTCTTTTCCTTAAGAAGTTGACGCTTTGTAACTGTCTTTTATATTTTTTGTGATCCAGAACTTATTCTTCCGAACTAACTAATATTAATTCACTATATAAATTACCTTCATTTAACCTCATAATTTCACTCAATTAAGCACAAACCAATATTAAATTATAATTTTCCTCTGAAACTAACCTGTTAAGATTATGTACTGTCAACAATAACAATCAAATCAAAGCCATGTATTTAAGTCACGTGATTGGAATACTTACTCCTCTATGGCTGAATAGAAAATGTGGGGTTAACCGTCTTAACACTTACTTTTAAATTAATATTACAACTATAAATGTGGGTTTTTGATCGGCAATAAACATGACAGACAATGCATTTTAAAATGATGAATTAAAAACACCACTTATTTAAAAAATATATTTTTGGACATTACCTTTGTGGGTTATGAAAATTACCTCCTCTTTTGATGTCTTTATATTTGATCTGAAAACCGTACTGGTGGGATGAAGAAATAGAGAAGGAAATTAAAGATAAACGTCGGAAATACCAAACATTCTTAACAACAAAAACAGAAAACGATAGAACAATTTACAAAAAAGCACAAGCCAAAGTAATAAAAATGTAACTAAAAAAAAAAACGAATTATGGGAACAGAACTGCCAAAAGATCAACATCTACAAAAACATAGAAGAAGCACAGAGATTTGGAGATTGATTAAGGCTGTTTTATCGGTACACCAAAACCTAGATACAGTGTTTTCTCTGTTATTTACCGACAAAATATCTCGAAATTTGGACACGTTATTCAAAATTATGTTACCTTTAAACTGATGGTTTTACTTTTTAATTTTTTTGAAAGTTCTTTTGAAATATCGGATTATACAATTTAACGTTCTATTATAACTAAACTTTTTACGCCCATCACTTGAAAGAGTTTTTTTTCTGTAATCGTTGGTTTTTTTTTCACCTTTTTATGTCCAGTAATAATCGAGAAAAGCGCGTTCAAACTTTGAAAAAATTGCTAAAAAAAACTGAAATCTAATGAAACGTGTTACTCACCATTGGCATTTAGTTTCACCGTTATCGGCTGCGTGACGTCAAATCTCATGAACGTACGGTCAGTTAGTTTGATTTGAAATCAATTTCAAGCTATAACTGCGAAATTTATTTGTTTGTTTATTTGTTTGTGACAACAAATTGTATTTTTTTTGGTAATAATATTTTTATGTTATTTTAAATTTATTATAAATAAACACCATGATGTTTTTTGCAGTCACATTTCACAAATTTATATTCAATACTATATTTAGCTAAGACATATAAATTAAAAATGTGAAAATAATTTTTAAAACATCTACGATAATCAAACAAAAAAGGTATTCCCGACAAAAGTAATTTGAATGGAGAATAATGCATTTATTGTCATTAAACCACCTGCCGGCCGGCGCCACTGCGAAAACAGCTGTACCCGTCGTCGGCTGGCGTAAGTAGCGAGGAAAAATAAGTGATACGCCCATTTCAAATCGCAGAGTGTTTTGACTTACAGCTTAAACAGCCTTAAAAGTATGAGAAATAAGAAGAAAAAAGACGTTATATCTCCAATAACAACAGAAAAATTGAATATTTCAAAAAATTACTAACAGAACAAAGACCAGAATTTACTAACATGGAAGACAACACCATAGGTATACGTATAAATTCATCACCATTACAAATAAGTAAATCAGAGATGGAAGAAATAACCAAATCCTGAAAAATGGAAAATCCTCTGGTCCTGGTGACATCCCTGCAGAATTAGAGAAAGCCGGTACAGACAAACTCTAGGAACAGTTAAAAAAACTCTCTCAAGACTGCTTGAATGGGGCCGAATTACCAAAAGAATGGAAATTATCTATCATGTCAACTATCCACAGAAAGGACAGAAATGATCAGTGTGAAAATTACAGAGGGCGGTAAACAGCACAATAAGTAGGATGTATGGGAAACTTATTAAGAACAAAATAGAAAATGACTATAGAGATTACGAAGTAGAGAAGCAAGCTGGTTTTAGAGCTGTGCGATCCACAGTATACCACCTGTACTTTATTACGCAAGTTATCGAGAGAAAAAACAGCCGTCAATAAAGAAGTTCACCTGGTGTACGTAGACTTACAAAAAGCATATGACAGTGTACCCCTAACTAAACTATGGTCAACCCTACAGCAAACCAACATTAAGCATGGTCTTATCAAAGCACTACAAAGTCTGTATAATGAAACGACTGCAAAAATTAAAACTGGATCAAGGATATCTGAAGGATTTAAGGTCACGAAAGGACTAAAGCAAGGTTGCTGTATTTTGCCTGCCCTTTTCAAAATTTATCTGAAACAAGCACTCAAACTGTGGAAAAAAATGTAATGGTATGGGAATCCCTCTCAATGAAGAGACTACACTGTACACCTTACCTATGTTTCGCTGATGACCAAATACTGATTGCTCAGGATCATGACGACTTGAGTTACATGACTCGGAAACTAATAGAAGAATATAACAAATGGGGTCTCGAAGTCAACATTAAAAAAACTGAAGCCGTGTATTGGAGGGACAAAACAGTCCATTATATTAGACGATGGGGTAGAAATTAGAAACTGTGATGAATACAAGTACCTGGGTATGAAGATAACTCAAGATAGAACACTCGATGCTGCTATACAAGACAGAAACATACAGGGTAGAAAAGCCATATCCATGATGAACGGCATTCTGTGGGACCAAACAATATCTAAAGCGAACAAACAACTCATATACAATACCATACTTAGAAGTGTAATCACATATGGCAGTGAAGTTTGGCCAATGAAACAAAGAGCAGAGAAACTGTTACTAGCAACAGAAATGGACTTCTGGAGAAGAGCAGCAGGCAAATCAAGAAGATATCGGATACCAAATGAGAGAATACGAGAAATTATAGGAGTCAAGCAAACAAGAGTTGATGACAAATAAACAAAACAGTTAATATGGTATGGCCATGTACAGAGAATGCCATATGACAGGATTCCGAAACAGATTTTGACGTGGACATCACAAGGGAGAAGGAAAACAGGAAGGCCGAGAAGAAGCTGGAGAGAGGGAATTGAAAAAGAACTAAAGGAAAGAGAAATTCCTCCAGGCCTATGGTTAAATAGAGAAGAATGGCGGTTAATAGTCGGAAAGCGTCGGAGAACGCTGTAAACCGATAGTAGTAGTATATTGATCTGAAAAACAATATCCTTAGAGAATTTAATAAAACGTTTTAGCCTAATATATTTATAAAAATAGTTCTGAAAGTTTGCCTGAAACGTGAGAAAGCACTATAATCAAACACAACAAAAATTATACTTTCTTTAAATAAGTCTTAGCCTACACGAATGAAAATTATTCTCGGAGTTTGTTCCAGAACTAAATTAGCCGCAATACACTAAGTTTGTATGAAACGTCGGAGCTCGCGTCGACGCTCAAGGGGCTCGTGAGAGAAGAGAAGTGCTTCTGACAATATTCATAGAAACACCCCTCTCACGGAGGTCGTCACGGAGGTTAAACCGATAATTACAAACTGTTTAAAGCAACTAATACTGTTATATAGAGTTTATCTTGCTCTTTAGAGAACGATAATTTCAACAGGGAATCAGTTACACCGCACTTGAGAACTTTATAAATACATATATAAGTAATTAAGAAAGTGATCGATAGGTTATATTAATTGGGGGGATTTTGAGTGCTCTCGTCAATTATGTATTTTAAATACAGTATGGAAACCACTTATGGAATAAAATTGTTCGTGTCCTTATTTTAGTAAATAATAAAAAACGTTGAGATACCTTAACTTTTAAATTTAAATGTACGCTTTTTAGACATAAATTTGAATGTACAGGGTGATCAATGCAAGTCAGGCATAGTGAATAATCTGTATTTTAAATGAAACACCCTCTATATTTTCATGTTTTAAAAGCTCCTTAACAACCTGATTTCAACGAACTATATCATGTAGGGTCTATTATGAATAATACAAGGTGAAATTTTTAAATTAGGTATTTTCTACAAGACAATGAATTCATAGAATACCCGAAGTAATTGATTGGATTACATTAAAATAAATGTTCTCCACCTTGTTGTTGGCAATAACACAGTCTCCTACAAAACTCGTTCCGAACTTTGTTTAAAGTTTGAGGTGAAATATTCCGTATTTCTGTAGTTATGCTTACTTTTTGGAGTCTTCAATGATAGTTGATTGTGTTGCATATACTTTGTTCTTGAGATAACCCCACAAAAAAATCCAAAGGCGTAAGATCTGGCAACCTAGCTGGCCGCTCACTAGTCCTCTTCATCAAATCCACTTATTGAGAAGATTTCATTCAAGTAATTTCTCACCATTAAAGCATAATGGGGTGTTGCACCGTCCTGCTGGAACCAGACAGTTTCATGCGGTAGGGTCGGATCTATTGGATTGGGATATAAATTAGCCTACTAATGAAGAACATCGTCTCTTAGCATGCTTAATATTTTTCCGCTGTCAAATTATCATCTATAAATATAGGACCAATAATATGATCTCCTATAATACCTGCCCAAACATTCAACTTTTCAGGATACTAAGTGTGTGTCTCACGCATCCAATGAGGATTCTCCGCTGACCAATATCTACAGTTTTGTCAGTTTACCTCTCCGTTCAATCTAAATTTTGATTCATCAGAAAAAAGAATTGTGCCAAGAGCTATTTCATTTGTTAATTTTATCCATAATTCTTTTGTAGAAATCCATTCTACGATCCGGATCGTCTTCTGTTAGCTCCTGCACAAATGTCAATTTATATGGATGAAGTTTTCTTCATGGAGACACCTTAGGACAGTTGTGTGACTCACATTATTTTGACGTGCAATTTGACGTGAACTTGACGTTGGATTCTCTGCGACACTTAACAAAATATTCACTTTGACTTTATCTTCAATGAAGTTCAATTTTCTTTTTAATGGTTTGGCATATCTAAGTTCTCTGAATTGTGCATAAATTTTAGACACAGTACCCTGTGAAATATGAGGCAACTGAGGATACCTTTGATTAAATAAGTTTACTACTTCAACTTGACTTCTACAATTCTCCCCGTAACCGATCATCATTAAAATCTCAATTCGGTGGGCCTTAGTTAAATATTTCATTTTTATTTCTACAAGAAATTAGTTTTTAATTAAGAATTTAACCCCCTCTGTGGCTCAGTGGTAAGAGCGCCTACCATTGAACCTAAAGGTCGTGAGTTCGAATCTCACCTGGGTAGAAATTTTCGTTTATTAAAAATTAATAAATGAAAATAATTTCTATCCTTGTGCGATCGGTACTCACCGGAAGGACCGCAGATGTTCGGATACAATTAGCGTCTCTTAGCAAAGACAATTATGTCGACTTTGCTAAGTATCAAGACAATTACTCTACACACACACACACACACACACACACACACACACACACACACACACACACACACACACACACACACACACTACACACCTGACTGTAAAAATTTACTGTACCATGCCAATGACCATTAGTTGTCGACGCATTAAACTCAATAAAAGAAAAATTAAGAATTTAATATTTTAATGTAAAATGTCAACAGCATGTCAACTGATTGATAACAATCCGCATTATTTACTGATTTAGTTTAATTAGCATACTATCTATACAGTTTTTACCTAGTCACGAAAAAATGTTAACACAGTTACTAAACAGAATTTTTCCTCAATATACAGTGTACTGACACTTAGAGTATAAGTCTATTGTCTGTATTTAGCTAATTTGAAATAATATTATAACACGTGATAAATTATTAATTTCAAAATTTCACCTTGTATTATTTATTATAGACCCTACATGATATAGATCTTTGAAATCAGTTTGTTAAATTTATTTTAAAAACATAAAAATATACAGGGTGTTTCATTAAAAATAAGGATTATGGACTATGCCAGACGTGCGTGGATCACCCTGTACCTTTAAACTGATGTTTAAAAAGCGCACATTTAAATTTAAAAGTTAACGTTTTTTTTTTATTATAACTAATAAATTAACAATCAGAATAAAACAATATATTCTATAAGTTAATGTGATGAGTTTAAGTCCTGTCCCTTGGTTCTGGCGTGATGTGGTCCCCTCCAGTGAGAGAATCACGGGTCCATGTTACTGGTCTGTTGGCCAACGTCGCTTTAGTCTTCGGATAACTTGATGTTGAGGTATTGCGGAAATTAATGGGTTGGAGTGTGTGTTCACTTTTTGAATGTATTGTAATTTCTTTTGCTGGTATACTTCTTTCACTGTTGAGATATTGAGATCCTCATAGATTCGTTGGTTGGTTACGTACCAGGGTGCATCAACAATTGCTCTTAAGATTTTTGATTGACATCTTTCCATAATAGCAATATTAGATTTACTACTACAGCCCCACAGCTCTATGTCCATATTGGTTTAATAACTGTTTTGTAAATTAGAATTTTATTATTTATTGACAGTTTGGAGTTTTTTTCCAATTAACCAATTGATTTCTTTTTGTCTTAGTTGAATTTGTTTTCTTTTTTTGGTGATGTGTTCTTTCCAACACAGGGTTTGGTCCAGGTGTAGCCCTAGGTATTTGGTTGTTTTAGTCCTGGGTATTTCCTCATTGTTGATATATATTGGTGGTGGTGTTTCTCGTCGTAAAGTGAAAGTTACGTGGGTTGACTTGTTTTCATTAATTTTTATTTTCCATTGTTTTAGCCAGTTTTCAAGCTCATACAAATAATCTTGGAGTTGTTGTGTAGCTATGTTAATGTGTTTGTGACTGGTAAGTGCTACTGTGTCATCTGCAAATGTGCCAATTGTTACGTTATGCGAAGTTGGTAGATCAGAAGTATATAATATATATAATAAAGGTCCCAGGACACTGCCCTGTGGAATTCCCGCCTTAATGGGATGCATTTTAGATATTTCTCCATTTACTTTTGTTCTAAACTGTCGGTTTTCCAAGTATGATGTAAGTATTCGAAAGAAGGGTGGTAATATTTGTTTAATTTTATAAAGAAGTCCTTTATGCCAAACCTTATCAAAAGCTTGACGTACATCTAGTGATACCATTGGGCAATATTCCTTTTCTTCTAATGCGGAATTGATTTTATGGGTTATTCGGTGGCATTGCTGGATAGTTGAGTGTTCTCGTCGAAATCCAAACTGAAAATTTGGTATCCAGTCTGCGCCTGTAAGGCCTGGATCTATTCTTTTTATTACAAGTTTTTCTAGTAATTTGGAGATTGTTGATAGCAGACTGATAGGTCGATAGGATGAGACTTCACTTGGATCCTTTCCTGGTTTTGGAAATAAAAGTATTTCTGCAATTTTTAGATTGTTAGGCCAATAATTACATCTTAATATTGCGTTAAATATATATGTAAGGATCACTATACCCTTTTTTGGTAATTCCTTTAGCATTTTTGGAGTTATTAGGTCAATTCCTGGTGACTTTTTGATATTTAGTTTTAAGATTTCTTCTTTAAGTTCTTTGGGTGTTGTTAATTTTATTGGATTTACTGGCTGTTGTTCTGAGTTTAAATAATTAATAATTTCTTGATCTTCTTCATTGTTGTGTGGTTGGAATACTGTTGCTAAATGTTCAGCAAATAATTCGGATTTTTCTTTATCGCTTCTTGCCCATTGGTTCTGTGTGTTTGTGGTTTTTCTTACTGGTGGCGATATTGCTTGAGGTTTTAAGGATGATTTGATTGGTTTCCATATTGAATGGTCGTATCTATTAAGTTGTGTTACATATTTTTTGACTGACTCTTCTCTTGCAATTTTTAGTTGTGTTTTTAATTTATTGGCTAAGCGATTGTAAAACGTTTTATCCGCTGGGTTCCGACTTTGTTGCCATTTGGCTCTTGCTCTTCTTTTTTCAGCAATGAGCTTTTTAATTTCTAGTGGAATATTTTTTCTATTCTCGATTTTATTTTTATCTGCATCGTTCGGTGTCGCTTCTTTTGCAGCGTTTTGTAATAATGTCATAAAGTTGTTTGTAGCTGCTTCTATTTCTGAAGGGCTTCTTAGTCTTACATTTAGTTTAATGTTTTCATCCAGTATTTTTCGGTAAACGTTCCAATCTGTTCTAGGTCCATGCAGTTTTGGAGTAGGTTGTTTGTTAATAACGCAGGTGCTAATTGTTGCAATAATTGGTGAATGATCTGAAGATAGATCATAGCTTGGAACTATGTCCATAAAGGTGTTAGATATTCCTTTTATGATGCAAAAATCTAAGAGGTCTGGTCTTTTTTTGGGGTCCGTTGGCCAGTACGTTGGTGTTCCTGTTGATAAATATGAGTATTTATTTTCTTGCATTAAGCTATAAAGCTCTCTCCCCTTTGTTGTTATTAATCTTGATCCCCAGTACGTGTGTTTACTATTGAAGTCACCAGCTGCGATAAATTTTGGACCTAGAGTATTGAAGAAGGATGCGAAATCGGTTTTTTTAATATTGTGCTTTGGAGGGCAATACACTGCTGCTATTGTTATTTCGTAAGGTAATGAGCACACTTTAATTACTGTAGCTTGGATACAGTCTGTTATATAACTTTCCATCATGAAATGTTTAATTGATTGTTTGATCAAAATTGCTGTACCTCCATGGGCTGTCTTGTCTGGATGGTTAGTATGGTACGTTAGATATTGAGGTATTTTAAAATACGATTTGTCTGTAAAATGTGTCTCACTTATTAATAATACATCTATAAAATTTTGTTGTAGAAATATTATCACCTCGTCCTTATGATTCAGCAGGCCATTGGCGTTCCATTCTGCTATTCGTAGAAAGAATTTTATTTGCATATGAGTTTACTTAGCATGTTTATTACCATGCTGTTTTGTTGCAAGATTTGATTAAACATGGCTTTGAATTCTTCTAAAAACTTCATAAGAATGGTGTTTGAATCTTGGTTATCTGAAGGAGCAGCAGGAGGTTGTCTATTACCCGCTGCATTAGCATAGCTTACATTTGGTCTTACTGTGTTGGGTATAAAGTTTCTGTTACGTGCTTGCGACATATTTTGGTGATGATTATATGTAGTTTGTGCTATATTTTTATTTCTATTTAAATTACGATAATATTCGCATCCTTTATAGTTAGCTGGGTGATCTCCTCCACATAAAGCACATGTAGCTGGTGTGTTCTTGTTCTTTTTACAACTGCTTGTACTGTGCTGTCCTCCACATTTCACACAGACATATGGTCTATTGCAATATGTTTTTGAATGGCCATATAATTGACATCTCATACATTGGATGATATTTTTGTTTTTTATAGGTGGTTCAATTTGTATATTGCAGTGTTGTAGTTTCTGAATTTTATAAATATCTTGGTTATTGTCTGATGGTTCAAGGTCAACAAAGAACATATTTATCGGCTCTTTTGTAATCCTATGTTTAGCATTAATGATGTTTCTTACCTTGTGACCCAGTTTTGTCAGTTCTTCTTTGATGTCTTCTGTTGCATGTGAATAGTGAAGGTATTTAATTACGACTCTATAGGCCCTTTCTTCCTTTGGTTGATATGTGTGATGAATAATGTTGTTCTCTCTCATATATCTGGAGAATTTTCTGTATATTTCTGGATCGCTACAAATTATTTTGACTGTATTATTTGCCATAGTTCTGGTTTCGTATTGTTCAGCTTCAGCTATTTCTGTAAATTTTTTCCTCATTTCTGGGAAGTCACTTACATCGTAAACAAATATTGGTGGTGGTTTAGGTATTCTTGGCGCTGTTTCATTTTGATTGGTTTCATTTTCTTGGGTATCCGTTAGGGTATTATATTTGTTCGATAGTGTAATGGTATCATCTTCTTTGTCTGTTTCTACATTTGATCTGATTTTTCTGCGTTTTGTAGTTTTAACTACTTGCCATGAGTTATTTGTTGACACATTTGCACTTTCTGGTTCGTCATCGCTTGTTGATGACATTCTGTAGTATTGCTGGCTATTTCTGTTATTTATATTGCTGTTGTGTGCCGCGTTTTGTTGATTTATATATTGTTCTTGATTGGGCGGAAATATCATATTCGTCGAAGAATTAGTGGTTGGTTGATTTATTTGCATATTGTACATACCTGGTATTTGTGATGAGATTTGTGGATAACCCTGTATATTGTTGATTTGTGATTGACCCTGTGTGTTGTTTGGAATCTGCATTTGTGGGTAACAATTCATTTGGTTTGATGGATACTGGATTGGTAATGGCTGGCTGTTTACATTTTGTATTTGTTGGCTAACTATGTAGTTGTCGAATCCTGGTCCACTTCCCGTTGGAAACATTATAAATAAATTACTGTATTGTTTTTAAATTTAATTTGATGAGTTTATTATTTTTAAGTCTATTACTAATTGATTGCTTTTTAATCACTTCACATTTATCTGTTCAAATCGAGAAAACCGGTCGAATGTTGATAACAGAGAACCATTTAACGTCCGCTCGGTATGGAGTATCGATGTGAACTGTAAAAGTTAACGTGTCTTAGAGTTTTTGATTATTTTCTATAATAAGGACACAAACAATTTTATTCCATAAGTAGTCCAGTCATTTCGATATGTGCATAGTTCCCTCCAGTTTCTCACTTCCAGAATTTAGATATCTCGATATCTTTCATGACCTGGTCCTCCTATCTCTCTGGGTCTTCCCCTTGGTCTTTCAGTTGCTTGTTTCCATCTGGTGATCTTCTTAATCAGTAGGTCGTTTTTCCTTCTCTCTATGTGTCCCAGCCATCTCAGCATGTGTGCCTTATTCAATCTAACTATATATTCTCCCTTCATTATGTCTTTTAAGTTTATGGTTCATTTTTCTTCTCTGATCATGAATGAATGAAATGAAATCTGTGTAAAACGAGTGATATGCTTGAGGGATCCATTCTAAACAATAAAAACATGTCGAATCATGTAAAATTGATCAATTTTCTGCAAAAAACTCAATTCTTACTGTATTTATGATACTGAATGTTGTTGCAGCTGGTTGTTGAAAATATTCACGAAATCTATTGATTTGTTTCAAATATTCTTGTACCATCCTATAAACCTGGAACGCTGGTTTATTCTGTGCCTTGTTCAGAACTTTCTCCAACTTAATGGATCATAAACAAACTGGCAATGAGCTCTTATGCCTCCACTACACATCGGCAGAAGCACCTGCGGACATATCTGCAGATGTTCATTTCATTCATTTCTCCGTTGTCCATTCTTATCGTACCTATAATCCATCTGCGGATTTTCCTTTCGAAAATTCTCAATTTTTTTCTTCTTTTTTCGTGAGGCACATTGTCTCAGCTGCGTACGTAACTACTGGTCTGATTGCAACTCTTTATATTTTCAGTTTTGTATTTCTGGATAAGTTCTTGTCGTTCATAAGCCTATGATATCTCCAGTATGTTTTGTTGCCTGCTAGTATTCGTTACGTTACTTCTTCACTTCTCTCGTTTTGGCCATTCAGTATTATTCCCAAATATTTAAATTGTTGGACTCTTTCAAAAGTGTAGTTTTCTATTTTGATTTTTCTCGTCCTGTTATCTTCTCTTCTAGAGCAGAGTAGATATTTTGTTTTTCCTTCGAATTTCCTTCTTTTACCAGGATTGTTACTGCTTCTTTTAATATTTTCTTGTCTCTTCCCATGAGAACTAGATCATCTGCATATGCAACTATTTATGTTGAGGAGTGGGTTATAGTTCTTTTAATTTTTCTGGCCTTGACTGTTCCCTTTACTGTTATGTTGAATAATGTGGTTGACAAGCAATTGCCCTGTCGCACTCCTGTTTCTATTGCAATTGATGCTGTGCTACCTTCTTCTGTTGTTACTTTAGCTCGAGCTCTATCCTGGTAATTTTTGTTAATCTGATTAATTTTGCTGGTATATCTTCCTTTTTCATTTCACTAAATAATTTATTTCTTCCAATACAGTCAAAGGCTTGTCTGAAGTCTACGAAGAGGATGTGGAGTTTTATGTTGTGTTCGTGGCATTTTTCGATTGTTTGTGTAACTATGTGTATCGCATCTGTAGTGGATCTGCCTTCTCTGAATCCTTGCTGTAACGACTAGCTCACCCATTGCACATTGAAACCCCTCAGGGGTGATGTTCAGCATAAACTAATTTAATTTGAGTAATGGGGAATTATTAATAAAATAATTTCTTTAACACATATCTTTATTTATTTATATTTTAATAAATCAAAATGTAATAACAATTAAATTGAGGTTCTAACAACAGGGAATTAAGCATCTATATACAAAATCTCAAGAAATAAAGAAACTTAGCTCTACTCTATGAGAAATCCTCCTGCTGTTCTCTTCTCAACTCGGACCATACAATGTCTGCAAAAACCATGCCGCCGGAACCATGTGGATCCCTCTCCAATCCAAAGCCATGCGGTTTTTCAAAATCGAGATGGATTTCTTATTCAAAAAAAAAAAACAATTCCATTTTCGTATTCTTCTACCCAAAAAATCCATGTCAACGTAAATTTTCTTATATCATAATCAAGGTGGATTTTCTTGAATAAAAATCAAGGTGGATTCTCTTGAATAAAAATCAAGGTGGCTAGAAAAACAAAAACCGCTACAAAATTCGTCATGGCACGAGTTTTGTCCAACAACAGAAGAATTCTGGCAAGCGGAAAGCTCTTCTCTCTGAGACTTGTATACCGATCCAGAATTCTCTGATGTTGCCAAAACTCACAAATTAATAATTGTAATTAATAGATAAATTATTAAATGAAAAATGAAAAAGACAAAATTGTGCGATAAATACGATTTATATTGAAATATTATTATTACAGCAAAGGTAAAAAGAAAATAAAAATTGTAAGCAGTTTTTAAGTACTAGCGTACACAAAATTATACGAAAAACTAAAAGTGTTCTTGATTAAAGTATGAAAATATGTTGTTGTAGAAAGAGCAAAGTATTAACTTACCCAGGACCGTTGGAAGTTTCTGACCACGAGGACTTATTTTTTTAATAATACCTTCTCGTTTGCTGGTTTATTTTAAAAAGAAATTAAATCGGATCGGATTGATAGAAGTAAATTATTTAGGAGTGAGGTTTCTGTTTCTTGTACGATAAAGTAAGCGAAGGTAGGACTACGAGGGGACTTAAGAAATTAATCAGCGGATTTATTTGTAATAGGAAAATATTGAAATAAAATATAGGAATACAAACAAAGGAAAAAGAACTTATTATCAATGAAAATCAAATAGTATGAGCAGAAAATAGTGGAAAGTACTTTGAAATTAATAAGAACAAAAATGTAACGTTTTAAACGTTACAGCTGGTAGTCCCCAATTTTTTCTCTTTGAATTGAGTGAGTTTTTGTTTGATGAGGGCTGTTAGAATTTTATATGTTGTGCTTAGTAGAGATATTGTTGTTACAGTTTGTTACTTTTTTTTTTAATATTGGTACATTTCTGCCTTCTTTCCAATCCTCGGGCATTTCTTCTGCTTCCCATATTTTAACTATTAGATTATAAATGCTTGTTAATAACTTTTCTTCTCCGTTTTTAATTAGATCATTGAAAATTTCATCTGGGCCAGGTATTTTTTTCTGTTTCATTTTTTGAATAATGTCTTAATATTCATCATATGTTGGTATCCCTATTTCATTATCTCTAATGTCTTCCATTGCGCCTACTTCCTCATCATTGGTGCTAAAGCTCTATAAAAGAGCCTTAACATTCCAAAGTCTATTATGCCAGTCAGTACCATCCCTCCATCTGAGTTTTGGCCTACCCCTACTTCTACTTCCTACAGGTTGTGATATAAGGATTCTTCTAGGAGGGTTGTTCTGCTGTGATCTTGCCAGATGTCCTGCCCATCTTAGTCTTCATATTTTTATAAGAGATACTACGTCTTTACCACCAAATATATATTAATATCTGTGATATATCTCGTAGTTGTACCTCCTTCTCCAAACACAATTTTCACAGATACTCCTTACTTACTCCGTGGCGTTACAACCCTTCGTGGGTTTTAGCCAACTCGACAACATGCCTCCACTGTTTTCTGTCTTGAGCAACCTCCATCCAATTCTCCACGCCCATAGTGCTTAGGTCTCCTGCTATATTATCTCGCCACCGGAGACGAGGGCGTCCGCGTGGTCTCCTTCCAGTTGGGACTTTCTCCCACACTAGTCTTACTGTTCGTTTGTCAGAATGTCTTCTGAGGTGTCCTGCCCATTGGAGTCTTCTGGACTTTATTTCTTTTATGATGTTGGCGTCTGGGTAAAGTTCTTTAAGCTCTTTATTAGTTCTTATCCTATATTGACCTGATGCTTCATCAAGCACCGGACCAAAGATCTTCCTTGGGATTTTTCTTTCCCAAACACGTAGTCTCTCTTCATTTGCCTTTGTTATCGTCCACGTTTCGCTTCCATACATCACAACGGGTCGTATGATTATTTTATAGACCTATATCTTCGTACGTCGTGTTAGTTGTTTTAATTTTATAAGGTTTTGGAGGGCAAAAATACATCTGTTGCCGGCCTGAATCCTGTTGTTTATTTCTTGTGATCCGTTATTGTCTTCAGTTATTGTTGTTTCAAGATACTTGAATTCTCTAACGCGCTCAAAGTTAAAGTCATCGATGGTAATGTTCTGACCGATTCTGTCTCTGCTGTGGTTATTGCGGCTCATATACATATATTTCGTCTTGTTTTCGTTGATTTGGAGCCCCATCTTCTCTGCTTCCTTCTCAAACCTTACGAAAGTCCCCTTCATCCTTAATCGCGTGTTTCCTATTAGATCTATATCGTCTGCAAATGCCAGTAGTAAGTTTGGTCCTTCTCGATGAAATACTGTATTCGGTTTTTCGATTCTTGCACTTCTGATTATGTGCTCCAGAGCTAAGTTGAAGAGTTGTGGTGAAAGTGCATCTCCCTGTTTTAGTCCATTGTTTATTTCAAATGTCTCCGAGTATTGTTGTCCAACTCTCACCTTACATCGTAACCGTTCCATACACATCCGTATCAACCGAACTAGTTTTTTTGGAAAGCCAAGTTCCTGCATCGCTGTCCACAGTCTGTCCCTACATACTCTATCAAATGCTTGTTTAAAATCTATGAACATCTGATGAAGCTCACGATCAAACTCCCAGCATTTTTCCATTATCGGTTTTATTGTGAATATCTGGTCAATTGTAGAGCGGCCCGGTCTAAATCCGCATTGATAATCTCCAACGATTTCTTCTGTGTATGTTTTGGTTCTTTCTAGCAGGATGTTTGCAAGGATTTTGTAGGTGGTGTTTAGGAGTGTTATTCCCCTGTAGTTAATACATTGCTTTTTGTTTCCTTTTTTGTGTATTGGTACAATAACCCCTTCTTTCCATTCATCTGGCATTGTTTCTTTTCGCCAAATGTCTTGAATTAGAACCTTGTATATAGAACTGTACAACGCTTCTTCTCCATGTTTTAAGCACTCTGCGGGTATACCATCGCTACCTGGTGTCTTATTATTTTTAAGTTTTTTAATTGCCTTTATTATTCGTATGTCGGGTATTGATCTTCTATTTCAGCTGTATGTACCTCTATGTTTGATGTATTTCTGCTAGATTTGTCGTTCCATAGTTGATGGAAGTATTCCTTCCAGGTTTTTAGGATATCCTTGTCATCCATGATAAGCTGTCCACTGTCGTTTTGAAGAAAGTTTCCTGTTCTTGCTATTCTTCTCAGGATCTTCTCGTTGTATGGAGATTTGATCGGTGTAGTTATATCCAATTTTTACGATAGCAGTTTGACTCCAGTACAAATTTTTAATGACACGAATATCCTTGTAGTCTATTACATTATTACATTAATTTTACAAGCTGTACTTTATCGAATGCCTTTTCGAAGTCCACAAAACATGCAAATGCATATTTTCTTTGGTCACGGCATTTTTGTAATAGGATATTAAGCGCAAAAAGTGTCTCCCTGGTTCCCATAGCATTTCTAAAACCAAATTGGGTATCTTCAAGATTTTCTTCGCATTTACGTCTAATTCTGTTGTGAAGTATTCTGCGTAAAATTTTAAGAGTGTGGCTCATTAGGCTAATTAATCGATATTTTGAGCATTTTCTCGCATTGTGTTTTTTAGGAATTGCGACAAAGGTGGATTTGAGCCAATCTGTGGGAATCACTCCGGTGTTATATACTTATTGAATTAAAAAATCTTACTAATACTTTTATGTTATCATCCTCTATTAGTTTCAGCAACTCAGTTGGTGTATCATCTGGACCACAAGCTTTTCTGATTTTAGCATTATTTATAGCGTATTATACCTTGCATTTAATAATTTCTGGGCCGTCAGTACAGTTTTGGTAAAATTTGGCAATATTATTTTGTCGCAAATTTCTCTCATCCATTTTTCTATATGTTCATAAATTGCAGAGTTGTATTATTAATATAGATACCGTTTCAAGATATATGCAGATCTTATTTTTATTTAAAAATTTCCCAAGATTCCTTCACAGTGGGTTAGATGATAACAAGATCAATATTAAAAAAAGCCGATTGAAATACAAAACGTTTTTCGAACAACCCTCGCAAGAGTTCTGAGACCCCAAACGTTCTCATCAAGATTACATCGGTATTCCTAAATTAAAATCTAAACAATCACATGCCCTTGATTGCAAGTACCTTGTATATCCATTATGAGTCGCGCTGTCGATTTTTAGCCGTCAATGCTAAAAGGTCACACAGCATAATAGTCGATCAGCAGGAAGTCATTTCATTGACTGTCGCCCCGTGATACCCGTTCCGACTTTTTTCATTCGAGAATAATGAAGACTCAAACATAAAACCCTCGTTCAAGTGAACCTTTTTCCGTATAATAATTGTATTTCCCAGAGCAAGGTGGCCTCTACAAGTGACATTTTTGACGTCTATAACTTTTGGGAACATACTCGCATGTACTCAACTACTTTATTATGTCTGAACTTCAAGAAATTGTAAAGGCATTTTTAAAATACTGTCGGTTTTTACTAGTTTTAACTTAAAATGCTATATGAGTGCGCATTGTTATCGTTGAATACACAATATGTTGCAATATTTACTCAAATAACTTGTCAAAGTTTCAATACATCGTTCAAAGTTTTTCGTAAAAGAAATAATTGTTTGTAATTTTCTGTATGTAAAATAGTGAAAGATAATTACGTATATATTGAAATAGGTCTACAAATTACTTGTATTCAGGCAGCTCATTTAGCCTAGTTGTTAGAATAAGGGGTATAGTTTTTTTATTTAGAATATCGCATAGACCAAATGGCCATTAGCGAAAAATTAATGGACTACATTAGGTACAATTACTGCATTACAATTTGGTTTACTAAATATTGAACTTATTAAAGTTTTTCAAGAAATTCAGAGTATTTTTAAAGTTTGTTTGTTTGTAGTCTGCAGCTAGAGCTTCTAGAAGTGTTCCTGGTATCTTGTTATTACTTCGTTGTTGATTGTAGAGAGGTCATTCACATAGTATGTACATTATTGTTAGTGTCGTATTACACGTTTAACATTGCGGCTGTTCGCACTTTTTAATTAAGTAATCATGCGCCTCAGACTCAGACATCTAGTATGTCTGAGTCTGAGGCCCGTTACTGTTATTTCTTGGCTTCTTGACGTAGTAGGTAACACATTCCATGTCTCTATGATTCCATTTATTTTTCCACTCACTTAAGATTGATTTTTTTATATAAGCTTTTATATCTGTTGATACCGATGTGTTTACGATTTCGAAAACGTCACTCACTATCGCGTCTTTTGCACTATGGTCAGCAGTTTTGTCGTCTTTTATTCCTATATGGGATGGAATCCAGATGAAATTTATCTCATTTTGATTGATATAAGCCTGAAAAAGGACAGTTTTATTTTTTTTTTAAAGCGGGTTTTTTGGATACAGTTGTCGGATGCTTTGTATGTCACTAAGTGAGTCTATTAAGATAATATATTTGCAGTTTGTTATCACATTGATTAGTTTTATGGAGCGATAGAGAGCATACAGTTCGGCTGTATAGATAGTACTAATATTAGATAGTTTGAATTTAAGGACCTTCTCTGGAGTTACTACAGACGCTCCCACACCTTCGGATGATTTTGAACCATCAGTGTGTATCTGGGTATGATTTTTATAAATAATTAAAATCAAAGAAATAATTAAATCATGATTAGCGGAGTTTTTGTCAAATGACGTAAGTTCAAAGTTATATGATGGTATGTTTTGAATCTAAGGACAATATCAAACAGATGCAAATAATCTTTTATAGAAGGGTTTAACAGAACGGTGATTTGCATTGAGGGTTTCGGAAATTATCAATAAAAGTATTTCTATAGACAGGATTTTTTGCATTAACCTTAATTTTTGTTGAATACGTTAGACTAAGTGAGAGCGCCCACCAAACTGGCGTGGCAGTGGCAAGTAGCAAGTAGCACGCATCTAGCATGTTATTTTTAAATGGAACCAATGAAAAAAAATTATTAGAATGAATGACGTCACTATCATTTTGGTGAGCGCTGAATCATTCGTTTTCATTGGTTACATTATGCTAGATGCGTGCTACTTGCTACTTGCCACTGCCACGCCACTTTGGTGGGCGCTCTCCCTTAGGTAAGCTCTTCTATCATTTAACGACAATTCATTTGCTTCGCAAAGTAACGATTCAATCGGTGTTGTACAAAAGGCTCCCAGACATATTCTGAGTGCTGTGTTGTGAATAGTGTCAAGCTTTTTAAGTACTGATTTCGATGCTGAGTCGTAAGCTATTGCCGGGTAGTCTAGCTGAGATCGTATAATAGTTCTGTATATACTTAACAATGTACTCCTGTCTGAACTCCAATTCTTGTTTGCTAGAATTTTTAGTAAATTTAATCTTCTGTAACATTTACATGTTAGATTATTGATATGTTCTTTCCAATTCAATTTTCTGTCAAAAGTAACTCCTAGCAATTTTAGCGAATCTTTTTGTTGTAGTGATTGGTTGTATAGATATAATGAGATTGCTGTACTGACTTTGTTTTTAGAAAATACTATATATTGAGTTTTAATTGTTGAAAAGATAAATCCAGTTTCCTGTGACCAATTTTCAATATGGTTAGCGTATGAACGGCCTTTAAGTATAAGTTTTAAATTTCGTAGAACATCATTCATGGCGTCATCATTATAAATAGTGTAGGACTTCTAACAGATCCCTGAGGAATTCCATATTATAATTCCACTTTTGACGATAAGTTACTATTTACTCTAACTTGCATATACCTTTTATATAAGAAGTTTTTTATAAATGCAAGGCAGTGTCCTTTAATTTCTAAATCGTACAGTAATCTGATGATACGATCTCGCCAAGCTGTATCAAAGGCTCTTTCAATGTAGAAGAATATTCCAATACAATTTTGATTAAGGGAGAAGGCTTCATGTACACTGCTTTCTAGGTCTATAATATTGTCTAGAGTTGATCTATTTTCTCGGAAACCACTTTGTTCTGGAATAATAATATTTCGATCTTCAAGTATCCAGAGGAGATGACAGTTGACCATTTTTTCTAACAGTTTGCATGCAGTACATATTAGTGCAATTGGTATATAAGACTCAGTATCTGTTTTGGAACATTTTGGTTTTAATATTGGTATATAATAGAATCTTTCCACGCTGTTGGAAATTTCTGTTCTGTCCAAATAATATTAAATATGTTAAGTAGATGATTGTATGCATTCTCAGGTAAATGCTTAAGAAAAACCATTGGGATATTATCTGGACCCTCACTAGTCTCTTTAAATGAGTTTAATGCATCTTTGTATTCATTTATAATAAATTTCAAGTTTAAAGCATCTGTGTCATCTACAAACGGTATAATTGCATTGCATTCTTCGTTCTGTTTAAAGTTGATAAAAGTATTATTATAATTGCTTGCATTGGATCTATTTTTATACGTATTAGCAAATTCTTCTACTATTTCTAGGTCATCTGTGATTATTCTATTATCTTTCTTTAGTTGAGTGATTTTGTTATAAGCCGGTATTTTAGATTTTTTTTACATTCTTCCACATTTCAGACATAGGGGTCCTACTGGACACAAATTGAGCCCACGAATTTCTTTTTGAAGTTTTTATTGTTAACTGAGCTTTAGCTTTAAGTTTTAGAATTATGTTTTATTGTTAAATGTTTTATGTCTTTTGTATTTGTTAAAGGCTTTTTTTGGAAGCTTCGATCGATGTCTTACATTGTTCATTTCACCAAGGAACCGATTTTATGTTTTGTAACAAGTGCAGTTTTTTTAATGGTTACCTCAGCTGCATCTAAGATGATGCCGAAGAAAGTTTCGATGTCTGTGTCAATACTGTTGGAAATTTTACAATGTGTGACATGTTTTTCTATGATAATTTCAAATAATGTCCAATTTGCTTCCTTTGTTTTCTACTTAGAGGTGTGCTTTCTATTTTTGGGATTGAACAAGCTATTGGTGATTATTATTGGGTGATAATCATTGTTATAAGTGTAGTCTAATCTGTCACATGTCATTAATGCAGAGAAGTTATTATTAGCTCTGGTTAAGTCCAAGGGCGTTGATTCGCCTGTTTGTATTTTAAATCTTGTAGGTCGTCCATCATTCAACAGTGATCAGTTATACTGATCTATTAATTATTTAATAATAAGTCCTCTTTTGGCATCAAATATAGAACCCCAAATGCTATTATAAGCATTAAAATCGCTTGTTAAAATACGCAGAGAAGATATTTGTCTAGCGAGGTTAAAAAGGTCCTGTTTATCAATTAGTTGTCCTGGGGGTAAGTAAATCGTGCAAATATTTATTTTTGTGGTCCCTTCTAGAGAAATAGCTACAGCTTCTAAATATGATTATAGGGGTAACCTACTTGCGGTTAATTTATTTACAAGAATTGCTTGCTTGCTATTCTTTGATTTACTCTATTTTTTGAAAAAATTTGTAAAACTTTGTAAAGAAGATATTGCACCCTTTGAAATATTCGCTACTAAAAACAAGAAAAACCCTTTGGAGATTTTCTACTGTTTCGAGTCAAGGCTAGAAACTCGATGTAATGCAACATCAATCTTATTTTTTGTAAAATATAGAGCTAAATATCAAGCTGGAATACTTCGGTCACATTATGAGACAACCTGAAAGATATGATCTTTTACATCTGATCATTCAGGGAAAGATCTAAGGTAATCGTGGTCCTCGTAGAAGAAGAACATCATGGCTGAAAAATCTAAGGCAATGGTTTGGAAAATTAACTACATCGTTATTTAGAGCTGCTGTCAATAAAGACACGATAGCGAATATGGTAGCCAACATGATATCCAACGATCGATAACGGTCATGGAACTAGAAGAAGAAGATAGAGATTGTTCAACTATACCCTTCGAATGATATTGACAAGTCAAAAATTTTTATCCTTGGTGTGTCAAACATCTTTTAACTTTCGATTTAATTTGAGTATGTTTTTCGTCATCATCATTATCGTCCAGCTTTCTGCATCCAAAGTTCAGCTCAGGGCTTCCCACTTTTTTATAATCCTTTCATCCATTTAAATTGGGATTTTTATGTTCCAAAACCCATTTCTGTTCTTAAATCTCCATCTTATAGTTTATATTTTGAGAACGATTTTCGTGAAAATTGAAACGTGAATAAACTTATTTTAACCTACAACTGTATCTTATTCCCATTAAAATAGTTGTTGAAGACGCTCTGAAAGCGAAAATACTTGTGCAATATTTAACAAAAGAACTGTACTCGATATTTGCCTTTAATTTGTAAAATTCATGCATTCTAGAATTCAATCATATCCTATTTTAAAAAAGTAAAGATTCTTTGTAATCGTTTTGATTATTTTACAAAGTTTCACATCCACCGTGGTCAAAATTACTTTCGAAATCATCCATCGAAATATGAAATCTAAGCTATGTATTATTAACTATTATCTGCAAAGATAAAGTCTGTCGGAAAAGCTGTAGAGTAAAAGGGGAAGCGTTTAAAAATCGCAATGTGCAATAATCTGGGATAGAACACGTGTCAGGCACACGTCTCACGCATTTGAGTACATTGTTGATCTCTCAACCAAAAAACTGATTACGATATTAAAGTTGGAGATTAAAAAGATATTTTAATATATAGCTCAAATTATATCCTGTTGAATGCATCTAAAGAATGGTCAAATTTAATGAAAAAAAAATTATTACATTAATAAAGGTATAATATATATATATATATATATATATATATATATATATATATATATATATATATATATATTAATTAAGAAAATAGTAACCAATGTGTAGCACGACAACAGAGTCTAGGTCATTGGGTGCCAATTGTTTAAGGATAAAATATCAAGCTCAGTCACGTAAGATAATTCCCCTTGCGGCTCTTTCTTTACACTAAACTCGGCTTCCTTCTTAATTTTACCCATTTTTATTAAAAATATAATTGTGAACACGTTGTTTAATATTATTTTGTGTGGTATAGGTTACATTTTAAATAAAAACGTGTTAAATTAAAGAAGAAGCCGATGTTAGTGTAAATGAAGAGCAAAAGAGAATGAAAAGATAGCAAAGTGCAATGGTATTTTAAAACCGATGGCAATCTAACTGCCGTTTTATAGGTACATGATTGAGGTGACGTTTTATTGTTAAACAATAGCGTCCAATGATCTAGGTAGTAGCTTTAGTGATAAATATTGGTTATTTAGTTACACATTGGCGCCCAACGTGGGGCTTTCAACGTGACGCTTAAAAAACATCTTTAACAAGATACAGTGTTATGGAAGACCCTATGTATTTGTTACTAATATTAAAATGTGAAGCTTATAGCTACCTTTTATTTTTGTACTTTTTTGGTAGCTCCTAAAATAATAGATATGGCGGACTTTGTCACATATACTTGTATATGTCTGTCTTGGATTCTAGGTTAAATTCATGTACTACTTTTATTGAATTTAAATTTGTTTATTCTATAGACATATGCTGACAGGAGTCTTAATTTATTATTACTAAAACATTACCATTTTATAGATGTCTAATATTATCATCTTTTACAGGTATCATCAATCAACAGGGTATTACGTAATTTAGCCGCACAAAAAGAACAAAACTCAACGCCTCCCGTTTCTAGTGGTAATGATAACGTCTACGACAAACTCAGGTTATTAAATGGAAATCAGACAAGTTGGCGATCTCCATCCTCGTGGTATTCTAGTGCAAATACAGCTTTTCATTTACAACCTCTCAGTCCGCAACCTTCCATTTTATCCGACGACATTGTTTCCAAGAAAGGTGAGTAAATTATAAATCAATATGTATTTTTTGATATTACCTTATTATTGTCTTGAATTTTAATGAAGAGAAAACTGTTCAATATTACATTATTTCACATTAATTTTTTAGTGTTACGCTCAAATATGAGTAGAGTGAATTATATCTACTCAAACAGCAGTACAAGAACAATTCAAGTTATTGAAAGAAAAATGTTTTAAGCTCAATATCTACAACATATCACAATCGTCGGCTCCAGGATATTTTACCTTATATCAAACTGTGAAAAAACATATATATCACGATGGATGGCTACTTCATCTAAGACTTATATTACATTATAAAAATACGTATATTACAATGGATGGCTACAAAGTCTTTTATAGGAACTAATAATGAAAAATATCAAAACTACACAAAAAAGTAAAGGACAACTTTAGATCAATTTAATAAAGGGCAACAAATTTAGGACAAACGGAAAATCATTAAACAAAAAGTATAATTGCTAAACAAATTATAACAAAGATTTGTGTTACTATAGAAAGGTCCCCACGTTGGGCGCCAAATTTGTGTGTCGTACATAGTGAACTAGATTACTAAGAAGTAAACTTAGAACACTCTGTACTCGAACACCGTTACTTAGTCCTGATAGATTATGAAAACAGTTGTTCATAGAGGTAAGAAACAGAGCAAGAAATATAAAAGAATGGAGAAAACTTGTACAAAGATTAGCTGGAGCATAATCAAGACAGACGTTGCACCAACCTAGCCAGTCAGCCATATTACATCACTAGTCTAGAAACGCAGTAGCACATAATACTCTAATAATAGGAAGAATGGTATTATAGCGAAAAAAATAAGAGATTAAATATATTATAAATAAAACAAAGTTTATTGTGCAAACGATTTATTATAGAATAGAACAGAAATAGGCTTTATTGTCACTGAAAATTGTACAATTTTAGGGACAAAGCTTACATACAGGATATACAATCCATTGCAAAATTTAACTAAATTGCAAATTGCATACTAATACCATACGAGCTAGTTTACGAATAAGTTTAACTTGCTGCATGTGATACCCAAATATATATATATATAAAAATACTTTAGTTCTTTGTAGCTAAACGTATTGTAATTTCTTAGTTATTCGTTAAGAAACTATTCCACTGATAGACAGGCTTTTGTCAATATATAGAACTTAAGGCAAGAAGTTGTAGAATTAAGTTGCAAATTGAGATGGTTGTATAATTTTTTTGCCGAATATAATATATTTTTCTTTACTAACTCAGTGGACGGGATCAGTAAAAACACATCAAAGCTTGAATTTCTGGTGGAGGAGTCATGATTAGGTCTTTCTAGAATATATAAAGAGGGAAGAGTTAAAATACCGTGATTTTTTAAGTAGCTTCTGCAATGTATTATTCTACTGAGACTAAAAAGATACTGTATTGCTCTTTTTTGTAATTTAAAAATACATCAGATTGGGCAGCTGTAGTAGAACCCCAAAAAGGAAGGCCATATCGAAGATGAGACTCGAACAAAGAAAAATATGTTATTTTGAAAAATACTAAATTGATTTCCTTCGAAACAGATCTTATTACATAGCAGGATGAGGCTAATTTCTTACTTAACAAATCGATATGAAGGGGCCATTTAAGGTTGTTGTCTATAAAAATACCAAGAAATTTTACAGAATCAAAGATACTGATCTGGCTGTTATTAAGAAGCAATGGTTGAAGAGCTCCTTTATAGAATAATGCTACTATCATATCCACAATAAATGAGAGTAAATTAGAATCGGACCAGGTTTTTATTTTAAGTAGATCAGACCATTTTGATAAAGTTTTAACATGTGGTGAACAATTTAAAAACCGTTTCCTTAGGTATTGATATGCAACGGCAAGATAAAAATTAAAGTAAGAGCAAACTTTCTAATTTCAGGAGAATATTCCCTAGCTACTGTTTGTTTTGTAGTTTTAGTAAACAAACGATTAATTAATTGTTCATTTGGTCCAAATTTTTCAATAATTGTTTGGACTTGGTCTTCATTAACTATTTGTTTTTTTTTGCTAGCCCTTTTACGATACTACTCAACTTAAAAATTCTTTTCCGCTGAGCCCAAACATTTTTTTTGCAATCTCCGCACTTGTTTAGTTTTAAATATATTCTTAGCAGAAAGTATTTGGATTTGCTTTCCAAATTTCTTCTTTCTTGGAGGTTCTAAAAAAGTAATAGATTTAGACACTTTCATGTGACAGTTGGGACAAACAATAACATAACCCAACTTGATTTAATTTTTTAAACATAACCCCCTCTGTGGCTCAGTAGTAAGAGCGCCTACCTTTAAACCTAAAGGTCGTGAGTTCGAATCTCATCTGGGCGGAGAAATTTTCGTTTATTAAAAATTAATGAATGAAAATAATTTCTATCCTTGTGCGATCGGTACTCACCGAGGGACCGCAGACGTTCGGATACAATTAGCGTCTCTTAGCAAAGACAATGACGTCGACTTTGCTAAGTATCAAGACAATTACTCTACACACATACACACACTACACTAGGTACCTGACTGTACCATGCCAATGATCTTAGTTGTCGAGGCATTACCTCAATAATAAATAAATAAAATTTTTAAACAAGGCAAGACACTCTATTTCCTTGTTTAATGTGGCCTCTCAAAATGGCTACCCTTACTACCTTCCCGCAAGTTATCGGAGAGGCCTAAAAATCAACATTTCAAAGACAAAGTGGATGGCAGTTGGAAAGATCCATATAGATCAAGGTCTGCTTTCTCTTAATGGAGAAGAGATAGAAAGGGTAAATCATTTCAAATACCTTGGCAGCTGGTTAAATGTAAATTGTGACTCTGATGAAGAGATAATATCCAGGATCGAAATATCACGTAAGGCTTTTATGACCTGGAAACCAGTTTTATGCAACAGAAACCTGTAAATGAACATTCGTAAGAAGGTCCTGAAATGTTATGTGTGGTCAATCCTATTGTATGATTGTGAGACATGGACGTTAAAAACCACAATGCTAAACAAGTTAGAAGCATTCGAATTGTGGTGCTATAGACGAATCCTAAAGATATCGTGGGTTTCGCACACTTCCAATGAAGATGTTCTTCAAATGATCAACTCAGAACGTCTGCTCATAAACATCATAAAGAGGAGAAAAACAGAATACTTCGGCCATATAATTAGAGGACCCAAATACCATTTACTTCGCCTTATAATACAAGGAAAAGTGGAAGGAAAGAGATGGATTGGTCGAAAGAAACTTTCATGGGTGCGTAATATTAGACAATGGTGTGGTTTCACAGTAGAAGAATTATTTCGCGCAGCAGCCGACAGAGAAAGGTTTCAGGAAATTGTAAACATGATGACGGCCAACGTCTAAATACGGACACGGCACCCAAAGAAGAAGAACTATCTTCCCTCTTCTGTATTCTTGCTCGATGGTCCGACTAAAGAAAATTCAACTTCCTTCTGGACATATAATTACTTTTTTAATAATTTAACCGATAAATCAGTTACTTTCCGAGTATTTTGTTAGTAAAACCGATTGATCTGACTTATTCTTCCAAATCTCACCTTTACATCTCATCCCTACATCCCTAGTAATATCTTAAAACTCCATGTAAAACACAGCAATTTTAAAACATTCAAGTGATAATTTGCGTACGTTTCATTTAACTGTTTTGCATAATTATGCAGTCAGTGCACGAGGGGCTGTTTGAATGTAAATCATGGCAAGGAAAAAAGAAACAAATTTGTATTGAAATCAAAGATCAAACAAAATAGGAAAATTGGCAAAACATATTCATTACACGGAGCCGATTGTTAGACTAGAACAGAGAACTTGCGGGACGAAGGGTAGGAAGAGGAATGCGTTTGTAAATTACCGCTGTTTACAGTGATCTTCACCCCATTTTATATTACGAACTGCGTAGAGCAGTTTGGCCAGAGGGCACGTCTTTGTTACACAGTATCAAATCTCCTGCAAGTGACACATTTGTTAAAAATTTGAAACGCTGGAAAGAGCCAAAGGCACAAACTAAACTAAAATTGAAAATGGAAACTTTGCGTTCTGTCGGTCGGTACACGGCGGCTTTTTACCGTTTAATTTGTGCAATTCAAATCTGACACGCGGCCACAAAACGGTTTTAATGAAATCAAAACGCATTAATTAAAATTTCATTCAATTTGGTCAGTTAAACGGAGTTATGCTTTGTGCGAATACCATATTCTGGATGATTATCTATTGTTCTGAAACAATTTCCACTGATTTTTAATTTTCTATTTAATTTTTACTTTGTGCGTGGCTATGGCGCGGTATCGAACAATGCCTGATGCACGTTATGCATAGCAACAGATTTTTGCAAATGCTCTGTTTTGATAACGATACCTTTGAGGTTAATGATTTGGGAACAAAACTGATTAAACGTTAATTATATATTTGAAATACCTATATTTTTTCAGTTTATTTCCATTCATTATTATAAATAAATACGAAAATAGCAAATCAACATATTTTTAATTTACTGATAATTTACTTGACTAAAAAGGTATAAAAAATATTAATTGAAAAATAGATTTGAGTAGGGGAGTAGAAGAAACCGGGGGAATTCTGCGCACCTAAGGGAAAATACTTATAAAAAGTTTCCTATGTGCAAACAAACTTCCATAATTTAACTACTGAAAATTGTATCTATTTGGAACGATATTCCCATAAAAAATAGGATTAAAGTTAACAGATTTTGAAGAAAAAAAATTACTTTAAAAAACTGTCATTGCGCGGTATTCCCACAATTAAGGGGTAATTCTGCGCAGAATTAAATAAATCTTTATTATAAAAAAAATCTTGTAATAAAGCAAATATTGTGAACAGAACATATTTCTGTCTTTCGTTCGACCTTGACACACATATCACATGTATAATTAACTGCTGAGTCCCAACCACTACATTCTGAATGAATCCAAATCGAACACATTACACAACGGTACCAAATTTTTTTGACTTGTCCGAATTCACCGCACACCAAACACTCCTCATTTTCTAATGTTAGATCTACATCATGTAATTCATCATCATCATAAACCTTATTCTCATCATAACATTCAGACTCAGAATCATCAAAATGTAAGTTTTTAACTCCAGCTTTCTTGCGTACAGGTCGTTTCTTTGCTTTAGTAGCCAGTTTTCCTATGGTTTCTGTTGTTTTTTTCTTGGATTCATTTTTTTGCCTCTTTTGGCTTTTTTCTTAATGTTTCTCTTTTCTTGTGTTATTTCTCTTTTCTTGTGTTATTTCTGCAAAATACTGCAAAATTCCTCAAATTTAATATCTGCTCTTTGGCCGGCCAATGCCGCTGTCGATTTACCCTTTTGAATTCTGTCTTCGACTCTCTTAGGACCATTATCGCATTGTTTTTAATTAAATTTGTATTTTTATATAACCGATAATTAAAATTATTTTGTGTTTTAATAAATTCTCACCGCTAAATATTTAAATAAACAATAATCGAACTGTCAAAATATTTTATTGAGAGAATTATCAATAATTTCAGCTCCGAATAAAAAGTGTATTTTGTTGGTTTACGCCAACTATTAAAAACATGTTTTTGTTACTAAGAGTGAAATTAAAGTGATTTTCTAACAAGAAGGAATAAAAATTTTAAGTACAGTTTTTATTCAATCCATATAAACCGTTTGAAACCAATCGCATTGACATAAACAAAGGATCCATTTTTATTAAAAAATCTGATAAGTCAAATAAATTGTCAAAAATTAGTAGCGGCTCTTACTCTAAAACTTGTCAATGAAGTAAATAAAAATTAAAAATGGATAGCGAATTAGAAACTAATACAGTAGTCACCAAACAATTATGAACATCTTCAACATTAACCTAATGAATTGGTTAGTGAACAATGTGGTAGTGTCTGGGGGCTCGGGGGACTGAGACCTGGGAAGCCCTGAAGAAGACATCAAAGAGGATGTAGAAAGCTCGGTGCAATGATAATGATGCGGTTCAACCCGACGACTGTTAAGTTTAATATTAATTCTTGTAATAGTAGTAATCTTAGCTCACAGAAAGCGTTGTGGATAAATTATAATGACCCACAATGCGAAACTACGAAGGCCGTCAGAAACACAAGTCGGATTTCGCTCATGTGGCCAATATAAACACCTACCAACAAAGGGAAATCTAGAAATCGCATATCGAATCTTACCAGACGTGTTTTATTCAGTATAGTTTCCGATTATTTCTAGTCCAATGGGTAAATCAATCGAAAACCTTAAAAAGGAATTCGAGGATAGTTTGCATAAACTTTACGTGGAGTCAAGTATTATCTAGGTCTTCGCTACTTTTAGAAGGCGACTATAAAAAAACTAATTTATGCAGTTAAAAAGCACAAGAATTGCGAATATTCGGCAAAGGACTAGTATCTACACATTATCGAAGACTCAATCGATATGCTCTCTCTCTCTCTCTCTCTCTCTCTCTCTCTCTCTCTCTCTCTCTCTCTCATCTCTCTCTCTCTCTTCTCTCTCTCTCTCTCTCTCTCTCTCTCTCTCTCTCTCTCTCTCTCTCTCTCTCTCTCTCTCTCTCTCTCCTCTCTCTCTCTCTCTCTCTCCTCTCTCTCTCTCTCTCTCTCTCTCTCTCTCTCTCTCTCTCTCTCTCTCTCTCTCTCTCTCTCTCTCTCTCTCTCTCTCTCTCTCTCTCTCTCTCTCTCTCTCTCTCTCTCTCTCTCTCTCTCTCTCTCTCTCTCTCTCTCTCTCTCTCTCTCTCCTCTCTCTCTCTCTCTCTCTCTCTCTCTCTCTCTCTCTCTCTCTCTCTCTCTCTCTCTCTCTCTCTCTCTCTCTCTCTCTCTCTCTCTCTCTCTCTCTCTCTCTCTCTCTCTCTCTCTCTCTCTCTCTCTCTCTCTCTCTCTCTCTCTCTCTCTCTCTCTCTCTCTCTCTCTCTCTCTCTCTCTCTCTCTCTCTCTCTCTCTCTCTCTCTCTTGAAAAAAATTTCAAAGACACACTTGTCAGACAGGTTGTCAAGCCTATAATTTCTAAATGTATGAACTGTAGATGTCAAGTAATTATAAAGAGCTTATAAATTTTAGATATGACAAATAATATTAATCATATTGTAGGTTGACCTGATAGATATGCAAACAGAGCTCGATGGTTCATATAATTTTATTTTAAACTACCAGGATCATTTGACTAAATTTTTGTTTTTAAGACCATTCAAAATCAAAACAGCACTTGAAGTGGCTGACGACTTGGTTGATATTTTTTGTCTAGTAGGTGCTCCATATATCTTGCAAAGTAATAACGGTCGAGAGTTTGCAAAATTCGGTTATTGTAGAATTAACTACTACTATGTAGCCTGTTCTGAAAATATTTCATGGCCGACCAAGGCACTCACAAAGTCAAGGCTCTGTGGAGAGGGCTAATCAAGATGTCCGGGATATATTGATTATCTGTCCAAGAAAAACAAATCTTTTCATAGAGAAAATGATAGGAGCTCTACTTGGCAGTAGACAAACAAATGGTTTAGAAGATACAGATCTTCCTTAGAGAGAACTTGGATAAACTACAAAATGAAAAAGAGTTGGAAAAATTATTAAATAGCATGGAAAACGAACATGATGATGATTATATTGATTATTTAAAAATGGATAAGAAAGCAATAGTGTAGAACCCTGCCAAAAGAATTTAGAAAATCAAGACAAATTTTTGAATAAATCTTTAGAAATCCTGGACAATAATAACCTGATTAAAAATAATGAAGATGCACCCAATATACAAGAAGGCAAAGTTGACGGCAATTTCAATGATCAGTTAACCCAAAGAGGCACACAGGCTTCAACCTCTTGACCTAACTTTTTTTGGGCTCCTAAAGAATGCTTTCAATTGTGATTGCGACTTCTGTATCTGAGAGCTCATACTCATTAAAAGAGTTGCCACAATGGACAAAGGAATATCCGGAATCCGTGCTGCTGGAATATGGCCCATAGATCCTAATGAATTCTCTGAAGATGATTTCAGCTTAGTAGATCACACTGAAGTTTCAGGTATGCACGTTGTAATGGACTTAGAAACCGACGTTACCAATGATGACAGGGCCCTTGATCAGTCAAGATGTGACGAAACTCTGCAGAGAACTCCACCGAGAACATCAGGAAATATTAAAACTCAGTCTAGTATACCCATTGAAAAGCTAGCTCCTCTTCCTTCCAAATTTATAAACAAAAAATTCCAAATCACGTGCAAAACAACACTAAAAGAAAGAAATTTTCATTTCTACGCCACTAAAAACGCCACTAAAATCACTTTAATTTCACTCTTAGTAACAAAAACATGTTTTTAATAGTTGGCGTAAACCAACAAAATACACTTTTTATTCGGAGCTGAAATTATTGATAATTCTCTCAATAAAATATTTTGACAATTCGATTATTGTTTATTTAAATATTTAGCGGTGAGAATTTATTAAAACACAAAATAATTTTAATTATCGGTTATATAAAAATACAAATTTAATTAAAAACAATGCGATAATGGTCCTAAGAGAGTCGAAGACAGAATTCAAAAGGGTAAATCGACAGCGGCATTGGCCGACCAAAGAGCAGATATTAAATTTGAGGAATTTTGCAGTATTCTAACTCGTAAATTGGATATAAAGGATTAGGGTAATTCCCTTTTAAATGAATACATTCTTGAAATCATTATCCGTTTTCAGACCTTCTGACGTGCTTGTAATAGTTAACATGGGGGTAAATGTTGGAATATCGCGTTTCAGACTACTTAACGAAAAACCGCAAAAGTTTGAGGTTAACTTGGGCTTCGCTGTTAATACATTCGCTATTTAATTTTATTAGCCGTCTTGACCAACGAATTGTGATTCACAAACATTGCCGAAAATGAATTGCCTATATGATTTTTATGATTATATGTTGTTGGGAATTTGTCTTTATTGTACAGCCACCAATTGACGGATTTGTAGTAAATGAGATAAGACAAAATTTTATATACCGAAACTTGGAGAACTAGTCAATAAGATTAGGACCAATTGTCAAAATTGCAAAGTCATTTTTTTTATTTACAACCTCGCATCAGCATGTAAGGTTATTAGCGAAAAAAGAAAAAGTATTAACAATAATTGAATAGCGTAACAATTAAATTTTGGATAAATAGTGTATTGCTTTTTGATATTGGATAATCACTTTGGATGAACGAGAGAGTAATTAGCATAATTTTAACTGGTACCTCCGACCACTCAATGGGCGTGCTCAAGATTAATTGAAAAATTACTTTGAATAATTGTAAAAAATAAATGAATTATTTCAGTGTTATAAAGTGTTATGTGTATGTAAACAAAAGTGACCTCTTTTATCATACACTATATTAGAACTGACTGGCCTACATTAAAAAGGGTTTTAAAAAATTCACATTTTTTTAATTTTTAAAAATTACAAAAGAGAAAAAGAGTTTTTAAAACCGTCTAAGGTATGTTAAATAGATGAATAAAAATATTAATATAACACTTACAGCTACTTGTTACAAATCCAAATCAGATTCGGAAGATGAACTTTCAGAACCAAGATTTATAATAACTGGCTCGATCATTTTATCAGTAATATTGTCCAGCTTCCACATTTTTTCCACTTCTTGAATAGTGTGATTTACTGCCTTTTCTCAGTTTTCAGGTTTTACATTATTTACGGCCTCCAAAAACAACTGTTTAACATCATGAATTTTAAAAGTATTTTTTCTTGAAACTTCACTGTTTATCTGTGCCCATACCAGTTCAATCGGGTTTAATTCACAATGATATGGTGGGGATCTAAGTACTGTCATTTCACGATTTTTGGCAATTTCATCAATTTCGTATTTTTAAAATTTTTCTTTATGAAGGGCACACAACGAATAAAGTTCCTTTCTTATAGATCCGGGATGGTACGTAATATTTTTTGAACTCAGCCAATTCTGCAAGTCTTTTTTTAACCACTTGGTTGTGGGCAGTCCTTCTATAAGTCTGGAGTGATAACTTGCATTATCCATTACTATTACACAGTTCTTAGGAAGAAGACCTATCATTTGTTCGAACCATTCTTGAAAGACATCAGCGTTCATGTCTTCATGGTAGTCACCGGTACGAGTTGATTCAAAAGTTAATAAACCACCTTCAACAAAACCGTCTGAACTGCCAATGTGTACTATTATCAGCCTGCGTCCCTTTCCTGATGGTGGGTTTAAACCAGTAGATAAGTTATTTACAAAAGCGTGCCTTTGACTTGTAACAGTTTCATCCTGCCAAAATTTATTTGGTGTATGACCCTCGTTGATCCATGTTTCATCAAGATAAAATATTTTTTTTTTTGGTTTCTCATTTCCTTTATGGTTCTTAGAAAATGTCTTCTCCATATGACAATATCGCTTCTTTCTAATAAAATAGACTTTCTGGGATTCTTTTTCCAGCGGAAGCCTATTTCTTTTAAAAGTTTCCATAACGTACTTCGACTCATTTCTGGGTAATCCTTATCATCTCGAACTGAGACAAGAACTTTATCCAATGTTGGAAATTCTTGTCTAAAGAAGAATTCATGCACTTTCCGTCGAAGTCCTTCTTTAAAATAATATTCTATTTGAAATTTTGGTTACCCTGGAGCATTACGTGGCATTTGAAAACTACCACATTTCTCTTCTTTAATAACTCTGTAAATCGTAGATTTCTCAACACCAAGTGTACTGCTAACTTAACGGTCTCATCAACACTTTCACATAAACGTTTGTCTGTAAATGATTATTATGTAAATGACAATTAAATATTAATGTTTTTTCATTAACTGTTAAAGGACCAATTTTTCGACGTTTACACGGCACTTCCAAATTTTCCATAACACTAGTATACACAATAAACTGCACCTTGCAACTGAAGGACCTACTTTTAGTGAACTGTTAAGAATTTTGAATACGCCACTTGGACCTTCCTACAAAATGGAAAAACCCACTATCACATTTTCTGTGGAATAAGTTTAGAAGGTAATTATCTAATCAATTACTGTCGTAGATTCCTGGAATTAAAGACTTAAATGTTTGATTGTTGAAACCCTTACTTCGTGGAATGCACTCATTTCAGATAAAATAAAACGTTTTATTTTATCTAAACTTTATTTTGCAAATAGGTAGGTACTTATTAAACTTTTATTGGTTATATATAACCAATAAAATAAACATCTTACATTTCTTGCAAATTCATTAGTACCTGTTAACCTCCATCACTCCGACACTGGCAACATTATTTAGGGATTAGTAACCCTACAACTATTGTATTCTATTCTGCTCCAACCTTTATACCTGGTGGTCATACTCAATTTAAAATTCTTTTCCTATATACTTCTGTAAACTTGTTGACAAATATCTGTTTTTCATTGAGTCACCCGTATCAACAGTTTAGGGATTTGCATACATAATTTATTGTTTTATTACTCTCTCATACATAAAAATACACTATAGGTTGTGCAATTCTTGTCTAATGAGTTTGGCCACAGGATGGGAAGAATAGATTTTTGAGATGATTTTAGTGAGTCAGTAATTATTAAGAAGTTAGTTTCAAGACATTTTGTAACATGACATGCCTTTATATATTGCAAAGAGTTCTCTTGTTAAAATAGTATTAATCTCCGCTAGTTTATATTTTTTTATTTCATCCTTTGTTACAAAGGCAGATGCTACACAACGCTCTGTTTTAGATTCATCTGTGAATAACTGTTTGAATAAAGAAAATTGAGAAATTAAGATTTAATATTTAGAATTTATTAGATGACGATTGCTTTCTTTCTTATTTTCTGATAATAGATCCAAATTTATGTGAGGAGAAGATATTAGCAAAGGAGGGGAAGTGGCATCTTGCTAGTATAGATTTCGGGGATTTTAAGGTTTAATTCATTTATTATTCGTCTGCATCTTTTGTAAAATAGAGTGTGGGTTTTTACGTGCTGGATATTCGAGCAGCGAATGGTTTGGTGATATTGTAACGAGTACCGCTTTGATGCATATGAGAGCATTAATTTCTGTCTTCTGAAATCTAATGGTAGTTCACCGATTTCAGCCTGAAGACTTAAAATAGGGGTTGTTCTAATTGCACCGCTTATTATTCTGAGAGCGTTATTTTGAATGGTGTCTACAACTTTTAGAGTTGTTGTTGAAGCAGACGAGTAAGCGTGGCATTCATAATCGATGTTGGGGCGGATCAGATTTTTATATAATATGAGTAGAGTTCAACCGTCCCCTCCCCAGTATCAGAAAGACATTTCAAGAGGTTTATCCATCGGAAGTGGACTAAGAATATCCATTGCAAGTCGTTCAAAGGGCTCTCCGGAAAGGTTTTGTGCCATTTTATCACAACTTTTTGTTCTGGGATCTTTTCTACCGTTATATAAATCACATTTCTTACACCAATCTCGGCAGCAATCGATCCAGTAAAATCTGTCTTAAACTCGGGCCAGTGTTCTTTTGACACTAAGATATCCTCCGAAAGGCTGCTATGAAGGTCTTGTAATACACTTTTGAATGTGTGATTTTCGCAGTAGAACTTGTTAAACTATACGTACTTCATCAGAACCGTCCCATTCCCCATATAAGAGACTATTTGAAAGATACAGATATTCCCATTGACCGCAGTACGACTTTATAATTCCACTCTTTTTAAGGTTTTCTAGGGAAGTATGATCATTATCTTCTTCCTGTTTAACAGTGTCCTCTGGAGACAGACTTTTTCGGTTACATTCTCTTTTTCTTCAAGCAAACACTGACTTTAAACCTGCAATTCGTTAAAAGATCTTGGATTTCTTTTAGTTGTTCACTCTGCAAAATTGACACCTGTTCTCTCAACTTTTCTATTCATTTAAATAACGGTATCTGTACCAAATTGTTACCAGTATTTGAAGGCCCATATAGGGTACAAAATGAAAATGGAATCAACAGTTATGTTTTAGATCACTTAGAGACTGGAAACGTCAGAGGAATATTCAATATAAGTAATATATAGAAGTATCATTAATAAATCAAACCTACATTCAATTTTTCTATTTAATTGCCTAGATACATAGACCAAGTTACATTAGCGGGCAAAATGAAATTAATAAATAATAGAGTTTGATTTTTTATAAAATTATTTCTTGTTTATAGATAAAAAGAAATATTTATATATAAAAATCAAAGACGGGAAACTTAATATGATCCAAAATTGTATATAGAGGAAAATGTATAGATAAAAAGAAGAAGAAGACAAACAATTTGTAAAATTATGTTATAGTTATATTCTAATATATACGGTTTTAATTTTTTAGTATTGGTGAAGTGCTAAAATAGAGACTTTATCAATTTTACGTTTATGTTGGAACTGGGACTTTCTAACTTATGGAAATCGATAGATTTAAGAATAGTTTTGTAAATAATAGGTTGCATTGAAATATGATATCTATGAGAATAGTTTTGTAAATAATAGGTTGCATTGAAATGAATGCAAAGAAAGAATGTTTTGATTGGTTACAAGAAATTATGCAAGAGATAGACAGACGGGAATGAGATTGAAAAAGCAAGGAGGATCATCTGCTGTTGGACTTGAAGCGAGTGAAGACAAAATCTAAAGGAGTGTGCCGATAGTTTGATTTTTTAAACAGGTGAAAGAAAAATTGTAGCGAAAAGTAGTGCGAAGAAAGTGGTGAAAGTAGTTGTAGTACTTGTAAGTAAAATAATTTACTATTCTTGACGCTAAGCATAACTAAGGAGAATTTTGGCCCTCCAATAGAAACAATTAACATTGTTAGGAGTTTGTCGAGTTTCATTTTTATAATCAGAACCGAGAAGGTGTTTGTTGGCTAGGGAACTAATTAAAGTAAATTCTTTTAGGAAAATACAGAGGCAAATTGTGGAAACGAGACATTGATTGAACTATATTTAATTTAAATTGTTTTGTGGTTAATTGTATATGCAATAGAGTAATTTAGGGAAACATTTATTTACAAGATATTTATTTAGTTTATGAAAATCTACAAAGGTACTTGGTCATTATATTTTGAATTTATTGCACCAATTTACTCCTTTCATTTATTTCCTTCTTATCCTCTTTTTTCTTAAGGGCTATTAAAAGAAAAGGTAATGTTTTTGAACTCAATTAAGAACCCTGAGATGGGAAAAACATATATTTATTAATCTGGCGTCTACATTAAAATTCATTAAATAAATTTTTTGTCTTTATTTGCTGATTAGATCATAATTAATTTGATTTTGTGTATGGAATTTTAAAATGAAGTTATCATAATAATATATAAATATATATACACTACTAAACAAATATAAGCTGAATATATATACAGTGTAGGAAAAATTTTATGGTCGGTATGGACCTTACGTGAGATGGAGTGAGAAACAGCTGTTTAAAAAGAGAGAGGTATATTAGGTACGCCCTTTATATCGCCGAATGGAAATATTAAAAAAGGGGAAATTCAACGTTGCCAAACTTATTGGTTTTATTTGACCTGTTGTCTTTTTTTGCATTTGAACAATGTTCTATCAAGATAAAATGCTCAAGATAATCAAATTTGGGCGAAATTGATTTAAATGGCAGGTTACTGTTTTTTTTATTGGGAATATGACACAAGTTTTCTTTACAATAATTGTAATATAACATTTTGATTTCCATTTCGGAAATCGTTTTATATAAATAAAATTTATTACTGTTTCGTATTTTAAGTACGATTTCCGAACTAAAAATCTAAACATCAAAATAATTTCCCAATATGAAATAATAAACAATTAAACATGCATACAATAACGCCAAATTAAAAAATATTCATACACTAATTTATTTGGCAACGTCTAGTCTAGATAGTCGTCTGGTCAAAAGATCGTGTAACGAGAAGTAGAGGTGGGTCGTGCTAGTTTATCGTTAAGAGCGTAGGTGCAAAATTTCGGGGCAATGTTTTTTAAATGCATTCATTTTTTTCGAATCCTGAGAAAACTAATAAATATTTTTGAAAAAATTAAACGCAGAATGAAACAATACATTATTACCGAGAGCTGAAAGTCCCTGAAAACTTCTATAATGTTTATTTTAATAAGTTATAGGGATGAAAAAAAAAAAACAAAATTTAGTGTGATTTTTAATTTCAAATATCTCATTAAAAAAACTTTTTGTTTATTCTAAGGGACTTTCGTCCCTCGGTAATAATGTAATCTTTCATTCTGCATTTAAATTTTTCAAAAATATTTGTTAGTTTTCTCAGGATTCCAAACAAATTTAAATTTTTTTGAATGCTAAAAAGCATTTAAAAATTTTAATTTTCATAAACAAGTAACTATGATTGTTTAAAAGTAGTTTTAAGTAAGATAGTACCTACATAAACAAACATAACGGCTATTATCGTTTATGTGTATAATATCTTTTGAAGTGAAAGAAACAACCTAATGATATATTTATTATAACTTGAAAAATAAACTAAACAATCATCATCATCATATAACGGGGGTCCTACGGCGATTGCCGCTTCCCGCATTTCAGCCTCCATGTCCAACATTCGGCACCATATGTGGTAATTGGTTCTACAATTGCTCTGTATACGCGAAGTTTGGTATGCATCTTTATTTTATTAGACCACAGTAATGAATTCAGTATTCGGATGCATTTTTTCCCTTGGGTTATTCGGTTTTGTACATCTATCTTAACTCTGCCATCTGCTGATATGATGCTTCCTAGATATTTATACTGGTTGCAGCCTTTTATGACTGCGTTTTCAAGCCTCAGATCTGTGGTATTTCCTCCAATTTTTAAATATTCTGTTTTAAATATTCTGTTCTAAACTAAACAATACAAATAGTAAATCGGACTTACATTTACATTACACGTTATTATTAAATCGCGAATAGTCTAAATTGACATAAAAACTATTGTCCTGTGTTAAATATTGTCCTGTTAATGCGAAGTAACTCTCAGTTACTCCAGATGTCCAGAGGTCAGTAGTAATACAGATATTTTCTACTTCTTTAACAACTTGCGATCTAATAATTTGCTCACTTTTGACATAACATTCCTGAAGTAATGAACCTGACAAAGTTTTTCTTGTTGGCGGTTTATATCCAGGAATCCACCCTGCAAACTTTTTAAAAGCTGGTTCTTTAACTATGGAAAACGGATGAAACGAAAAGTTTAGTAAATCTTGAAAATCAATCAGTCCAAGAAAAAGAAACTGATAAAGATGACTTAAGTCCATGGTGTATTTTTGATGAATTAATTGGACATGACTCATCTAAACATACACCTGTATCGAGAGGTATAAAAGAAGTCGACATGTAATTGTCTGATGATATATTACCCACAAACTATTTCGAACGGAGATTGGAACTGTCCATTACCGTGGTGAAAAAACCATCGCCATGTATATCGTAACTTAACCACTATATTCATAAAATGTTGTAGTATTGTAACAAAATCTTTTCCTTGTGAACACATGTTTAACATCTGGTATAATTTTAAATAAAAGAAGAACGCGATTAACAAGAAAAGTGGAAAAACTTATGTTTTTAAATGTCAATTTAGACGATTCGCGATTTAATAATGTGTAATGTAAATGTAACTATTTAAGTACCATTTGTATTATTTAATTTATTTTTCAAGTTATAATAAATATATCCTTCGTTAGGTTCTTTTATTTCAATACTTATACACATAAACGATAATAGCTAATATGTTTGTGTACTCGCTAATTTGAATACTGGTAAACAATCAACTAGTTACAGTTTACGAAAAACTGTTCCGATAAAAATTAAAAAAACGAGAAGACCCACCTCTAGTTTTTTAGGTATATTAGGATCGGAACCAGAGAATATCTGATCGGAACTAATCGTCTCACTAATGGGCAATGGCCAATGAGTGTTAAAAGGATTTTAGGAGGGGAGACGAAGGGGAAATATGATTGTTATCTTTGTCTAATTCATTGAAAATATGATTTTATATCTGCGTTAGATATCCTGTTAAATTTTACCATACCGACCTTAAAATTTTACCTACACTGTATATATATATTATATATATATATATATATATATATATAATATATTGTAAATATAAGCTGAATATTATAAATCACCTCTAAACTTTCGTTACCGCTACCTCTATGCGCATATAAATCTGTGGAAGGGTAAAAGATCCAAATAAACGTTGTATGGGGATATTTAACATGTTAAAAGCACAATTACTTTATTGGTGTGAACCATTGTAAACCCTGTCGATTTATCCATCAACGGTGTGTAACAAGCACAGATGCATCTGCATAGGTGCGATGATAGGGGCATTTAAAACCACACCTACTGCAATTATACGGGAATTTTTGATCCCCTTCTATTGAAATCGGTAAAGGAAAACCGCACGCATGATCATAAGCGTTAGAAGCGTTAGTTGGATACAATGAGTAAATTCAACGGTGGAAGATGTTTTAATACAGTTTGTGTATGGATATCTTTTTGAACATTTCGTTTTAGGTAAGCGAATAACCCTTGATTCTCTTCTCGAATTCATCATATTAGATTAAATATCGTCGGTCCAATGCCAAAGTCACGAATGTGCATATTTGATGTTTTGAGAAAAAGCCGTTTTAAACATTGGGGACATTGTTAAAAATAGAAATTTCAATTTATGAAACTAACGACTATTGAAAAATTACTTTTATACATCATTAAATAATGACGGCTGAAAATTTTCTACATTTTTAATGATTTTCCAAATAATAATGCATATTCGTTGTTTTGGCCTTTCAAAATTTAAGACATATTGTGTTTCGTTAAAACAAATAAAACCATAATATTGATAAAATGAACTAGTTTTATTAAGGATATAAGTCAATATTATAAAAGTTTAGTTTTCGTTATCATCGGACTGAACAAAATAAAAAACAAACATCAAAGTTTTCTAAGAAAAACAAAAATTCTTGCTCTATAGAAGAAAATTAAAATAAATCATTGTCGTATACTCCTTTTAAAAACTTAATAAAACAATAACGTTTAATCTTCGTCAGTATCGGATTCTTCACCAATATCGGGTTCCGGTAGATTGTCCCTCACCGTTTGATTTTTTTTAAGGAGCCGTAAAAATCATGGTAACCTCTTGGTATTGTCAAATCCTTGCACATTTTTATCTAAGTCCTTCCATTTTGCCTCGCTGATGGGTAAGTCATTTTGATAGACCTTTTGTAACTCTGCTTGTTTTGGGCGGCCTCGTGTTTTTTGTATTCCACTTCAATAAAATCATCGGCAAATACTTTATAAGGAAGTTTTATGACTTTTTTTTTAATATATTGAAGACAGCAAAGCTTTCTCCAGGGAATTTTACTTAATTTGAAGGAATTATTATTTAAAAACCCTTTAAAATCCAAAAAGGCATCACACGTCAAAGACTTTACAACAAAGGGAGATGGTGTGATACGTGCATCTCTTATAAGTTGCGCCCAACCCTCGGGGGGTATAAACGGGTACATATTTTGCTTTCTTCTCTATTTTTGAATGAATGGAATCACATTCCATTTCAGTGTGTCCCGTTTGAAAAAACTTATGATCAATCACTTTTAATAATGGATATTTCGCAAAAAGTTAGATACACAGTGTTGCAAATATTGCGTGTTTTTTCTGGCTTCCACAGCCGTCAGACATCATACGTACAGCTTCGATTTGAGAATGGATCATAACAAAATCTAATACATAAGATGAAATTTCATTAGACCCTCGGTTTCCCTTGGTTTTATCCCAAAGGTAGCACATTACATCTTGATTGCCTAAATTGTAAATGGTAAAATTTAACACGGCTAATTTTCTTAAATAAAATATTTGACCAGCGTAACCTTTGGGCGTTATTAATACTGCTTCTAAGTCGAAGTTGAAAGCCAAAACTTTAAGATTCGCTTTTGCAATTAACTTGTCCTCATCGCGAGCTTCTCTAGCTTCATTTTTTGTTTTTAGATGCTGTTGATACGCTTCTTCTTCAATATTTTTCTATTCTTCAGACATATTTTTGTAAGTCAAGCATTTCCTACACTGGTCTTTTTTGGGCTTAAAGAAGCCTAAGTTGTATTCGGACAATATCTGGCGATATTTTTCAAATGATACAGTTTTGTCTTTCTTAGTACTGCACAACTCCTTATACATCCTGTACATTATTGATATATTAAGGGATGAGTCAAGGTATTTCTTTGTACTCGATTTACGACAATAATGCGATTCTATCGCTGGAAAGGATAGAATGTGGTTTCGTTTAACTTGTTCGACATCCTGGGGTAACTTGTTTGATGGTTGGTGTTTCCCGCGCTTATCTTTTTTTAAAACACCATTGGATGAGAGCTTGTTTATTGCACTTCGCATAAAGGCGTCTGGCACGTTTAATGTAGCCATGAAAAATTCCCTACATATGGTAAATTTAATACCATCACTGTAAGACTATAAACGTAGGTGTAAATTTTTCTTGAATTTTCGATACCTCTTGTCGTGCGTTTCTTGTCTTTTTGTTCAATGTGATTAGACACAAATTGACGTTGATCGTTATTGCAGGTAAAATTACGAAAATCATTATAAATTTTAATTCGTTTTTGCTCGGAAATTAAAGTTGCATATTTATGTTTTTGCTTATTCAGACAAGGTGCTGGCAAAAGAGGCCGTGAAGGTACCTTGATTCCCCTATAGCCAACGTAAGACTCTTCTTTGAGCCTTTTCACTTTCTTAACATTTTTCTTTCACAACTTCTCGTTTCTTTTTCTCTTCATAGCTTCTTTTTTCGCCAGATTTTTAGGTGTTATGTCTGTTAGTATAGTTCTGTTACGATCAGCAACAACCTCCAGATCACGTTCCAATGAACTGTGTATGTCTGACGCAGGTGAATCTTCATAGACATCTGAAGATGAATCAGACACAATCAAATCTTCTTGTAATGTTTGTAGCGAAGCTGGGAGTAGATTGTTCGGATGGTTAACCAGAAGAGGTGTTGACATGTGCTTCAGATATATCGCCTGAAATAAAAATGAACTTTTGAATGCGTGTTTCTCCAAATTAACTGAAAATTGTATGATTTTAATGTTTTTTTACCTCTGTATGTTTGTACATTTTGCATTATATGGTACTGAGGTACATCTGGATGCTCGATGGTGGTTCTTAAAGGAACTTCGTTAAATAGATCATCTGAAAACAGAAGAAAAAAAAAACATAAACTAGGGATTTATAGAAAAAGTGTGTATGTAAGTAGCTATGTCAAATATTTAATTAAAATATATTTATTATGAACAAAGTTATGACAACTTAAAATTTTAAAACCACTAATCTACGAGCCACAGAAGAAGTTTGTATAAGTTGCATAGGCCCGGTCTTTTCACCTGCGGATAACTAGTTATCGGGGAGTTTATCTAACAGATTACAGACATGTCGATCTGTCAGATAAACTTCCCAATATCTAGTTATCCGGAGGTGAAAAGACCGGGCCTTATAAGAGTTACTATTACATATTTACTTACCTTGATCTTTTAATTCTACAATATCACTAAATTCACGAATGCCTTGAAACTTAATTATTCACTCTGCCAATACAACGAATGTAGCACACTCGTTAATTTGGATCTTAAATAGTAAAATAACTTGCAACGTCAAAAGCACGAACGTGATACATTCGTCTTTTTGGTATGGCAGTAAATCTCCAACTGACGCTTTCGTGGAATGCGTTCCAGTTGAGGGGGGCAGAGGGGATAGGTCAACATTTTCCAGCTTCTGTCACCGTATATTATAAATATAATTACAGACGCTGATAGCATAAAACGGAAATGGGCAATTTGGCACATTCGCGGTTTTGGAATTGGACCGACGATATTGTATATATAGCTGTGAATATAACATCAACTTGATATTAGCTGCTGTAAACTCTAAAAAGGACTTATTAATAAGTATATGCTCAATCCACTTTATTATGTACATAACACATAATATACACTTTATTATGCCAGTGCCATTAACCTAGGAAAAAAAATTATATATATACAGATATTTGTATTAACTCTCTCTTTATTTTTTTGGATATTTTGGTTAGTGAAGGCAGTGAAGCATTCCTAAAAGAGTGCCTACTCCCTTTTTTCTCTTTGCTTTGTTTCTCTAGTGAGGTTCATAATGTTTTGCCTTTTTTGAAATGACGAAGCCAATATTATCAATAATTTCGATGTATCTTCTATAGGATGCCACTGGCGATGATTGAACCGTTTATACCCTAACCATTTTTTTTTGTTTCATTTTGTATGTTGTTTTTGAATAGAAAAATAACTTTCTCTGTTTTTTCTTATTGAGAAAAGTATACATAGGAATTACCCTCCTACTATGACAAGTTTTTGAAGCATTGTATTTAAATTAGTTAAATGAATGGAACTTTAATTTTGCTTTAGGTGTGGTCCTTCTAAATCATAAACCTTACCTTTTTCCTTGAATTTTTTTTGCGAAAATAAGTCGTAAGCATACTGCATAGAGAACGGCTTTAAGAGTACATATAGTATGACTCAATGCACATATTTTTATTTAACATAAAAACAAAAGGTAAATAAATTCAAGTCATTTATTAATAAAGCTTTGGATTGTAAACATCAAATAAATAAAATAGCATCACAAATATAAATAAGTCAAGATATTATTGGTAAATCTGTACAAAAGAGGAACTGTATGGTGTCACAACCGATGACTGAGAAACATATCCCGCGAGGAAAGGAACTGCTTGAACTGGTTGATATTGAACAGGTACGGTCTGCTCTACTTGAACGGGAACTGTTTGCTCTACTTCTACTACCTGAGGAAACTCTTCCAAACGAGCTGGAGCAGCAACAGGTGCTGTGGCCCTTATTGGTGTTACTGGTTTTGCATTTACTGGTGTAACTCTCAATGGTGCCAACACCAACCTTTCAGATTTGGCTGGGTTCACGATAAAGAAGAATTGGTTTGGCTGTGGAGCGGTGGATTTTTCTGATTTTTTTGCTTGTAGTTTTGCTGATAAGGGCGATGTCTTTATACTTTCAGCCTATAAATATAAATAAAACAATAAATAGGTAATCATAAATAGAGATTAACTAGTAAAAATTAATAGATGGTCATAAAAATATAATTATTTAGATAAATTGTCTTCGTCATCCTTATTTGATTGAAATGTCTTTCAATAGAGCATATTTTGAGGTTTCTAAAAGGGCTAAAAATCACAGGAAGTCTCGTCAAAAGACCACAGTGAGCGTGAAAACTATTTGAAGTGCAATTCGTGGACTACATTTTCATCCTTGCATCAAACAACATATGACACGGTAACTTAAGGCTGAAAAAGAAAAAGAACAGAATAGGACCCCCCACACTATGACTGGGGACTATGAAGGTGACCTATAGAATGGCCACAAAGGTCTCCAGATTTGACGACGTTAGACTTTTTAGGGGGATATTTGAAAAGTAAAGTATATTAATGTCGACCGAATAAGTAGCATGACAGAACGGAAATTGTACAAATAACACATGTCATCGAAGACGTTGACAAAATTAAAACCACTCCCGTTTATAAAATTTTGTAATTAAAAACATCTGTGACGAATTGACTTGTATCCAAGTCAAAACCTAGCACATACGCATAAATACATAATTAAACCGCTTTCAAAATATCCATTATTTTCCTAGCTTTGTGAATTATAGACCACAATTTCAAACAACACCATAAACAATTTTTAACTTCTTCTGTTATAGGTTTAAAAATTCTATCTTTATCCCTAGTATTTATTTAGAACATAATTGTATGTGCTTTTCTGGAAATAACTTGCGAGACTGTTGAATTATAAATTACAAAATCGCTTATTTCCACGACCGGCTAAAATTCTCGTTTATATGGAGAGAAAGCCGATCGTTAATAATTTACATGGAGCGAGTATGGAGTCTGCGAAGGGATAAGAAAGCGTTGATAAGGAGAATACGAGCAAGAAGCCAAAATCAATCAAAATCTTATTTAATGCGTATATTCCGCGGGGTTAGACAAGAGCGGTGTGTATAAGTGGGGCGAGAGAGGGTGTTAAACTGTCGAGAGGTAATGGTTTACAAGACTAGCGGAAAACTTGGTAATAAAGAGCACATTGGACTTTAAAATATGAGATAATATCTAATTAGATATGAAAAGTATATTGCATAGATTCCAGGAGACAATATTATGAGACGATTACAATGGAAGAGGTAGATTCCAAAAGGGCTTAAGTTATTTATTTTTTTCACATTTTGAGGTTTAGTTGGATCTGATTCTGGAGCATTATTTCTAACATTAGAAAAACAATTTGTGCCATATCAGCTTAAGTCAAGTATACTATACAGATTACAAATCAGTAATGTTTTCCAAAAGTGCTCTAGTCATACCTTGTTCTTTCCAGCTGTCAGCATCCATTTGCTGTGAGTTTTTGGTTATGTTGACTGTTTGAGGTGAAACACGTGATTAATCGAAAACGTGTGATATAAATATAAAATGAGTTTAGATTTTGTAACAAGTGATTTTCCAGTATCTATAAACGACATTAATAGTGCCAAGAAAAGGAAACGAGAGAAAAATGAAAACCTGTTCCTGTTCATCACACAATTTTCATCAAAAAGATTAAATCGATTAGCTAAAGCTTTAAAAGAGTCCTCGTCAAGAGGAGAATGTCCTCTTGAAAAGCGAGGTGAAGCTAGGATAAAACTCAAACATTCAAGTACAGCTCAATCAATGATTTATTTCAAAAAATCATTAAAAAGCTGTGAAAGTTATTATGGTCAGGGTAAGATCATCTGCGGTTACCTTAACCCTGAGTTGTCTATTAAAAAAATGTGGCGTATTTGGAAACAGATTCAAAAAGAACAGAAGAAGTCATTTGCATCTTACTCAGAGTTGTTCAAGATCTTCCAGACGAAATTCAATCTAAGTTTTGGCAGTCCAAAGACAAACGTTTGTTCATTTTGTGATCTAACAAAAAGTGAAATAAATTTATGCAGAGACCTTCAAGAAAAAGCTTACTTATTACTAAATACGGATTGCACAAGTTACGAGCTAAGAATTTTTATGAACTGCTTAAAAGAACAGAAGCTCATGTAGTTAAGGTATCTTTTGACATGGAACAAAACCAGCCTTTTCCAAAACTAAGACATGGTGCGGTATTGGATTCTCGACAAATTTAAGTTTATAACCCCACTTTTGTATGTATGGAATATACACAAGATTCTACTAATACTTTTGTGTACACATGGACTGAAAACCAGAATGGACGAGGCTCCAATGCAGTAGTTTCAACTCTGTATTAATTTTTAGGAATTATGGAAGGTAAGTTTAAAAATGTTCTAGTGAAATTATTGACACTTCAACTGTTTTCTGATGTTAAAGTGGACAAAATAAAAATGACTTTCCAATCAGGGGACACGGCTATATGCCTCCTGATAGGGTATTTGGACGTTTTGAAAAAATATTTAGAAGAATATAAACAATAGTTAAATCAGAGGAGTACTACAAAGTGCATCTTCAGCTACAGTTAAGATACAGTATTTTTGAAAAAATATTTAGAACAATATAAACAATAGCTAAATCAGAGGAGTACTACAAAGTGCATCTTCAGCTACAGTTAAAGTTTTAGGAAAAGACTGGGAACTTTTTGATTTCATGGATGCTGCAAAACGAGTTTTATTGAAAAAGCTCCCTTTTTTGATGCGTTGAAGCATTGAAGCTAAAAATACCTACATTGAAGCTAAAAAAAGGATGGAATTTGTTGGGAGTGTACAGTACACTGAAGTAGAAACCTGGTACAAATCAAGTGCATCGAGTTCTGCGAAATAATCTTAAGGAAAATTGGACTACCAAACATTAATGCAGCGAAAAACTTTGATTTGTCAAAAGTAGTATTTCTGACCAATAAATGTACGAAATTTGACATGCATATATACGTTTTCTCTATTAAGAACTATACAATGATGGCCAACATTCAGTAATAAATAAATGAGAGCAGTGGCAGGTAAACAGTGCATATTGAAGCAAGATATAGAAAGATGGAAGCAATCAGGAGAGACCTACATTCAGGTAAGTTGGAAAATAGTTCACGAAGAGTGAATGTGGACCAATATTAAATAAAAAGAGTACAGAAACAAAAAAGTGTAAAAGAAACAACAGAAGAATGGACGATTTGGTAAATAAGATCGAAAGTGACCATGTCGTAATTAAAGTCGTCTTTGCTCCTATATGATATATCGCGTGATATATAATATTAAAAATACAATTTTACCTGTGGCTCGATAGTAGTAGTTTCTTCAATGGTTTCAGTTGTAGTAGGCTCTAACTCGGTGTCGTTCTTAGGAGGTCCATAGATAGTTTGAGGCTCTGGAGGTCCATATTCTGTATTAAAGAAAAACATTTGTATATTGTTTTACAACGATAAACAATTTTTATTACCTTGAACGTTACTTCTGACTGGGTATTGGAGAAGAGGTCCGCTTGGTTTCCAACCGCTTGGTTCGTAGGGAGCTTCCGCGGCTTTCTGTCTCAGAAATTGTCGTGGAGGCTCAGCGGAAACGATGGTGGCGACAAGGAGGATAGCTGCTACAATTGACTAAAAACATTTCATAGGTAATCAATTGTTTGTATTCTCCATAAATAGAAAATATATTTGTGGAAGACTTTAAAACAGATATTTTTAAGAAATTTTGAACTAAATCATGGATTGATTTAGTCGACTTCAGTCAACAAGTTTCTGATGGTTATAAATCGTAAAAAAGAATCAACAAAATTTACCATGAAGGAGAAATGTTATAACTTACCCTTTCTGGTTAGTTTGATTTAAAGGGGAAATATTAGATTTAGACTTGGACTTTGGGATCCCACCATCAGGTTAGTTAAAATAACAAACAAAACTAACAATGCAAAACGTAAGCTCGTGAATAATTCAAGGAGAAAACTCTACGTTCTTTAATAATGGTCTAAGACACGGGCCAGCATACCTCGTCTTTTAATATTGCCTATGAAACGGTAAGACAGATAAACATTAGATTGAACGGAACCATCTTCAATAAATCGACACAAATTCTCGTATTCGCTTATGATATCGTGATAGTGGGCAGACATATAAGAGACGTAGTGCAGTGCAAGGGCGTGCGGTGTATGGAAGCAAGGGAAGCATTGCTTTTCTTGGTTACCGTAGTAATAGCGTACTAGCTAAGTACCTGAGAATATTTAATAAAAAATAATTTAAACCAACACACATATAAGCAACCTTTTAAGCTGCATATAAGAATTATGTAGAACGAGCAGCAAGCTCGTTCCGATGTGCGCATATCTTTAGCTTTCCTGTTCGTAATTCTAAGTTGGTAGTAATTTCCAGATAATCTACGTTCAGAGTTGCTTCTCTTGCCTTATGTAAAAATAGTAACTGTAAAGATACAAAACTAATCACCACTTTACAAACCAGAAAACTGGAATACCTAGGCCACGTGATGAGGGGACCAAAATATGAAATTTAGAGACTCATAATACAGGGAAAGATTCAAGGAAGAAGATCTGTTGGCCGAAGGCAGAACTTACGGTTGAAGAATTTACGTAATTGATATCAATGCAGATCGATTGATTTGTTTAGAGCAGCAAGTTCAAAAATAAAAATAGCCATTATGATTGCCCACCTCCGTAGGAAGACGGCACTCTAAGAAGAAGAAGCAACTGTGTCAATCGATTACGAAGTTTTGGCAAATTTAAATTTGGAGATTTACTACATTGTTTGACAATGGCGTCTTCGTCGACTGATTTTGTGGAATCAGCTGATGTATGAATGCGTAGTATGTTTTTTATTAGAGAAACGCTTTAGTTCGTAAAATTTTGGTAAAAAATGGAACATAATTAATAAAGGTGTATATTATATTTACATGGCACGAATAGGGAAAACGATAATATTACAGCTTTTTTCTATAAACAATTTTAATATTTTTAAATCAACTGTTCTTATCTTTTATTTTGTTTTATTTTTAATATTAAAACAATATAACCTAAAATAATAATAAAAATGACTACTATTACTAATAAAAATAATAAAATAATTGATAAAAGAAGCTGAGGTATTACTGTTTTTTCAATTAAGGGTAGATCGAAGCCTGAAATGAAAAATCTCACTACCAAAATAAAAACTTGCATCAGACATTTTAATTCGGAAAAATCTTACGAACAATACGAGTGGCTAACTAATTGTGAATTTAGGAATAAACCTCTTTTGCTGTTATTGTTTGCTCTTTGTTAATAAAAATGGTGTTTGGAATCATAGTGGTTTTGGCGATTTAAACAATTTTCATAAAGTAGTGAAACGACATGTCAGGCCGTCATCAAAGAGAACTTTTTTGGAAAAAATAGAATAGAACTTGGTTTCAGAGGTCACAGCGAAATCAGTACATCAACAAATAGAGGCAATTACATGGATCTTGTTTCACTAATTTCTAAGTACGATCCTTGTTTAAAAACTTATTTAGAACAGTCCAGTGTGTTTCAAGGTACCTCAAATCGAATTCAGAATGATTTGATTTCACTGATAATGTTGGAGATTTTGAATCGTGCTACCACCGACTATATTATCAGATTTTAGACCAAATATACCAACAAATGTGAAATAGGTTTAAGATTTTTGATGACCTGTGCAATTTTAATGCATTTTAAAAACACATTTTCCTGAAAAACAAATAAAATCTTTGATACATCTTTATGGACAATACTTTGATTTGATTTCATTACGTTCGGATCTAACAGCTTTATACGAAATTGAGGACATTGATACAAAAAACAATGCCAGTGAGTTACTAACGTTTTTAAAAACAATTTCTATGGACAAAGCATATTCGGAGGTAGTGAAATTATCGGAGTTAGTACTGACCATTCCAGCTACTAGCACCCCTGCTGTGTTCCTTTACATGTGCTGGCAGGTGAAAGGGTAAGGATTTACAGTCGTAGGGAGCGGAACATTGGAGAGCGAGAAATGAATGAGATAAGACTGGCCGAGAGATTAGTTTCAATCGGACAGTGGCAACAAGAGTGGGAGGCAACACGTGATGTGGCGGAGTGGACGAAGTCACTAATCCCGAACCTTCGAAACTGGGTGGACTGTGGGCATAGGCAGCTGGATTACTATCTAACAATCTAACGCAAATGCTCACAGGCCATGGCTGCTTCCGCAGCTACCTTTTCAGGTTTAGGATTGCTCAGTCCGATCAGTGCCTTTACTGTGGTTTCTCGGACACTGTGACACACACGATGTTGGAGTGTGAGCGTTGGGCGGATGAAAGAGAGAAGTTTGTAAGAGAGTGTAACTGCAGAATGTTTGATTCCGTGAGAGAAATGGTGGAGAAAATGATGAGGGATAAGTGGTGATGGACACGGATCCACAAATTTGTCAGGGAGCTGCTCTCCTCAAAAGAACGAGAAGAGAGGGAACTGCAACAGAATTTTAAGACGAGTGAGTTGCACCTTGGTAGGGTTCGGACTGTCGAAGGCCGAACTAAGAGTGAGTAAGAGACAGACGACGCGAGAGAGATGGCAGCCTCGCTAAGGCAGGGGTTGAAAGTCCTTGGTGGTTCGTGTGGGTGTGGTTTCCTGGATGAATGTGTCAGAGAAATAATGGGAATCGGGTGATAGTAGGGCATCGGGAGAGATGTATGCCTTAACTGGCCCTTCCATCCTGATGTCTGGTGTGACAGAGGAGAGGTTTTTAGTTGGACGCCGACCGTCTCGGAGTGGTGACGGGGCGAGGTGTCAAGGGTCTAAATTCCTTGGGCATCTCGCCCCTGCACAACTTCGCTAGGGTATTAGGAACCCAACACTACCTGTGTGAGTCACAGGTGTCTGTATGCAGATTTTCCTTCTTCTCTTTAAAGATGTAAAAAAAGCTACTAGCGCCCCTGTAGAATGTAGTTTTTAAACACTAAAATGCATAAAGACTTACTTTAGAAACTCGACAGGACAAGTTCGACTCTCTAATGTTTCCCTTTTGGCAATTAAAAATAATCTGGTTAAAGAAACGTAAGTTTTTACAATGAAATTATAGATCAGTTTGCGAAAAATGGTAGAAGAATTGAATTACATTATAAATAGGTGAGTTTTTACATTTTTTTATAAATTGTTTCCCTTGTTTTAAATTTCAAACGCCCCTGGTGCAGTGGTTTACAAAGTTTACGAATCTGGCAAGTGAACTAGGACTTGTAAACGAAGAAAAACAATCTGAGTTGCTAAAAACTTGATTGTAGAATTTACAAAACAGTCATCAGACCAATAATGACTCACAGGCAGAAGCACTATCTGATACAGAGAGAATAAAAAGGATGTTATAGACAGCAGAGATGAAAACACACAAAAATTGATGGTAAAACACTATGGGACCAAGCTAGAAGAACAGATATAGATGTAGATGTAAGGTGGAGGACATCAAGAACTGGGTAAGAAAGAAAAGAGTAGAATGGAACGATCATATAAGCCGAATGACAACAAATAGATAAGTAAGGACGGCAAGATACGGTTTTCCATAAATATATTCTGATATATATCCGAAATGGAAACCGAAAAGTCAAAATAAATATATGTTAAACCAATATTTTAGCTAGTTCTCAATAGAAATACTAAAGTTATACAAAGTAAACAAGAAGAAAAGATGAAAACTATGGAATAATTATGTCAAATTAAAAAAAAGGATTAATGGTAATAAAATAATAAATAAACAATAAAAAATATGATCTTACCTTCATTGTTTTGATAGGTAGTTGGTTCTTGTTATCACTCGACCAAATGATAATAATCAAAAGTTGACTGGCAATATTTATATCAAAAAAACTCAACTGCGGTCCTTGACTGATTGTTCAAATCGGTATTGAATAATAATTCGTCGGGCTTCGTCCAGAATAACTAAACAGTAGACATATTCAATAAAAAACTGAAGATTCTAGCGAAAAGTAATATCGATGCATATCGATAGGACGACATTGACCCGATACGTGAAAACTATGCTTAATATTGACGTTTGGATAGGTTATGTTCTCAAATGTTTACACGTAATTATTTTCTTAATTAGTCGCAATACGTAAATTAGAATTGTAGCAATTTCTGAAATTTCTTCAAAATATTATATGGACGTTGGTACATTTTTTGGACGTGAAAAGTTGAGCAATTTTTTAAAATAAAAGAACAAATAGGTACCGTTTTTCGACCACTCATATATTCATATCAAAAGCTGATTAATTCATTAATGAACAATTCACCTCTGATCTAAATTATTGGAGATATCCTAAAACTAAACATACAAAGAACTAAAGAATAATGAATTACCAGGAGGAATTGATATTACAGTTGAACTGATAAAAAACGGTGAGAAAGTTACAAGAGAAGTTTTTTATATCTATATTTATATAATGTCGGTTTACAACGTTCTTCGACGTCTTACAATTTCCATTTTTCATTCTATTGTTTCATAGATCGTACCTACTCCAGTTCTCTTTCCCTGATTTCTTTATCAACTCCTTCTCTCCAACTTCTTCTAGGCTTTCCTGGCCCTCCGGCTACCTCTTGGTTGCCATTCAAGAATTTGTCTTGGTATTTTATTCTCCGGCATTTTCCTTACGTGTCCGTACCATCTGAGTTGTGTCATTTTGATGTCATCAACAATATGACAACCCCCATGATTTCTCGGACTCTCTCGTTTGTTATAACTAAGGTCTTCAGAGTCTGTTACGAAAGATTTATCCCACATAGGAAAAGTCCATTGACGGAAAAGAAGAAGTAGTTCGAGAACATTCAAGATGATATTCTTGAATGTTCTTTTTTGTCCAAATTAAGATTTTTCAAAAAAAAACAATTTTTTTACATGTATCGATTTAATAAGATAGCTTAAGCATAATCTATTTTTTTTTTTTAATTTTTCTGCTACGAGGACTCTTTTTCCAGAGATGGGACTTACAAGTCCCGTCAGGAATTAGGATAGGAGATTCTGCCAGGAAATACCTGTAGATAGATTCTGTTGCTATAAAAAAATGCTAAAAATGAAAGCTTTTATTATTTTTTATAAATGATTACTCTTCACGAAGCAGGAAGGCCGTGGTATATCGCAAAACAGTTTTTATTTTAATTACAACACAAATAGGCACTACAAAATGAACACTTTGATTGAGGTCTAGACTCTATTGAAAGTGAGCCGCAATATTCACATTTTCTCCTATTGGTGGTAAAAACAGGCCAGTGTTTTCCCAAATTTCCCAATCTGACGTCATTCAACGCGCTGTAATTAAACTTTCTCCTTTTGTTAGGTGTAGATGACTCTAAACTTCGGGAGCCTCGCTTTTTTGCTTTAGTGGCGTATGTTAAAAGTCCCATAGCAACCGATCTTCTTGCCTGCAGCTGGCTGATTTTTTGGAATAATTTATTGTATATAATATATGAATTGAGAAAGGCAATGACCAACATGCCCCAGAATAAACGGTGCCACGATTTACGTGATTTTCTCTCTACACAGTATGAACTACGTAGTTGGTCGGCAAGATCAACGCCGCCCTTATTTTTGTTGTAGTCTTCCACAACGCTGTGGCATGGTAAGTTTAAACTCGAACCATCTCTTTGTTTTCTAGAAACATGTTTTATTCTGACCCATGAAACTTAGTTGCAATGTAAACTGCTCTGTTACTCATCTACACAAGATAACCAGTGTTGGTATTAGAATAGCTATAATCAAAATCTCTTCGTTGCACTTCCTTTACTTTTAAATTTCGAGGCAAGTCCTTTTTGTTCTAACGAATGGTACCACATGCTAATGTATTTTCTAGTTTTAGTTTTTTGAGTAATTTTACGCTCGTGAAGAAATTATCAAAATAAATAATTATTCCTTTACATCCTAGATTCCAGTACATCTTGGTTAATCTTGGGACTACTCTTTCTCCTAAACCATAGTTCTCGAATTCGATCTGCAATTTTTCGTTTTTGCCTTGATATATATAAGTCAAACTATAACATAAAACAATTTTGGTCTGCAATAGACCGTAATTTGTAGCACCTTTTGATGAGCTTTTTCGGATTATATTGTTTCAAGCTACTTCGTCCTTTAAAAATGATCGTACTTTCATCCATACTAATTTTTGTTGTGCTCTGATAACATGTAGTAAATTGTCTGTTTATAGTATCTATCATCGGTCGAATTTTAAGTGCTTTATCTTTACTGTCGTTGGAGATTTGCTGGTTACCGTTGACATGTAGAATTCACTTTCTTCAGCTGCAGATGGACCAACATCTCTTATTTTATTATCGTCGTCAGAATCGCTGTCTTCATATTCACTAATTTCGACATCATCTGGTAGCTCCAGAATTTGTATTGCCAGTTCTTCTAGTTGTTTATAACAAAATAAATGTTTTATTGGTGCGTACCCTGAAGTGTATTGCGTCTGATTCACAAATAAAATTCCGCAGAAACAGTATAAACAATAATGATAAACACGAATAATTGTGCTTGCATCAACAAACGTCCAAAGGCAACAGTTACTGTTACAATAAATTCGATTACCGACGATTGTCAGGGAGTATACCCGATGAAATATTTTCTTAGGTTAGGCAGACGTTGTAATACACCTCAGTCCCGTCAGGAATTACGTCAACTTTTGCGTAATAAGAAAATCATAACGATTTAAAATTTTGGGACTTCAGAGTCCCGTCGGACAAAAAAGGGTTAAACCTAACTTCTTTCGGTGCATCTTGTACATTGTGTGTATAAAATCCGACGGTGACAATATCAGAATTAGGTAAAGTAAAATACTGTTTATCATCAATAATGAGAATTTTACCAGGAAAATCTCAATGCACGGCAACATCTAGGGATCTTTTCTAACTGGGCTGGTGTGTACTTAAAATCTTTTTTTTTCTTTTGAATCGTTTTAAATTATTTCTAGAAATTGTAGTACTTACTATTCGTGAAACATTATATTTTTGACCAACATTTCGTAAAAACTTTCCCAATTGGTTCTCTATGCTCGAAATTAATCTCTGTTCCCGAGAAGGAGTTTAAATTCTTGATCTTCCATTTTTGGGCAAATTAAGGCATGGTATACCATTTTCGACACGGTACTTATTGTCTCCAATGAAAAAGGCCTGCAACGACTTATAAACAGGGTAAACGAAGCGTGTGATGAATATGGACTAAAACTTAATACTTCTAATACAAAATTGATGGTTGTCAGCAAACGGAGTTACAACCAACGAACCTCAGAGCGTATGGAATAGAGTTAGAAGAGTCCACAATATTACCTACTTGGGTGCAAACGTTAACGATAACTGGGATATAAATAAAGAAATAAGAATACGCATTGAAAAATCCAGAGCCGCCTTCTATAAATTAAAGAAAATTCTAATTAATAGAAATATTACGTTAAACCTTAAAATCAGAATAATAAGCTGCTACATATTCTTCACATTGCTGTATGGTATGGAGAGCTGGACCCTTACAGAGACATTAATGAAAAAATTAGAGGGCTTTGAGATGTGGATTTATCGACGAGTATTGCGGATAAGTTGGGTTGATCGAATAAGAAATGAAATAGTTTTACATTGAATGAAAAAGAGCACAGAAATAACAAAAACGATAAAAATTCGAAAGTTACAATATTTCGGTCATGTAATGAGACATCCAGAGAGGTATAACCTTCTACACCTCATAATACAGGGTAAGATCGCCCGAAGGAGAGGTCCAGGCCGATGAAGAATATCCTGGCTCCGAAATCTCCGAAAATGGTATCAAGAAACCACCGCTAATTTATTTAGAGCCTCCGTAAATAAAGTTATTATTGCCAATATGATCGCCAACGTTCAATAATCGGACAGAGTACTGAAAGAAGAATACCATCTTCGCTTTCTTTAATTATCTGGTAAATCGTTGACACAGAAATATTTTGAGAAGTAAAAATTCTTACTAAATTATTAAGTTTGTACGACACCTTAACGAACCGTATTTCTCGAAACTGGCATTATGGCAGCTTGATCCAATGCTTCCTACCAATAATACTTTTAATTTTCCAAAAACTTTAGTGGCATACGTTATATCTATTAGGCTTTTTATATAAAAAAACAAAGAATGATGTTTTTTAATATACATTTTTTCTGATAGAACCGTAGATACTGAATAATGAAAATTTTACTGTTTGATACCTAAAGAATTCGTTTTACAACCAAAACGAAGCGACGCATTGAAAAAGTGGTCAGAAAGTCACGATGAAAAGGTACACTATTCAGCTGGGCCGAACAAATGGCACAAGTCAAGCTGAATAAAAGAGAACAACAAAAATCCAAATGTCAACTGAACCTATTTGTTATTGTCCCTTTTGCCGTAGCCGTTTAGTCCCGCTTTATTAGTGAACAATTCACACTTGACTTAACAACAAAACTAATTTGATAGAGAGAAATATAATCTATTATTATATTAAGAGGACTGTAACCCTCCATATTTCATAAAGCATAACCGATACTTAGGATCTAAATTATACGATATATTTTCAAGAAGGGTGTTTCCGTTCTTTCAGATCCGCCCTAATGCCACTTACAATCAGAAGTGCACATTGATATATCAACATTTTTATAATCGCACGTTTATTCGCCGTTCAATGTGCGTGTCGACTGCACACCGAGATTTTTTTCAAAAGGGAACTAGACTCGAGATTGAGATGAAAAAACTCTCAAAAAATCTTCAGTTACAACGATCTATTACTCGAGGCTTGGAAACAATGACCTTTTGTTATTGATATGTAGTGCCGCCTGATTCTGATTAGGTTTTTTAATGAAAAATGCTTTCGTATACAGTTTTTAATAAATCCATTAAATTATTAACGGACGTAGGGAATGGCGATTTAAATGTGGAAAGAAAATTGACACGAATAAATTAATCTTCTTCTTCAAGTGCCCTGTCCGTTGCGAACGTTGGCTATTAACATGGCAATTTTGATCTTGTTTGCTGCGCTTCTGAATAGTTCGACCGATGTGAGCCCGAACCACTTCCGCAGATTTTGGAGCCACGAGTGTCTTCTCCTGCCTGGCCCTCGCTTACTGTCTATTTTTCCCTGGACAATCAATTGTAGCAGACGGTACTTATCGTGTCACAATATGTGGCCTAGATATTCAAGCTTTCTTTGTTTAATTGTATTCACGATCTCTTTCTCCTTTCCGATTCTTTGGAGTACCTCTATGTTGGTGACATGTTCGGTCCAGGATATACGAAGAATGCGTCGGTACACCCACATTTCGAATGCTTCTAGTTTCCTCGTTAGCGTCTCCGTCAGCGTCCAGGCCTCCACGCCATACAGCAAGATCGGAAAAATGTAGTATTTAACTAGACGTAGTTTTAGGGGAAGAGACAAATCCTTGCTTATGAGGAGCTTTTTCATATTGCTAAATGCTGCTCTAGCTCGTTCTATTCTCGCCTTAATTTCTATGGTCTGTTCCCATTTTGCATTTACGTTGGTGCCAAGGTATACATAAGATTCTACATGATGAATTAGTATGTTACTTATCCGTAATTGTCGAGCAGGTTGTTGCTTTTTGCTTATCAGCATCCACTTTGTCTTCTTGAAGTTGAGGCTCAGGCAGTATTCCTCACTAACTGAATAAAGTCTTTCCATTACTTGTTGTAATTCGTCTATGGTACTGGCAAGGATCACCGTGTCGTCGGCATATCTTATATTGTTCGTTAACTCGCCGTTTATTTTTATGCCCTCATTTGCATTTTCCATACATTTGTTAAATATTTCCTCGGAATACATATTGAATAGGAGTGGGGATAATATACACCCCTGATGGACACCTCTTTTGATCTGCACGCTTTCAGTAAGTTCGTTGCCAATTTTTGCTCTTGCTGTTTGATTCCAGTATAGGTTTGCCACAATTCGAATGTCCTTGTCGTCAATACCTGTCTTTCGCAGAATACCTATCAATTGTTCATGATTGACATTGTCAAATGCTTTTATAAAATCTACAAAGCACAAATACACGTCCTTATCAACGTCTCTACACCGCTGTATAAGCACTTGGAGAGCGAAAATTGCTTCTCTAGTTCCAAGTGCTTTCCGAAAACCAAACTGCCATCTATCAATATTTGACTCACATTTATCATATATTCTTCTATGAATGATCTTAGTGAACGCTTTAGTAACATGATTGATCAAGCTTATAAGCCGGTAGTCATCACAAATCTGGCCATTTGGTTTCTTCGGGATTGTAATAAATGTTGACTGTAGCCAGTTCTCCGGGATTTTACCGCTATTATTATGTTGTTAAAAAGTACAACTAGATCATCAAGGAATTGTTTGTCTGATTTACATAGGATCTTTAATATTTCTACATTGTCCGGACCTGCTGACTTATTGTTTTTTAGTGCTACAATAGCATCTTCTATCTCCGATTTAAGGATTGAAGGTCCTGTTTCTCCTTCTCCATATAGGTGATCATCAGTCCTGTCAGATGCAAATAATTTTTCTATGTATGATTTCCATATTTTTAAGATCGTTGATGGCTCCGAGATAAGATTTCCATCGCTATCTTTTATGCTGTTGGATGACTTATTGAATTTCCTCTTGTTTGTCATCGATTTTATTTTTTTGTGCATATTGTAACTGTCGTATTTTCGTTCGTATTGTTCTATTTCCCTGCATTCGTTGAAAAACCATTTTTCTTTGGCTTCTCGAATTTTCGTTCTTATGGTTTTGTGGATCTGCTGGTATTCTTCTGCATTTTTATTCTTGAATTTACGTCTTTCATCCATCATATCCATTATCTCATCAGACATCCATTCTTTCTTCTTCCGTCGGTCACGCTTTAATAGAGTCGCGCGTGTTGTTTGGATTGCTTCCCTCGATTTATTCCATCTCTCCGACGTGTTCTCGTTAATGTCCTTTATTTTCTTTCCTAGTCGTTCTCGTACTTTTATTTCGGTTTCTGGGTTAGTGAGTTTTTAATATCGATTGTGTTTAAATTAGATCTTTTCTCGAGCCTTTTTACTCTCATAACCGTTCATCATTCATCTCATCATTGCCTTAGTAGTCGGTGTGTTTTGATTTGGTTTGAGTCTTCTTACAAACTCCTTCTGATGACGGGTAGACCCAAAAACACGTCAGGGAGTGGTAAGAGACTCAAATTAAATCGAAACGCAACATCGAAAGCCCAAAATGGCCTCTTATACTACATGTATCTGTGATTGTTCTCTCGATTGGTGATTCGTTTTAGGCTAACTATTCTTCTTATCGTGCTTATCGGTTACGAATCTTGACCCGTAAGCAGGACTTTAAGTTACGGTAAGCAGTTCAGTGGATGTTCTGCAATGAGTCATATATTCTTCTGCGCAGTAAAAACAATGTTTCAGAAGATTTTTTTTATAACTTTTTTCGATTATTACAACTTAGCTGTTTAATACTTTTTGGTAAATTATTGTAATAGTTGTAATACATCAGGCCATGGATTTCGGGGGGTGCGAGGTCTGCAACGCAGTATGTCGTACCCTCAGTTCTCCATGCTATGGCATGCTGGGCGAGCCATACAGTTTGTAGTCACTATCCCGATGTATGAGCGGGAACACAATAAGTATAAATACTCATACGCTCATGAATCGCACCTGGCGACTCATGAGGGTCTTCACATTTCACTCTTCTTCTACCGGTCTTGGGTGAAATGCCCTTTGATCTATCCTATCAGCCTCTCTTGCTAACTCTTGTTTCTTCCGACCCCAAATGGCGATTAGGTTTCCGAAGACAGACGGGTCACTATTTTATTCACACTATCGTTTCTTCTCTCCTAAACTCTAAAACATGCATGGCAAGTGCAGCGTTTTAAAATGCCTTTTTCCCTCGAAGAATGAAATGTCAGATAATAAAACTAGATTACCCCAGGTGAGTAAGGGTTCAAAACCCAGATTTTCACACTGATCTATCAGTCTGTCCTACGGATTCTGGGGGGGGGACAAAGTTCTAAAAAACCTGAGAAAAACACCAAAACGATTTACGATGAAAGTTGTGCAACGCTAAGGCTAGATCCTTGAGGTCGGAAGACAGATTGCTGGAATTGGAAAACGAGCTACAGAATGTTAAATGGGACGTAGTCATACTCAGTGAGAGAGTGAGAGAAAAAGACGAGGAGAGTCTCTCGAAACACTAAACTCGGTCACTTGTTTTATTATATGGGAAGTGAACACATGTCTGTAGGAGGAGTAGGCATCATATCATAATACACAAGAAACTCTCTCAAATGTGGTTTTAGTAAAAGCAATATCTGAGAGATTAATATATATATATATATATATATATATATATATATATATATATATATATATATATACATTCTCTTCTGAAAAAAATACGAGACCTCTTCAATCTCTGCTTGTATAGTCAAAAAATTCATATAGCTTGGAATAACCCCATTACAATTCTTCTGCATAAAAAGGGTGACAACATGAACTACGACAATTACAGGCCAATTTCTCTACTCAACCATTTATACAAACTGTACACCAGAATAATAACCAATCGATTGGAAGCAAAATTTGAGCTATATCAGCCAAGAGAACAGGCTGGTTTTCGCCCCAACTACGGTACAAATGACCACCTACAGTGCATAAAAGTCTTGATTGAAAAATCAATTGCATACAATAGACCTCTAGTTCTAACATTTATAGACTTCCATAAAGCATTTGATACTATCGAACTACCCGCACTTCTAAAGGCATTGGAAGAGTATCAAATTGATCATAGGTACACCAATATTATAGAAAATATATACAGAAATGCTACAACAACTAAAATCTGCACGGCCCTACCAATAATATACATATCGGGAGAGGTATTCGACAGGGAGATACTATGTCGCCTAAGTTGTTCATTATTGTACTTGAACATGCTTTGAAATCACTGGAATGTGAAAGTAAAGGAATAAATATTGATGGTGAGATACTTAGTCATCTACGATTCGTAGATGATATTGTTCTGATTTCAGATGACGTAAAGGCTGCCAGTGATATCTTGAATGAACTCAGCGATGCAGCACGTAAAGTAGGTCTAAATATTAACTACCAAAAGACAAAAATGATCACTAATTTAGTTCCAAGACATCTTTAAAGGGTAAATTAGCAGAGATAATCAAACTGCTGAGCTGCTAAGAGGAATAAAACTCAGATGGGCAGCATATGGAAGACTGCGTGATATTTTTAAAGGTGATATACCTATCAGCTTAAAAACAAGAGCCTTTAATCAGTGTGTTCTGCCTGTCCTTACATATGGCGCAGACACACTTACCTTAACAAGGACATCTGCACGAAAACTACAAGTGACGCAACGTAGAATGGAAAGATCATTGTTAGGCATAACGTTGCGAGATAGGGTTAGAAACGAAGAAATCCGTAAAAAAAGTAGTGTAGAAGACATTATAAAACACATAACCAAAATTAAATGGAGGTAGGCAGGACACGTCGCTAGACTGAAGGATAATAAGTGGAGCAAAAAAATCTTGGAATGGAGACTAAGAGCAGATAGGAGAAACCCGGGAAGACCACCCACAAGATGGACTGACGACATAAAGAGGATTTATACCAACTGAATTGCAGCAGCGCAAGATAGATCTGAATGGAGGTTTTTCGAGGAGGCCTATGTTCAGAAGTGGACAACTATGGGCTGATGATGATGATGATTGTAATAGTTAAAATTAAGGCAATTTTTATCTGAAAGACGTAATCTAATGCGATTTGTTCGTAGGTAGTGACAGTTTCGCGTATTGTGAACATGGACATCAGACTGCTTTATTAATTTTTTTTTAACATCCAATGTTTATTGCAATCTGTCTCATTACAAACAATATGTATAATTTATGTACAATAACATAGTGGGACGCCGCCCAGTGGCAAGCACCCAGGTAAGACATAATATAAATATACATAATATAATGATATAACAATTAATTTAAACTTCAACTTAACAAACAAAGTTTAATACAGATAAACATCACTGACACACATATAAGTATTGCAAGACTAAAAAATGGAAAAAAAATCAAGAAAAGATTTAGAAAACACCAGAATAAAAACTTGTTAATTCACCGCACTATGACACTATACTCTGTTTCTCCATGTTTACTAGAGGTCCAAAGGGTCTGGTCGTTTTAATCTTCTTTCGTGTGAAATGTTGAGCAAATCCGTGGCCAGCAGATTTGGATGGCAGGATAGTCTGGTCTTGTATACAGCGTTTACGGCAGATATTGCTTCGCTAACTGTTGGTAACTGTAAATCGTGGTGTAATCTGTAGTTTGTAATGTACCAAGGAGCATTGCAGATCTGGCGCAGCTTTATTAAATGAGCACGTTTTTTGTGAATATCAGTTAGAACTTGAAATATCAAGGTAAAAAAAGGTAGGCAGTGTATAAATGGTATATTAATGTATTAATATTAATTACTATTTAACTGGGAATAAGCCACAATTAAAGATAAAAATACGTTTATCGATATTTCAATTTCCACTTCGAAAATCGTTCTCTATGTAAAAAAAATTCTAATGTATTAATGTTTTGTAATTTTATTAAGATTCCACAAGAAAATAGCTTTAGAACAATAATAATTGAAATAGAAAAAACATTTACTGATATTTATAGTAATTGATACCTCTAAAGTTAAAATACGAAACTTATTTTTCCAAAGTCAATATTTCAAAGGAATCCCTTCTTTGTGCGCCTATCTATACAAAATTTTAAACAATCAATTAAATACGAAAATCTATACATGGCAGTATCATCTTGGAACGTTACTCCGCCTATGAGCCACTCTTTCGTTTCCTCCTTATCATCTGTTTCTGGTTGGCTGATTTCACCACGACAGATCTGCAGGTCTTATCTTAGACGAGAGAAAGACCGGCCCACCCAAACAGAAAGGAGAATGCATCCGCCATATCCCCCTTCTTCCTTTTCCTTACCCTAACACAGAGTCGGATCTTGCGGAAGCGAGTAGTGGACAGAGTTTCCAGGGCTAGTTAGTTTCCCGAGAGAAGTTAGGTAAATATCGATACCAATTTATCAGTACATACAAGGGGTTGCCGTTGATATATCTCAAATAATATATATTACGAAAATTATCGTTGAAGAAGAACAAATACTAAATGGAAATTAAATATTAAAAGTTATAAGTTTTCTAAATATTTAGATAAGTGGAAACCAAATAATACAAATATTTATTACTCAAGGACGATAGTTTCTTTAATAAACACACTATTTTTTAATAAAAGAAAACTCGTAACAGTGGCAGAGCACTGTTGCCGTTCTCACAATCTTTTCATAATATTTAAATACCTAAAACATTGAAATAATCAGGAATTCGTTTTAAATGGTGTAATCTAGATGATAACAAATTAATAAAGCTTTAACTTGGTGGTTAAAAAATTCAATTTCTTCCTCATTTAATATCTTCTTCTTCTTCTTCCTTCTCGTATGTAGGCTTTAAAACCTGTTTCTTCTTCAATATTAGCTTCCTAAATTGTTTAAATTATCGCACCATCTTTTTCTTGGTCTTTCAATACTTCTTCGTCCATTTGGTGACTTATCTCGTGCTATTCATACTATTCTATTTTCTGCCATTCTACTAATGTGTTCGTTCCACTCCTGATTCCGTTTTGTCACCCATACATTTATGGCTTCTATATTGCATGCTCTTCTTATGTTTCCGCTTCTCTCCTTAACAGACTTCTCCGTGATATTCGTCGAAGTATTTTCATCTCTGTTATTTCTAGTAGTAGTCTCGATTTAGATGTGTCAGGTCCTGTCTCTGAGGTGTGTGTTAATATAGGCCGAATTGCTGCTTTATAAATTCTTGTTTTTGTGTCTTGTCGTAGGTTTTTGTTCTTCCAGATTGTGTCATTAAAAGATCCCGCCGCTTTACTTGCTTTTAAGCTTTGTTGTCATACTTCTCTTCTTCAACCTCTCAGTAACTAGGTATATATATTCCCAGATATCTAAAAGTTGCTTCCTGCTATATTATTTTTCTATCAATTTCGATTTTACATCCTAGTGGGTATTTTAATGGCATACATTTGGTTTTTTTTCTGCTCTTATTATCATATTGTATTGTTTGGCTATTGTATTGAAGATGTGTATCTTTAGAGCTCGTCTTCTGTCTCGACGAATAATGGGGCGTCGTCTGCATAACATAATATTTGAATTTCTTTGTTCCCCATTCTGTAGCCATGAGCTTTACGTACTGTTTGTATTATTTCGTCCATTATTATATTAAAGAGAAGTGGGCTTAACGAGTCACCCTGTCTGACTGCGCTTTGTACTGGTATACACTGTGTTAGTTTTATTATTTTTTAGTTTTTTATTTAGTTTATGTTCTTTCTATTCTCGTATTTACTAGGATTCCCGATTTCTTCAAAAATACGATTTTGCCCAAAATTTTCTTCTCTTACATGTTCCCTTATCTACCACACTTGCAAATCTCTTGTAGTCTAGCTCTGTCGAACTCCGACCAAGACACCTCTACCAGACTGAAACCCTGACCATAGTATCCTTTTTTGTGTAGCTTTGTTGCAAATTATTAGATTTCCATTGCCATTTTCCATCTTCCATTAGGCGCACTTTTCCCCAGCCCAACCGTGGTAGCTATTTCCATTGTTACCCAATTAAGTGTCGTTTATTTCGCTACACAAAATGGGCAGACCAAATGAAGACTCTGGTGGCAAAATACCGATATGAAGGCGATCATTTGTCACAGAAACGCGGCCAATGAAGGCAGCAAACTAACAATATTTAAAGTGTTACCACGCCTTGACAAGGTCCCAAGTATGAAGACGAGAAACGATATTAAGGTCCTCTAATTATGCGTCAAATATATTTAGTTTTTATTGTCTTTATAGTGTTCAGCAGTTGTCGTTGAATTCTATCGTTCTCAGAATATGTGTGTTGAAAGTCTGCGAGACATATAATATTTGCAAAAACCTGCGAATACTCCAGATGCTTCTTATTCTTCTTCTTTAAGTTTCATCTTCTATCGAAGGTTGGAAAATCATTATGGCTATGCGGACCCTGTTGACTGTTGAATTAGTTCCGCACTACTGCATTCAAACCATTCCCTCAAGTTCTTACGCCATGACATTCTTCGTCTTCCCACATTTCGCTTTCCTCAAATTCAAAATTCAAAGGCGGCCAACTTATTTAAATGCACTTATTTTAATGCTTTCAAGCCATAAAGAAGAGTAGTGAATACGTAACACTGAAGTTTTCTTCGGCTTAGTCGTAACTTTATATCCCGACAACAAAGAAACTTTCTCAGTTTAACGAATCATGCACAAGCTATTTCAATACATGTGTTAATTTCTTAATTTCTTTGGTTTGATCTACATTTGATGTTATTCATCTTCCTAAGTATTTGTAGGTATCCACACTCTCAATTACAGTATCCTCAACAATCAATTGGATGTTTGTATCTGCTGATTTCATTAAGTCGTTGCATTACGTTCTGTAAATCATTGTTGTTATCAGTCATTATTACTGTATCGTCTGCAAAACGCAAGTTATTAAAAACTTCTCTATTGATAGATATATCTTCTATTGAATCTGCGAGCGCTTTTTTACATACCGCTTCACTGTAGACATTGAAGAGTAGGGGTGACAGCACGCACCCCTTACGGACTCCTCTTTGTATTTTGATATCTCGGGTGTTCTGGTTGTCAACTCTTACCTTGGAAGGTTGATTTCAATATAGATTAGATATAATTTTCACATCACGACTGTCAATACTTTTGTTTTTTAACAAAATATCTGCAAGCTTTTTGTGTTCAACCTTATCAAATGCTTTTTCAAAATCTACAAAACATAAATACATGTCCTGACTCATGTCTATGCAACTCTGGGCCAGCACATTCAAGCCGAACAATGCATCTTTTGTGCCCATATGCTTTTAGTTTTTTCTTTATTATTTGCCTACAGTTTATTAAAATAATTTCACTAAGGAATATTGACAGATTTAAATTAAATGCAATGTATTTTTATATCACAAAGAGTCAGCATTCGTTATTTACTTTTCATCTTTCACTATCATTCTCTGTCATTATTTCGTTTGTGCAATTTACTATTTTACTTAAATTGTCATAATAATTGTCTTTTAATGATTAGGAGAAGTAGAAGCTTATTTTCTTCTGCTTTCTCTGGCTTTGCTTCTCTTATCGGTAACACTCATTTAACAATAGCATTTTCGTGTGGAGGATGAAAATGTTTCATTTTAATTAATTCTTCAAGTATTGATAGTACATCACTATCTTTTAATTTAATTTAAGTTTTAATATATAAAACAAAGGAATTTAAACAATGTTTTGTGTGGCCACACTTACATCATAATCAAGTCCCACTGATTATGGTCCGATAGCAGGAAAAACGTTTTGTTTTAACTAATCCTTTTTTATAATTTTTACATTTAAAAATACCTTTTGTAAAAAGAGTATTTACTCCTTTTTTATTTTTTTGTTATGGTATACAGCCAACCGTTGGAAATTCTCGCTAGATGATTCTGTAATTGAACATATTACTTTGAAAAACTTTATTTACTGCACGAAATTGATCAGTGACCGTTTTACAAAATATTCGTTCTCACATTTATTCTCGAGTCCGGATCTGTAAAGCTAGGATAGGATTACACGGTAAATAAGCATAGTTCGGTCGAGACTTTCCAGCTATGTATTAACAGAAATTAAAAGTGACTTTATCTTTTCTTTTATATTTATTTAAGGTATAAAATATTTATAATACGTTTTAAGATATTTGATGGCGTACGAGGGGGCAATAATATTCAGCAAATTTTAACTTTCGTATGTACCAGATGGTATTCAGAATTATTTTTAATAAAAATAAATAAAACAGAACATTTTTCATATTTGGTCTCGCTCTCGCTGAAGATAGCCTCAAATTAGCTGTCAATTAAATTTCACAGAACGAAATATTGCGTTGGTTGGCAGTGTTGCATGTCCTTATAATGTATGGTATATGCTTCAAATACAAAGAGAGAAAGCTTTTAAAAAGCTTTTAAACTTTTACACTTTTATTATATTATTTTATGGATTCTGCAATTTTATAATATATATGAAGCGCAAATTAATCAATATTTTTTATAAATTGATATAAATTGCACTTAAATATTAGAAAATGTTTTTGGCAATTGCCCTCTGATACGTTAGCGGATAGATTTGGCAATAGAGTCAGAACCCTCAAAGCACCAGTTACCAGATTGCAAGAGATGTCTTTATTATTTACAGTGGCGGATCCAAATGGGGAGGGTCATGACCACCCCCAAATCAAAAATAAATATCAATTAAATAATCCTAAAAAAACTAATTTAAAACCCTACAAGCAGGAAGTTAAGAGTTGAAATGATTCAATAAAATATGAAGAATTTGAAATCAAGAACAACTGTGATTCTTTGTGGTAGACAAAATATTTCTTTGTGGGGGCATAGGGATGATATAAATATTAAAAGTATTGTAAACAGCGATGGCAAAGAAAAAAATGATAACAATTTTAGAGCATTGCTTCGGTTTAGGATAGATGCTGGCGATAACGATGTGCGAAAACATTTGGAAACTGCTCTGGCTAATGCTACATTAATTAACTACTCAAATGCTACTCTTTGCGATATCTTCATTTAAATGAGATTGGAGAAGATTCCATCAAATTTGTTAACGCCTACGATTCGATTCGAGAGGAAGACGTCGGTTCAGAAGGAGAACGCCGCTTAACTGGAGTTGCTTTAGGCCACATTGTTAAAGATTCCGTAAAGAATTTAAATTTTTGCGTAGGTTTTGCTGTCGACAGTTGCTCAGTAATGGCATTCGAAACGAAAAGTGCCGTTAACGAATTTAAAAAATTGGCCAAACATGCTGTGCTACATACATGTAGCAATCATATTTTGAATAATTCCTCGGCAAGCTCCTCAAAAGTTATATTATGTCGTAATACTTCAAGAACTCTGAGAAAAGTAGTGTCTTTTGCTATTGCCTCTCCCAAACGACATGATGTTTTTAAGAAGGAACTTGAAGCTGCTGTCCAAGGTATTTGTGAAACTCGTTGGTCGTTGGGTTGAAAAGGTATGAAGGTCATTCTCAGTTCCAGGGAAATTCAATCATCAAAATATACAACGGCTCTTGAAACAATTTCTACGTGGAGGGGACAGTAAAACGTCAGCTGATGAATTTTCATTAATGCAAACTATTAGGAGCCCAGAATTTCTCATTTCCATAGTTTGTGTTAGTGATGATTTAGGTACAACTTTCTCACTTAGTCGTCTTCTTCAGTCACCAAAATTAGATTTGAAGAAGGCTATTCAGTTCATAGAGGACACTAAATAAAAAAATCAAGTGCTAAATCTGTTTTTAGCAAACTTTACTATAAAGTAAAGGAAATAGCTGAACAACTAGACATTGAATGGAAGATGCCACATATAGTTTCTCGTAAAAACTAACCTGCTAACTCTTGCGAAGCATATTTCCGAAGATCTATTTATTTTCCCTTTTAGACAATATCTTAACTGATTTAGAAGAACAACTTTCACCGGAAGTTATGATTCTATTTAATCTTCGAGCTGTTTCACCTAAAACTGATAATACACCAGACAATAAAGTTGCATTAAAACAAATTATTGACGCCTTCCAGGATATTTTTGCACCATCTACTGCATATTCCACAGTAGAACAAGAAATTTCACTGTGGATTCAAAGGTGGAAAAGAGTCGTACAAAATAAAGGAAAACTTGATTCCCTGATTCTATTTTAAAAGTATTAGAAAACTGCTTATATTCATATGTATCCAAATATCCAAAATATTTCTACATACAAATATTAATTACACTGCCAGTCAGTGCAGCAACAGCAGAGTGTAGTTTTTCTACGCTTAACGTCTAAAGACTTGGTTTAGAAATAGAACTTCGGAGGAATGGTTAACTGGTTTAGCACTCATTATTGTGCATCCTGAAATTTCTCTAGATGTTGATGCAATCATAAAGCGATTTGCTAAATCGGATAGTGGGAAAGAATACATTTTATAAAATTATATAATATTTAATTATCTTATTCTGATAGTATTTTTAATCACTGAACTTTTATTTACCACTCGTTGCCGGCCGTTGCTGACAATTCGTGAGAAAAATTTCAATACCGAGTAAAAAAAATATTTCAGTCACTTGTAGCCTAATATGCCTAATTATAGAAATAACTATTCTCAAATTATATAATGTTTTTTGTTGAATAAATTAATTTAAATAAAATGCTGTTTACACTTCTTCTTAAGATTCCTTCTTCATTACGGAAGGGTACCTATGTGTGTCTGTACGGAAGTGTCCATGCCTGTCCAGTCTCTTACATTCTTCAGCCAGGAGCATTTTCTTATTTCTTGACCTCTTTTTCCTTCTACTTTCCCTTCCATTATGAGTCGTGGAAAGTTATATTTTTGTCCTCTGTAAATATGTCCTAGATAACTCGTTCTTCTGGTGTTTACAATATTTAGGAGTTCTCTCTCAGTCCTCATTCTTCTCAACACCTCGTTGTTTATCACATGCTCTGTCCACGAAATCTTCAGCGTCCTTCAAAAAACACACATTTTAAAAGCTTTTATACGCCTCATACTTGTAATTCCGAGAGTCCATGTTTCATGTAAGATTGTAAAATACAATTATCTCTAAGAATCTTACATTTTTAATGCGTGTAATTATAGATAATTACAAATTATTTTCTGGCACAACAATTGATTGTGGACGACCTTCATAACTCTTATCAGGAAGCGCACAGCGATCACAATTAAATTCGTTATACAAGCATTCCACTTACACAAAAGGACCACGAACAGCTTAAACGTTTCGAGCGAAAGATCCTGAGAAGAATATATGGAGGAATAAAAGAGCAAAGTTTGTGCCGGAGTCGTTGCAACTTTAAGTTGCATAAAAATGTTGAGGAACCTGACGTAAAATTCATTAACGTAGCACGCCTTAAATGGATAGGGCATGTAATCAAATGAGAGGATGAGATAACGAGCCAAAAGAAGACTGAGACTTAAGTATCAAGACAACTTAGAGGATGATTTAAAATCTTATGTAGTTAGAACAATGAAAAGAGTTGTCAGAAACAACGATGATTGAATCATTGCACTGAAAAAGGCTTTGGCTCATAACCAGCTGTGATGTCACTGATGATACAAGCGTTTCGAAATGGCAAAAAATGTTCTTCATCCACAAAAGGAATAGTATTCGTAATAAATCATCACTAAACGTCAGATAGCACTCCACAACAGTAATTGTTGTCAAGGCTCAGAATATAAGAAGTACTCTTCTTATATTACTCTGGAGCACTAAGTATATATACACAAATATCTTAAAATTTTCTAAAAAAAATTTGTGTGGTACGTCCCTGATGTCAAAAGTCTGAAAGTTCACACTTTATAGCGCCATGGTGGCCACCGCGCCACTTTATCGCGAACGGGAAAATTCTATGTGTTAAAGAAACCATACATTATCGTCGGTTATACGCGTTTTAAACGGGAAAGTAAAAGCGGGAGGATAGATCTAGATAGGAACTTCGTAATAATGAGAATATATTTCGTGGGTAGTGTTTTTGGCGGGTTCTTGATGTACGGCTAAAAATTCACTGCAGACATTCTTAAATATTATTCATAAAGTCTTATTTATATATTTTTCTACTTCATCATTTATTCATCATTTAATTGTGAAATATACGAAGAATATTTGACTGATAAAAGGTTAACTTTAAAACGATTGGCAGAGCGACAAATAATGTTTCGAATATTCTTGAACACTTCTTCCTTTTATATGATAACGACATTTCTTAACGAAACAGTACATCTATGGGTTGTGGCATGAGACAGCAAGGTAAGCAATACCTGAAAAAGAACATCGTTCTTAAATTGCCACATACCGCATTACCAAACATTTGTTTAACTTTTAAATTTATAATGTTATAATTTTCTTATGAGGTACGTGTCCAATTGCGAAAAAAACTAAAAACAGGCCAAGAATGAGCGGGACTCTATGATCTCCATCGTACCCTGGCCAATATCGAAATCCCCGATGACAAAATTCGATCTCCTCCTTGATGCATTTGGAATTGGAGGTTGATGGTCATTTTTTATTCCTTCCGAAGAGCATATTTCTTTTGAAGATCCAGTGGAAGTAGATAACTTAGCCAGTAAGTGCGAAATAATGATGCCGGTGGTGGTTCTCATAGTCTTCTTAGCTATATTTAAATTTAAAACAGGACGCATATATTCAGCTGCTAATGAGATCAGATCAAGTGCAGCTTTCGTAGAATCTCGGTTGAAAATCATTAAGCCCAGCCATACAGCTGGTGGAGGCTCTGTTTCGGGTTAAAATTTTAGCAGTAAGTAATAAATGTTCTTGTCGTGACAAAATTATTCTTAATGCGACACCTAGATACTTCAATAATCTGTTTTACGTATATAATCATCATTTTTTTGAGTAATAATTAATACCTATAAAATAATTAACACTGTTAATGGGTTTTTTCTACTATCTATTGTTTGCCACTGTGTAACTGGGAAATACGTAACAATTAACCTACAAGTTCTATGTTTTCCTCCTATAATTAAACCCATACTATTGTTATTCCAAGCCGTTGCTATGGTCTACGGTTTTCTGAAAGCGTTTCACGAAATGTACTATATGTAGATACATTTAGATTTGAGAGTCAGCCGAAAATATAAATTTGTACGGTTAAGTAAATAAATGTTATAAATTAATTGTGTTTTAGTGTTAGTGTTTAAAGTCTGTAAAGAACTTAAAATAAACATTACACTATATTCCCAAATTTTAAACATAGTACGACAACTTGTATATTATTTCATATACAGAAATGTCACACCATATCTTTTAAGAACTTACATCTTATATTTTTAATCAACACAATCATGGAATATTATAACATATTATATTGCTAAATTTCTATCTATAAATATATACCTATTACAATAACGAGTGACAAATATGTTTATAATAATTGTTTTTATATTTTAGGTGTCGAATTAGACGGTGCACATTCCGATGAAACTAACTCTGGTGATAATTCCAACGCGGGATCAAGTATAGGTCCAGATGATGATCAAGCGAGGTTGAGATTAAAGAGAAAACTCCAAAGAAATCGGACGTCGTTTACAAATGATCAAATCGACAGTTTAGAAAAAGGTATTAACCTCTTAGCGCTAGATTAATTTTTTTCGGAATATTTTTGTAAATTTAATGTTTTGGTCAAAACATTATAAGTTGAGTTAGGAGTTGATCTAAGTTGCTTAGAAATTCGGAATCTAATTATAAGAATTTAGGCCATTCATCGTCATTTTTAGAGCAGTCAGAACGCGATGTTACATAATACGGGATATATTCTCCGTTATTTTGGGATAGTAAAATTAGAGTTAATTATATTATTTTTTAGAATTTGAACGTACTCATTATCCCGACGTGTTTGCAAGAGAGAGGTTAGCAGCGAAAATCGGACTGCCTGAAGCGAGGATACAGGTGTGGTTTTCCAATCGAAGAGCCAAATGGAGGAGGGAGGAGAAACTGAGAAATCAACGAAGAGGAACGTCTGTTACGACAGAACATCCCGTATCTTCCGCATCTCCACCGAGGCTGCAAACGTTCAATAATACTACGATGTACTCTGCAATTACGCCGACCATGTCAATCGCTGAGACGTACAGGTAACAACAATGATTTATACAAAATAATATAAAATGTGGTTAAATGCTCGAATATATAAACTTTAGAAATAAAAGGCAGATATCGAGCACATTTCTTTATTAAATCTTGCCCAAGTACTTCCGCTCTCAGAAGATCTTCTTCAGAAATGATAGCTTTCAGTACTTCAATGAATTTTATATACAATAAATACATTTACACAAAAACTAATATTAGACAAAGGACAAACAGTTTAAAATTATTTTGATGTGGGCATGAGTCACCACTTTACTTTCATGGGAAGTTCTCCCTCCACAAGGGAAATGTCTAGATCCACCACGGAATCCGCTACTGCATGGGCTGCGTTTGTTTGTATTTGCTCTGTTAGCAGAAACGCAAAACTGTTTTTCCAACCTGTTTTTATTTTTGCATTATCAGTGCTAATTTGTCCTTCGCTATTGCTACAAAGATTGTGATGCGTGGTCACTTCTACTGGTTCTAACAGTACAGAGCTACTTAAGCAACCAACCTATCTATGGTTATCAATAAAAAAAAATAGGCTGTGACGTCTATAGTAATGAGATAATTGCTTCGATTTTGACTTCAACGAGAAGGGAGAAGGGTCTAAAATAACTATCAACCAAGAGCGATCACGCAAAATGTCAACAACAAAATTGTTACTTCGGTGCATTATGAATTATATTTTTTTTGTGTGTTTTGGCTTGGACAATTGTCATTCAGTCAGTCTCAATCAAGATAAGTTTATTAATGTAGTGTGTGTATGTGTGGTGTGTGTGTGTGTGTGTGTGTGTGTGTGTGTGTGTGTGTGTGTGTTTGTGTGTGTAGAGTAATTGTCTTGATACTTAGCAAAGTCGACGTCATTGTCTTTGCTAAGTGACGCTAATTGTATCCGAACGTCTGCGGTCCCTCCGGTGTGTACCGATCACACAAGGATAGAAATTATTTTCATTTATTAATTTTTTTTTAATAAACGAAAATTTCCACCCAGGTGGGATTCGAACTCACGACCTTTAGATTTAAAGGCAGGCGCTCTTACCACTGAGCCACAGAGGGGGTTATGAATTATATTTGAACGGTAAAAGAACGTTGTTGAATTTATTATTATTTTTGATTTCAGTCCGATGTCCACTATGTCCAGCTTCACTCATAGTTCTCTATCGACTGGTATGGGCCATTCGCCGGCGGCTTGTTTGCAACAAAGAGAAAGTCCAACGATGACAGGTGCAATGGGAGGATATTGTATGGGTAGACCTCCAGGATACGATCTTCCAACCATAGGTTACGGAGCGCGGCCCTCTCCATGTAGCCCTTCACAGCCATATCAAGTGAACGGTCATCAGTACAATCCGGGTGCTACATCATCTACAGGTACATATGTTGGTTATTAGTATCACAAACGCTCTATCTAGTGAAATGCTGCAAATTCAAAAATCCGTATCGTGTAACCGCATTACCACTTCTAAATACGAATATATTTAAGAGGGAAGTGACTAATTTGCAAATAATGATTTACCACTACTGTTTAAACTTCTTTATCGAAAAATAACAGATTGTAGTATAATCCAGGTAACTATTTGGATAGCTTTTTCAAATTTTTGTTTTACCCGTTTAATTTTATTCATGAAGTAAACATCACGTCGATCATTAATTTAAAAGTAAATGTCAACCTTTTTCAATGCATTTCCGGTCTTCAACGTGTACTATGTTAATTAAAAATTAGTCCATAGCAAACAATTATAAGCAAACAGAAGTTATATTCTGATTATAAATAAAATAGTTTAACAAATTGTCGGACAAGACTTGGCAACAATGTTCTAAAAGTGCTAAAGACGTGCATCTCCTATCTTGTTAAAGAATAAAGAAATCTGTTATTTTGACCAGAGCACAGTATTGATTCTTTAGTAATAAGTATGCTGTGACCAGAGTATATACCACAAAAAGAAAAATATGTACTCTGACTTTGACAAATGACAATAAATATTTTTGTTTTGTGTAATATAAATTTTTCATATCAAAATGATTGATGATGAAAAGCTTATCAGCTTTCTACAGACTATTTAGTTGTTTTGGAATAGCACAATCACAATACACAACAATAATTAGTTTTTAAAGTTATTAATCTAAATTTAATATATATTTATACATACAATTTATTAATATATAATATAAGATGATTAAATTGTGTAAAAAATCAAAACATAAACAAAATTCTTACTCTAAAAAGCAGCAACACTTTAAACAATTTTGCCACACGCTGAACTGTCATTAAAATTTTAAGTATTCCCATATCAGTTGCGTACAATTGTCTATATTTAATTAAAATTATTATTTTGTGGAATATTAGACTTAACAAGTTATTTCATAAAATTTACATTATTAATAATAACAATACGCATTGAAAAAAACCAGAGCCGCATTCTATAAATTAAAGAAAATTGTAATTAATAGAGATATTACGTTAAACCTTAAAATCAGATTAATACGCTGCTGCATATTCTCCACATTGCTGTATGGTATGGAGAGCTGGACCCTTACAGACAATGAAAAAATTAGAGGCCTTGAGATGTGGATTTATCGACGAGTATTGCGGATAAGTTGGGTTGATCGAATAAGCAATGAAATAGTTTTACATCGAATGAAAAAGAGCATAGAAATAAAAAAGCGATAACAATTCGAAAGTTACAATATTTCGGTCATATACTGAGACATCCAGAGAGGTATAACCTTCTATAAAGAAAGAAAGAAGGAGAATTATAACAAATGTTTTTGGTTATTTAATCAATACAATTCTAAAATTCCCAACATAATGATTATATTTTTCTGATTATTATTCCATGTAGACGCCTATGAAAGATCGAGCAGTTCCGTATGGGTTTCGGTTTATTAGCTGTGTTAGGAAAATTCCAATTCTGAGGTTGACGTTCTGGAAATTTTAAATATAATTGACGTCACTATATAAATTGTGACATGCAACGTTTTTACTTTGAAAAATGGTATTATAACCTATAAATGCCTATTATAATCGGTTCGTTAATTCCAGTCCGAACTATCTAGTGAGTTTAGTAATTATTTTTTTGCGAAGTTAGTTACTTTTTCACATACTAGAAGTGGCTGGAAATTACTATGCAACCAACCACACGTGTTCATAGCGTATTTCATTAGAGTATGTCGTCGAACTTTTTTGTAAAATTATACTAATATTCTATTACTAATATCACAAACTAATTTTGGACGACCTAAAATTTTAGTTTTTTTATCTAACGTACTTTATTATGTGAATTATATAACACAATATTGAGTACGTTTTGTGATTAGGTATATATCATTTAAAATATTGCTATTCAGCGTTATTATCATCACTTTTAATAATATAAAACTTTAATATAACGATAAAATAACGATTGCAAAACGATAATATTAAACTTTATTTAAAAGGAAAGACCGTTAGAAACAAAAATGGTTAGTATTTTGAGAACGATTTCCGAAGTGGAAATTGAAACGTCAATAAACGTATTTTTATCTTTAATTGTGGCTTATTCCCAGTTAAATAGTAATTAATTTAAAATGCCACAAGAAAATAGCTTCAGAACAATATAAAGGTGCTTTTATTAAAGGACGACAAAAAACACCTCTTCAATAACTCTCTAACATTTTATATAAAATGTCGCCCAAGAAAAGATTGTGGGGAAAGGCACAGGGAAAAGAAAAATGTCCTGGTTTTAAAACAAACAAATTATTTGGCTACAAGACCAAGTAACTATTTCAATATGCTGTATCCGATATTCAAATAGCTACGCTGTAGCTATACCTCGTATCATAGTGGACACGTAGAGCAGAAAAAAAAGGGACGCAAGGAAAGAAATTCAGAACAATATTTCTTTTTTACTTACATAAATATCTCCTGTTATAAATTACAGATATAATAAAATTAATGCAGATCTTTTTGTTTCAGGTCTTATATCACCCGGAGTATCTGTCCCAATAGCAATACCTCCAAGTCAACCCGATGTGACTTCCCATCAACCGTACTGGCCCCGATTGCAGTGACCCTGGTGGAATTAATTCGATACCTTCAAGTGGACTGTTGCACCTTTCAATCTCCATTAAATTATTTCCATTCTGTACTTAATATTTGTATACCTATTTAAGAAGATACTGAATTTGTTAAGTAGATTGTGAAATTTCAAATATCAATAGAAATACAGAGTGTTTTAGAAATTATGTAACCTTTGTTTTATTTTTTATTACCATGTTTTGAATAATCATTCACAAAAAATGATATTTCTTCTCATTTAAACGTCATCTCCCTTATCGAGCTTAGAAATCTTCTATACCACTCTATTCACTCTAAGTGAGTACTGTAAAAAGATGTTTTTACCTTCAACCATATGACTCTCTTAGATTCTTCACATATCATATCGTTTTCCACACATTACATGTCTGATATATTGCATTTTTCTTTGTTTTATCGTCCTTTCACCTTCTTTTCTTTCTTCGCTTTTCTGCATACTTTAACGGACGTGATCCACCTATGAGATTCCTGCTGTATGTCCACATCTCTAAGAGATTAAGTATTCTTATTGCTTCTCGATTAAACCTCCACAATTTGACATCATAGTACAGAACACTGTACAGTAAATCGTATTTTTAGAATAATGCTAAATCTCTGTTACAATGAACTTTTTTCACTGCTTTTCCCAAGTTATTATTAGTGTTTCCAAGTACTCACACTTTCTTTCTTTCTTTCTTTCTCCCCTTCCTTTTACCCTATCAGGGTGTCGGATTTGGGCAGCTATTTTAATTTCCATTTACCCACCTCTTCCATTCTTTTCTGTTTCCTACCATTATTTTCAATTCAACGAGTGATTTTTGTTTAAGTTTTCCCGCCTCTACTACTTGCTGTATCCATTTTTTTCTTGGTCTGCCTCTTTTTCTTTTTCGGATGTTCTTTGCTTCATAAACTTTTCTTGTTATTCTATTGGATTGCATCCTCATCAGATGCTCATACCAGTTCATTTGTCTCTTTGCTATTTTGTTCATTATCGGTTCCTAGTTGGCCATTCTCCTAATAGTCTCGTTGCTTAATCTATCCCATATTGTCTTTCCAACTATCCTTCTTAGATGTCTCATCTCCATTGCGTTTATTCTGCTCTTATGTTTTTCCAGAATTGTCCAGTTTTCACTTGCATAGAGCACAGTCGGTATCACTATTGTGTTATATATTTTTATTCTTGTCTCTCGTGTAAGTTCTCTTTTTCCCATTATTGGGGCTAACGCATAGTATAACTTGTTTGATTTCTTTGCTCTTTTGTTATTTCCCAGTCTATTTTTCCGTCATTAGTTATTATACTTCCCAGGTATTCGTAAGTTGTTATTATTTTCAATTCTGAGTTTTTACATTTTATCTTTATTTGATTATCTTCCTGATCTCCTTTGACACTGATTACCATTATCTTACTTTTTTCCTCGTTTATCTCCATTTTTAGTTCTTCTATTTGTTCTACCCATATATCTTTTAGTTTCTGCATTTTATTCTCGGAATCTGCTATTAGTACTATGTCGTCTGCATACATTAAGGACTCTATTTTTACCGGTTGTAATCTGTGGTAACCTATTATTGTCTGTAGTTGATTGGTTCTGACTCTAGTGTTTCTTATCAATTCGTTCATTACTATTATGAATAGCAAAGGGCTGAGACTATCTCCTTGTTTAATACCTCTCTTCCAATTAAATGCTTCCAATCTTATTTGTACCCTTCCTTTTATCTCTTTGTAAGTACTTTCTATAACTTTTAGTAGTGCATTAAGTACATTTTAAGCTTTTTCCTATAATATGTCTTTCTATCGTGTGAAATGCTGCTCTTAGGTCTATGAATGCTAATATTAGTTTTTCCCCGTATCTATGCTTCTTTCTATTAGGTTTCTAATGATATATATGTTGTCATTTGTCTGTCTTCCCGGTACTTACACTTATTTACGTTATTATAGTATTGTGGTTCTTAATGGTATGTATGTGGTATTTTCATAAATATGGATTTTTTAACGTTGAGGGAGAGTCTATATTCTTTACTGCACCTTAATATTTTATTCATTATTTGTTTAGAGGTAGCAAAATACTTTTACGTATAATTAGGACTAGTTGTTCTGCCTGGTATGTTTGACACGTATATTAGAATACCGAATAAAAACCTACTACACTTCCTCTACCTCTGTTTCCCCCGCATGACTAACGGCAGTTCCGCTTGTGGAATCCTTCAGTCCTTCTGGTTGTGGAAGTTATTGTTTCTCTCCTTCTAACCGCCTTTACTTCCAGCTCGCTTCCTTTCAAATCGACGTGTGGAAGGACTTACATCGCAAATATGCTGATTGCGTCCCAAGCTGCCTTCGATAAAACCATTTCTCCTAATAAGGTCTCTGGTTGAATTGTCTGTTAAAGAACAGTTTCTACAGTTGCATAGCAACTTGAAATGAGGACACACAAAGAATACGTGCTCCCCGTCTTTATTGACTCGGAAGCAGCCATGTCCTTAGAGCATGTGCGTCAGATAGTAGTTGACTTCGCCATGTTAAAGGTTCAGCCAAACATTCACCTGTGGTATACCTAAGCAATGTTTGCACCTGACCGTTGTTGCGAAATCCTGCTGCATTTGCTATCGACGCAGACTGGTTTGCCGTTCTTTTGTTCTGAGTTCATCAAAACAATGTAGTTGTGGTCTACCGTCTTCACCGATAAAGGGTCAGTCTTTCTTCAGTTAGCACACCAATATGTATCATCCCTGCGATGACGTACACACCGTCCTCAGACACTGTACAAAACGCGCTGGTACATCTCAAGGTACTAAGGCGATAAGACCTTCCTCCGTGATTGCTGGGTTCCGATAGTATCAGTCCGTATGTTGACGTGACGACTGACAGTAAAGTCCTCCGGCTTTCTTTTGGGCTACCTACGTTCAACATTACCCGTGATAAAGGTGCCTTAACTCCCTTCTTTTTCTTTTTCAAGTGCCATATCCGCGGCGGAGGTCGGCAATCATCATAGCTATTCGGACTTTTGAGACAGCTGCTCTGGAAAGTTCATTTGATGTACATCCGTACCACTCTCTCAGGTTGCGCAGCCATGACATTCTACGCCTCCCCATGTTCCTCTTTCCTTGGATCTTTCCCTGCATAATCAGTTGGAGCAAGGTGTAATATGCCCGAGATATTCCAATTTTCTTGTTTTAATTGTATTTAAAATTTCTATTTCTTTATTAATCCTTCTCAGAACCTCTTTGTTTGTGACGTTTTGTGTCCACGATATTTAGATACTTAACTCCTTAGATATTCCTATATCTTCATTTTAGTGAGATCTCACATACTGCACTCCCATTTGGCGGAGATAAAAGCATTTTTGATGTCCAATAAGGCCACCAGCACTTCTTCGTAGTCCTCTTCCACCTGGTCCTTGCGATCGCATACTTAGCTAAATTAACGACCAGGTTAATCACATCCAGTGTCGATTATGCTCTTCAGAAAGCTTACTGGTAACTGCTACTTCGATTCTTTGATGAACTATTCGTTCCAATATCTTACCAGCTGTATCCAGCATACAGAACGTACGTTTCTTCATTAGCTCTGATAAGGTTGGCTATCTTCTTGGATATTCCTATACCTTCATTTCGGTGAGAGCTCGCATAATGCACTCCCATTTGACGGAGATGAAAGCATTTTTGATGTCCAATGTGGCCACCAGACACTACTTCTTCCTACTCATCTTCCATCTGGTCCTTGCGATCGCCTACTTAGCTGTGTTAATGACAAGGTTAATCACATCCAGTGTTGATTGTCCTCTTTAGAAAGCATACTGGTTGCTGTTAAGCACCAGATCAACTTCTACTTCAATTCTTTAGTCATTCCAATATCTTGTCAGCTATATCCAGTATAAAGAACGTACGATAAGATGATGCTTCATCCGTTGACTTCCTTCTTTTTAGGAGAAGCAATATTCTTTATTACCTCCATATGTACAGAAAAGTATCCTTCGTGAGGCATGTATTTTAGACATTCAGGAACATTGCCGATAATTCTTTGAAGAATGCTTTTGAAGCTATATTCAGGATTACATCCACGCTGGAGCTTTATTATTACACTCCTCCATTGATCCTCCGTGATTTCTTCAGTCATGCAAATCCTCGTTGGATAATAAGTCTTGTTGAGGAAACAGCGCAGTAACAATCCTCTCCGGGACTTGGGAAACATGTTGTTCTCGGCATTGACTGGCTTTTAAGATAACTTATGACCACCTTATATGACCTATCCCACGGATCATTCTCTATATCAATGATAAGTTTCACCCAGCAAGGTCTTTTGCTGTCTCTGATTGATTTATTTTGTCTTCTACGTGCTTTCTTGTACTCTCTCCCCAAGTCCGCCAAGTTTTGCCGAATCCAGCCACGCTGAGATGCTCTTCTCGCTCTGAGGTACTCTTTAACGAAAGCACTTATGGGATAATTCCACCAGTGTACTGATAAACACCCGTTTGTGCTGTTTTTCGGGACATACTTGCATCACAGGCCTCCATAACTCTTTTCAGTTCCTCGGCCTTATTTTCACCGTTTCTAGCGACAATTTGGCCGTCATCTAGAGTCACTGTGAAGGCAATAGGGTCAAAAGATTTCACCCTCCAACCAATTGCATTAGTCCGCGTGTGTCCTTCCGGTACTTCAATGGATATTTAACAAAGTAACGGATTACGATCATTGGCTGTTAAGACATTCATTATCTTCTAAGAACAGTTCCTCTTAACAAGACAGTTGCTGATGAAAATAAGATCCACGATGAAACTTTCCCCGCTGATAGTAAATGTTGATTTACCCACTGTTAAGCAAGATCACACGTAGTGTGTCCAGTAACACTTTTCTTAGGGCATTTGTGTGTGAGAGCGCGCCATCTACTTTGACTGTTTTTCCTATATTTCTTCTTATTATATTATACATGGTTATTTCCCTCCATTTTTTTCGGTGCCTTGCTTTCTCTGTCCAAGTTTTCACGCCTATTTCTTTCTGACAAGTCTTGCTTTACAACTTCCAAACCATTTCTTCTTTGGACGTCCTCTTCTTTTTTCCCCATTTCTCCCTCCTTCAGTACTGTTTTAACATTTGGATTTTCTGACATCCGTATAATGTGACCAAGCCATCTAGCTCTTTGGGCTCGTATTTTTGTCGTAATTGATGGTTCTCCATACATCCTCATTATTTCTTTATTCGTTCGTCTTCTCCAAAGATTATGTCGTCTTTATTCCTCCGAAGATCTCTGCTTTCTTTTCTTCTTGCTGGTTCATAATCCACGTTTCACGGGTATACATCACTGTAGGTCTGATTACTGTCTTGTAGACTCGCAGTTTAGCTGTTCTTGACACATTTTTTGCTTTCAGTAATGAATTTAGTGACCCTATCAATTTGCCTCCCTTCATTAATCTTTTGTCTATCTCTTTTTCTTCTTTCCCGTGTTCGTTATGGTTATACTTCTAAGTATTCAAATTCTGACACTTCAAAACTATAGACAGTCGCTATTCCTTTCATTTTGATATATTTGTTATGTCTACTCTCATTTCCATATATTGCGTTTTTATTTGGTTTATCATTAATCCGTATTTTTTCGCTTCTTCAAATTTCTGGAAAACTTTTTCTAAATGTTTTTTTTGTTCTCACTAGTGTCACATCATCCTCGTACGCTATGCACTATTCCCTGCTATTGAAAATAGTCCTGTTTGTGCTCATATTTGATCTTCTGACAATTTGTTCTAATATAGGTTGAATAAATTTGTTGATAGTGGATCCCCTTCTTTTAAACCTCTATTCACGATGAACTATCGAAAAGCTTCCTTCCATTGCTACCCTATACATCATTCTCACTAGCCTTATAAGCTTTTCTTGTATTTCTAATGTTCTCATTGTCTCATATAGCATCGTTCGATTTAAGGAGTCACATGCTTGTTTAAAATCGATAAATAACATATTATGTAATGCTAAGTTTTGTTCGTAGCTATTATTTTGTATTAATTTTAACATACTTATTTGATCAGTAATTGTTCTTCTTGGTCTAAGACGTACCCGGTATTCTCCAATCACTTTGTTATCATATTTTATTAATCTTTTCCTAATTTTTGCAAGTATTTTATAGAGTAGAGATAGTACAAACACTCCTAACCATGGAGCTGCGCGAAGGCGGAGTCAAAATTTCGTCTACCGCGCCGAGGTCATTAGTGTTTGCACTATCTCTACTTCTAATAGTGCTTGATATACCTCTATAGTTTTCGCACTCCGTTCTGTCTCCTTTTTTATAGATAGGACAAATAAGAGCGCTATTCCATTGTTTTGCCATTTCTTCCTTTTGCCAAATTATTAGTGTCCTTTCGATTAGTAAAATATAATAAATATAAACTGTTTTTTATATATTTATTATTACAAAAGATATTAAAATTACATTTAATCTTTGTATAAACCTTAATTAGACATTTTTCATAGGTTAATGTATAAAAAATAAAAATATCACAAATATAAAACAATTATAAAAAAAACAAAAAAAAATAGTATAGTTGGCCTCAAATTCCAAAGGCAGCCTTGATCAAATGAATAAATCAGTGGCGATAAAAATTTGTAATTGACAAAAATTAAAATTATTTTGTTAATATAGATTTATTTTAATACATTTTTCATATTCGAATTATCGTGTTTTAGCTTATGATATAAATCAAACTGTAATTACGGTAATTACAAATTCATATTAATATAATAATAATGTATTAGCTCTGTGAATCTAGTAGGCTCATGGATTGGTTCATTATATTTCTCCATGCCTTTTTATTTGTGACCTTATCCTCCTAGTGTAGAATATCTAGTTATGACCAACTATACGATTGTATAAATAAAAACAAAATAATATATAAAGAAATAAATTCATGAGAAATCACAACATATCACAGTAAAAAAAAATCATAATACGTTTGTCTTAAAACTATTTTGATATGGTTTATATAAATATTTTTTGAAAGACTTATATCTAACTAAATCATTGGTGTTTCACTTATTCTATTGAGCACTGAATCTTAACCACAGATAATTATATTATCTAGCAAAATAATTTTACAAAATGTCGATATTCGGATTTGCATAATTTATTTTTGTATAGAAGAAATAAAATTTCTCCATATTCCATTCGGTAATTGGAGCGTAAAAGATTGGAGAATAAGTACCAGAGAAAACCTAATGAACAAATGTATAAAAGCGACAGGAATGCGTCTCTAGCCCCCTTATTGAATACTTATTTTGCGAAATATTGAAGAATATGAGTTTTTTCAACGCCTATTTCCTTGATAGTTTCTTTGATGCTCTTTAATTCAAATTTTTACAGAATATTCAACTGTTGCGAACAGTGAGCTCCAAGGTTCGAAAGAAGTTAAAGAGATGAACAGACTGAAGGTAGATACAATCAGTCACAATGAGACACGATGACCAGGTCATGGCGCATGGTATCCTCGCCTAGATCATAGCATGACAGTGAAGTGAACGCTAGCATTTAAAATAATGCATTTATTTTACCTGGCATCGATACAATGGTCGCAGCGAGGCTCGGTGGTTGGCACTTCGTAGTGTTGATCGTAGAGTACTAGGGAGGAGAATCGAAAAAATAGTATGCGCTGCGCTTTGATGGTGAATTTTTGGAATTGTAGGAATGGAGGAATTGGAAGGCTTGGAATTGGACTTTTTAAAATATTGCATTTATTTTACGTGGCGATGATACTATGATACCATCCTATTGTCGGCGCCTTTTTATGAGCGCACACTAATAGACATTGAGAAAAGAAGGCATACCACAATGGCAGATTTTAAATAATGTAAAACAAAGTTAAAGTGTAATATTAGGACCACGTGTTGAGAGATTCTTGATAGTTTACAGCAAATATCATACTGCAAGGTAAAATAAAGGCTAAAAGGAGATCTGAAAGAAAATAACATTCAATCTTCGCAAATACAAGACGTGTGGAATCGGCTAGCAAAAAATATCATTAATACTGGTAAATCAACGATGAAATAGATGCAGACTGCATCCTAAAAGAAGAGGAGTTACTATAGTTTAATACATTATTATATACTCAGTGACATTAGAAATGTACCCAGAATACCAATGATATATGATAACATAACAATACCAATTGAACAACCATGTTGTTCAAGAAATGTTTCCTTCTGGGTGTAACACTTCTAACATCACTGAGTATATTTGACATAATACATGTTATAAATAGTTATCTTATAAAAAATATATTATCTTAAATACATCTATAATGTCATTTTGTTTCTTTATTTGCTTATGTTGATTTTTCAATAATATTTTATTCTGAATTTCTATGGTATATAGTTGTGTGATTAACAAAACAATTAATCGTTACTCAAAAGTTTCGACGAATTACTATTATCAATGAACACGTTACTATTTATTTCTTAGACTACTTCTTACATTATCGTTAGGAAAATAGGCCATTTATTAAAAACGAAAATACATAGGGATTCCGACATAGGGATATTGGTTTATTGATACAGTTTGGTTGTTTTTTTATATGTATCTTCTCCAAGATACAGTAGCTGGACAAATTATTAGGTTAAGCATTAAAAATTTGCATTTTTTAAAATTAATAATTTTTATCAACAGGAATGTTATTATTTTATCGCATAGTTAAAAAAAATAAAATAGTAGCAATGGTAGAAGTATCAAGAAGTTTTGTAAGAAATATAAAACAAAAAATTGCGTCTGGAGTCAGTTTTGGATCCAAAGCGTAAAGGTCACAGTGGAAGACATCGTGTGACTACCCCTAGGACTGATCGCAAAATAAGAGATATTTGCTAGTAAGCAGAAAGAAACCACTGAGAATACTTACCCAGGAAATAAGAAATGAAATAATTTGTGTTTTATAAAGAACAGTTCGTCGGAGATTTATCGAAAACAAACCAGGTAGGACACCAGCTCGAAAGCCAAAGCTTACTCCGGCTATGATAAAGAAACGTTTCGAATAGGCACAAAAATACAAGAACTAGAGTTAACTACCAGTTAACCAGTTAATCAGTTAACCCTAGACTCCAGCACAGATCAGAGGTAATGTAAGTCAACAAAATCTCATCAGCTCCTGGGGTCATGTTAGATGCCCCCATTTTTGTTTTTTGTTACTGATGTCCTTCTATTGTTTTTCTGTGGCCAAACAATGTTTTTAACAACTTTTTATTAAACTGATGATGAAATGATTCAATTTCGAAAAGATCTTCTTTAAAATAAAAGTTTTAAGCTTTTAATATTTATACCTTGATACACAGGAACACCACGTGCTAAGGAAAAATAGTTATTTTCAAATTTATACCATCCAAGATAGATGGACTTACATACTTTTGCCAACTTTCAAGTGAGAAACATGAGTAGAAGCAAAACAGGTTTGCTGGTTTGAACATAATGAATTGACAGCCGTGTATACCAGTGTACGTAATAATTGGATGTCTATGTTGAGCAGTGGATATCAAATGTCACATTCATGGTGTAAGGCTGAATACGTCTTAATGGATATGTAGTTTGTTGCCACCATCGCTAATGTAGCAATTTTTATTGTTTGAATGTTAGACTTAAGAATTCGTAAAAGATTATTGACAGCTGTGAAAAAAGAAGAATTGACAGTTGAATTTGACAGACTGAAAATAAGAATTGACAGCTGGAAAAGAAGAATTGAGAGCTGGGGAAAAAATAAGTATTGACAGTTGACACGACAGCTGTCATCTGCCATCTTGTGACGTCAGTGACAACTGATCGCTGTCAACATTTTCGGCATTTCTACCTTTGAATTTTTGTTTGTCTTATTCCCATCTCACGAGTGTTACTGCCGAGAAACTAATCATAATGTGACCGGAACTTTTAGAAAGAAATGACATTCGGAAATGTCAGTAGATGCTTTTCTATCTTCACGAGAACCAAACTTTTATAAGAACCGACGTAAAATTAACATAAATCAAATTTACATATATATTATGTATATACTGCGGATGACTTTATAGATGCAATAATTATTATTCTACGTTAAATTTTAATGTTTGGCACACAATAATGTATAAATATATCTATCATAAAAACTTACATATAATCTAATACTGATCCCTTAAAAACTAATCTAAATAAATACTGTCTTATTAATTTGAGAAGAAAATACCAGTTACTGCCGCGTTTTCCATTGCATTTCTGAATAAAATCCAATATTTTAGTTTCTGAGTATAATATAACTGTTTTTAGACTGCAGCCTGTAGATGTTAGTAGCCTTGATGTTGGATTGTAGCTTATTTCTAAAATTTCTTGGATATCTAAAAAGTTTAAAAAATATTAACTGATTGAACTGATCAGGTTAGTAAAAATGAGTCAGAATAGCACACAAAATCATGTAGTATGGAGACTATTTTCATCGGATGAGTTTGAAGTCAATAGAGGCCTTAGACAAATGACCGGATCCATCTTCAACAATAAACATCAATGTCTGGTAATCGCTGACGATTTTACTATTCTAACGAAAATAAGAAAAGAACTACAAAATGTTATAAAAGATTAAACAATGAGGCAAAATATTTTGACCAAGAAATAATCCAGGAAAAGTCAAAGTACATGATACTCAGAAATAGAGAGCAAAAACAAGAGGGGTAGTTTACTTTCATATCTAATGAATCACAAGAATAAAATTTCGAGAGAGTGGTCCATTTTACTTATCTGGGGGTTATTATAGAAGAGAAAGATCAGGAAGAATGGAAACCTCAGACCACTGATGAAATCCAAATTTGTATCCAGAAAAATAAGGTTAAGGATATATGAAACGGAGAATGTGACGTATGGTAGTGAAGTATAGACCATGAATAAATCAAATAGGGACCAATTTTCAAAGATGGGAAAGGTAAATACCCACAGCTATATTTTGAGGCAAAAACATGGTGGATGTTGGATGCGACGAGCAAGCATGGAGCTAGAGGAACTGTACACGTGATAAGAATGGAAAGGAAGAAAATGCCAAAAATGATTCTAAAACGGGGCTCAATCACAAAAAGAAGGAACGGACAAGAGGGAATTGATGGTTGGAAAGAAATAGCAACAAACAGGGATGAATAGAGGAGGAGAATACTATGTCCCAATTTAGTAGGCAAGAAGCATGATTGGACAAGAAACCAACCCAGTTGATACAGGTTTTGTAATATATAAGTTTTAAATATATAAAAATAAATATATAATGGACAGCAGGAGTGTGACGTCACGTCTGTCATAACTTTCCAAACAAAAATTGAAATGTCAAATCTCAAGAGTTTTTAATTTCTATAAAGTTAACATTTTGCTTTCTCTGCTACTTTTTCTTTTAAGTATAGTGTTTTTTACGATAATATCATCACAATTCAGTGTTCTATTTCTATGAAATATAGTTTAAAAGTATACATTAAAGAAAGTCTAACCTTACTTTATTGATGCATTCATTTTATTGCTATTTTTATAAAAAAAACATGCTTTATTATTTACACAACCTTGTAAAATTGTTATAGTAACTATTAGAATACTTAAATATTGCAAAAAACTGAAATATTATGTAAAAAAAATTAAAAAATAACGAAAAATACAAATTATCCACACTAAACAACGTTTGTTTGGAAAGTGAAACTGACAGATGTCAATCAAATCTACGTCATCACTCCGGCGGTCCATTGTATGAATTGTAAGGAAGGACCTAGGCCTTCAAAGCCTGTTGAGCTTTGTAAATATTACTGCTAATAAAGCACATTGTAAATTAAATTGTAATAAAACTAAAATAAACAAATATTCGCTTACCCAAAAATGTGCAGCAGTGTTTCATTTTTGATCTTAGTCAAGTGCGGCATATCTCGGTACTATATTCTTCTTAATCCAGTAGTTGCAATGTGAATATGTGTTGTTGGGTAAAACATCCTGATCAACAATCAAGACCTTCTCTCCGATAAGATTATCTTCCATCTTACCGTTCCAAACATAATGGTAGAACAATCCTTGTACTGCAGAAAAGTATCGTCGCTGTTCGGGAGTTCTCGGTTCATATCTTCCTAAAATCGCGTCTACGTCCGAGTCTACATCAGCGAGATCCTGCTCTAATCTTGTCTGTGTGACCACATAAAACGGAACTTTACTCATCTCAGTAGACAGAGCAAACAGCGGACAGACGATTCTTATATCTGATATCATCTTACTTAAACCCTGATAAGTAAGAGGGTACATTTTTAAAACTTCTTCTAGAAGAGACGATTGCGATAAAAATGATTCCATTATGTGTTGTTTGATCATTTCTTTCGTCCAAACTGTATGTTTCATTAACAGTTTTTTTGAGCTTCCAGAATGAGCTGTGGTTCCCACAATTAGATTTAGGGGTCTATCAACGTTGGCACTCCATACTTCGTGGGGATATGTTTTCAATATGCGACCATCCAATATCTAAAACAGACAATATTTTATTTAATACTACCAAAAGCACTAAAAAATGATAATAAAAGAAAAGCTTTCTATGGTCAACTTGTAGCGTTTTATAATTAATGTCTAAATATTCGTCTAAAAGTCTAAAAATTCGATTCTATATTTGTCATAGTACGCCCCTGGTATGCTAGAAATGTGTTGTCTGTAGATATTTTTAAATACGTAATAATTCTCCAATAAATAAAGACGTATTTGCTAAAGAAAACAATTTATGGCTTTTTAACTTCAACGTTCCCAGAAAAATATTGTAAGCCTGGTATTCTTTTTTCTAAAGCGTAATAACGCCGGAAGTTTGGACGAGTTTGAGTAAAGAATTTGTTGATTTGACAAGATAGCAATGCTTGTGCGGGGAAAAGAGAGGCGGTATCTATCTGGCAGGTTGAGATCGAGAAGGTCAAGAGAGGAGTGATGAAGAATTGCTCGAAGGGAAAGGTCGTTTAATTGTGATGTGGCAACGCGGCATTAATTCGCCAAAAATGGTGGAATTTTTACTCTATGTAATATGTCGTATTTGAAAGAGTGACCACTAACCACTGTTTTGATTTTGCTGAAGATTTATAATGTTTGAGAAGTGAACAAGATTAGTTCCTGCTTTCTTTTCGTTTTTTTGAGAAATCCAGTTTCTTTCCAAGATGCCTCTTCACCTCACGTAGAATGATATTGGAGCAGTTTTGATTTGAATGTGCCAGTGTGCCAGTTTCAGCCTCCAATAAAGCTTTCCGTTGATGATGTGCAGTTAGACACCCCACAGATATTAGCCAGTTGTTCAAAAGTTTAAGTTAACATGTGTGAACTGAGGTAACATTTACGTTATTAATTTTTAAAGTAAAAATAGACATTTTCTTTTAAAAAGACAAAATTTGCTTTCCTTTATAATTTTTTTTTAATTTGTAATTAAAATAAATATTATGTTAGGGCGTGGTTTAAACTGTCATCGGTCATAATGTTATCCTGTCTTAAAAATGTTTGTTTTGACGTATGAAAGTTTGATTTTGAATCTGTTGTAAAAGATATTTTGATTTTATAGTAAAGATTAAATTTTATTTTTCACAAAAGGATATCCATAAAATTTTAATCTAATTTGGCCACATTATTTACTAGAAACCATTTCGAAGATTTTTGTAACCTCTTTGTAAACAGATAACACGTAAGTTTCTTTATTTGTATTTGACAACTATTTTTATATAGTATGCCTTTTGTATAAGCTGTAATTTTGTATAACTGTTTGTTTGAGACAATAATAAACGTTAGATTTGTTTCTCTAACCTATTTTTTTATTTTTATTTAGAAAAATCTCCTAAACCTTTTTATGTATTTTAGATATTAGGGAAGATTTTTTTCTTTCCTTCAGTAAACTAGGATCCTTCAAGTGGCGCCCTATATTAAATTCCTTGAGGTGCTCCCAATCTATTTTTGATTTGTTTGTTATATCAATTGCCGAGGAGATTTATGTAAGTATCCCTTTGTTTTCATTTTAGTAGATACCCCAATCCAAACCCCAAATTTCAACTTATCCACGACCCAGCTCTCCAACAACCAACTGAGTGTCGTTCGCACTTGTTTCGATTATTTTGTTTGCCCAATCTTCTACCCCTCATGTTCTTACCCTGAGGTAAGCAAAATATTGTCGTCACAAACTAGGAGACATACCTAGACATATTTCATCAGAGGAAATAGCCATAACAGGAAGTGATTTTAATGCTCATGTGGTCCAATCCTAGAGAGAATATAAAGCAATGTATGGACGACTAGGCTTTGGAACTCGAACCGAAGCTGAAGATGATATGCTAGTATTGTTATAAAGAAACAACTACCATTGTTATAAAGTGCAGACAACTCAAGAAATATTTCCTGATGATCAATTTAAACGGATGCAATTTTGTGAAATTATGATGGAGAGATGCCATGCAAATAATAATTTTTGTTTAATCCACAAATGATTGGACTGGAATTTTGGGAGACCATATTATTGGTCTTTTTTTCCATTGAAGGTAATTTAAACGCAGTAAAATATCTCCAATTACTGCAAAATCAAATTATTCCTGCACTTCGACGTCTTCAAACTAACTTCAACGAAATTTGGTTTCAACAAGACGGCTGTCCTGCACATAATGTAAAAGCCGTTAGAGACTATTTAGCGTTAATTGTTGCTGAACGTGTCATTAGTACAGACGGTACAATAAAATGGCCCCTCGGTCACCCGACTTAGCTCCTCTAGATTTTTATTTTTGGGGGATGCTAAAAACCAAATTGTACAGGCATGAGTTCGAGCGAGCCACCAACTTGGAGGAACTGAAGGAAAAGATAATCCAACTTAGCCAAAACATATCGACATATGAACTCAACGCCATGAGAAATGCGTTGTATAATAGATTTTGTTACTGTTCGTTACAATTTGGTAGTATGTTTGAACATTTAATTACTTAAGAACTTTATTTGATTTAGAATTTCTAATTGTTTGGAATTATTTTTAATTTAAACAGTAGTGTTAAATTATTTCATTTTTATAGTACAAATTTTATACTTTTATACTAATTTTATCTTATTTTTGTTTAATTTTTCTAGAACTAATTTTTATTTTCACACCTACTACCTCCAAAAAATCTAAACGAAAAAATAGTTTCAAAGATATTATTTGGAAAATACCAAATCATATCTTATTTTTAATTAAAAGACGTAATTTTGCGTTTAGTTTAAATTTAATATAATACACCTGATCCTTCCAAATGCTTTACTAGTACTGTCTTCATTTATTATGCTTTATGAAAGACCAACCCACGAACCCATGCACTAAGCATGGCATACCAAAGTAGTTCTGTTTTTTTCCAAACACTTCCGAAGTGGAAATTAAATCAATTCGCTCAAATTTGATTATCTTAGAACATTGTTCAAATGTTAAAAAGACAACAGGTCAAATAAAACCAATAAGTTTGCAACGTTGAACTCTCTTCTGTTGAATTTATTATTTCCACTATTGCATTTTCTACTATATAGGGCGGACCTAATATACCTCTCTCTTTTTAAACAGGTGTTTCTCACTCCATCTCATGTAAGGTCCATACTGACGATAGGTTATTACCCAGGCTGTATATAAACAGATGTTTTGATAGTTTATAACAGTAGTATTTTGAGTTTTGAAGTTTATAGTTTTCAGTCAGTTAAAGTATTGTAATTTTGTTGGTGTTTCTTTTATTATATAATGGCTTTGGCTTAGCCAATTAGCCAATATTGATAATGTTGAATAAAGTTATTTTCTATATTTCACAAATTTCAAAAAGACACCTCTAGAATAAATAAAAATAATTTTCTAAATACACCACTTATACTCAGACAAAAAATAATATCAATCAATTTTTATATATACACATAATAATATTTAAACTGTATCGAAAACTTGTGATACTTACCAACCATTCATGCCTATTTTCTGGAACTTCATCAATTAATGGTAAATCAGGCTGAGGTTTCCTCCAAGTATCTTCTACTGCAGCGACAAGCTTCGTAGCATCAACAGTTCTCAAACAATTCACATCTTCGCATTGTACAGAATCTAGAAAGCTGTGATTTTCTTTCTGTGATTTCTTTATCTCTTTCTTGGGATAAATAGCTCCGCCGGACGCCGCCCAGGCTCGTACAAAATATTTATTAGCACCTGGAATTGTAGTGAGTGCTGTAACCAGTGTGGCTCCTGCTCGATGACCGAATATTGTAACTGAGTTCTTGTTACCGCCAAAGTGTTCTATATTCAGTTGTACCCATTTTAATGCAGCTAAAATATCGCTCAGACCATAATTTCCCGATGTTCTGGAACGATCTGATTCTGAAAGGATTTCAAGACCGAGAAACCCCAATGCTCCCATCCTGAAGTTAGGTCTCACAAAGACTACATCTCTCGATCTGGCATACCGTGCAGACGGTCTGAGCTTACTAGGAGATCCGCCCATTAGACTATCAGCACCGATTAACACAATCACTGGAAGGGGATTATCGTACCTCACATAAGGAGTAACAACATCCAGAGTTAGGCAATCTTCTTTACCTATTATCGTGCCATTACTGAGTACTTGAAGACAAACATCGCTGGAGTTATGAGCTAAGAAAGTACCATTCCAGCAGTACTTCACATCGTCCAGTGGTTGCGCATGTCTAAACCGCAGATCTCCAACAGGTGGTCTAGCATATGGGATTCCTCGAAATGTGAAAGCACTATCTTCCATTAACCTACATAAATAAATACAATTAAAACTGGCATTAAATATTGTTTATTCTTAAGCAAAATAATGTAAGTTACTCCCTAATAAATTAGGAAAAAAACTAAAGTCGTTAATGTTGTTCTATAGTAGAACTAAAAGTGTACTATTCCAAGATTATTAACTCTAGGGAATTTTTTACAGCCATGAATTTCGAAGTGAAGCCTCAGTCTTAATTTTTACTGAAGCTAATGAACTTGGCAAATTTCGGAACCTCCCTTATTGGGATAACTCATACTCGTACTCCCTCCACATTGCCAAAGTGTCATATCTGCTGTAGAGTCCTACTCTGCTGCACTTTACATTGTATTATATAGAAAAAATCAGTTTTTCTCTTAATACTACTAATAAAGTTGATTGTCTAAATGTTATCATTTTGTTACTGAAGTTGAGGCATTGAATGAATTTACACCAACTTGTATGATGTAGATTAAATTTATGGAATAGATGTTCACTGTTGCTTTGACACTACACCATCACTTGTGTTGATTTACATATATTTTATTTTTAAAATTCTAGAATATAAATTCAATCAATATAAAAAGTACATTACCCTTCAATTCTTCCACATCCAGTCTGTGCTGCTACATATGTACCATACCTTGAAGGTTCTTTGACACTTTTACTTCCAACTAGTGAAATTATAACTATAATTGTTATGATTATTAAAGATACAAGAAATCCACCTATAAAAACAAAAAATAATAAATTAGGAAACGATGTACTATGAAAGAAATATACAAATTTATATAAAAATATATGAAAACTGAATATTTACGGTTTATTTGGCTTATTATAATTCATTATATTTACTCCAATTTATTACCAAAAGAAATAGGTAAATATAAATAAAAACAAAACACAGCAACACTAGAATATACAAAGCATTTCCACAAAAAATACTCAACATAATCAACATAAAATAACCAGCAAGATCTGGTGTTCTAAGAAAAGGAGATATAAGCCTGATCAATAAAAAATTCACTAAGAACTTCTTCAATAAGTTCATATCATATCATATCAATTTTTCATGTTTCGGCAGAAACCTAAGGGTGGTATAGATAACACTGAATCTTTCTTCTGGAATATCAGTTATCTCGGTTCTTTGTGTAGCGTCGTTCTCGAGAAAAATAAAATCTAAACATTTTAGCAATTTCAGAAAGTTATGGAGTCATCTAAGTAAGTTAATTTCTGTTTTTTTGTAATTTCTTAGTTTTACTTTTATCTTATCCCTTTGATATATCTTGTTTGGTGTCATTTGTTGTCTTTTAAATGCGTAGTTAAGTTGGATCTAATATATGGAAGTTAATGTATCAGGAAGTAAGTTCAAAACTTTTGTCCTTCATTTATAGGGGCCTTTAATTTCACTTAGTAGTATGTCATAGAACATTCTTTTTAATTGTAATAAAGTTACTTGGTAAAGAAGTGTAATATTTGTCTTTTTTAGTTTATAAAGACTTTGTTCACTTTTCAGTAAATTATCTGAAAACGTAATGATTTTATTTTTTGTAAACATATTAATTTTAGCTTAGTAGTTTTACATCTCGGTAAGTCATGGTTTTTTAACTCCGCCTACCAGATCATTAAGTAGATTTACTACCTCAATGCTGTCCTAAACCTGGATTGTTGCTGGTCCTACACACGGATAAAGAAGGTTCTTGGGCGAGATTAGCACTTTAGCCAAGTTAAAAAATCTTTTTTGTTTAATATATCAGGTATCATCTCCAGTACAGACTATTTATTACATTTTTAAAATTTGACACTGTCCGATCAACAATGCTACTAAAATATTTTATCGTAAAGCAGTTGCACGAACAGCTTGATGACTGTCATGAAGTTTGTAGTGGTATTAAAAAGATCAATAACGATCTAAATGAGAATAGAGACTACCGCGACCCAAAGGTATTCAAATTCTAGTCAGCAGACTAGTACTCATGAAAATAATCATAGAAATATACCGTAAAATCGATGAAACTTCTAGTAAAACCATTGAGAAATTATAAATTTATAGAAAGCTATTGTATAGCTCTGAAGCTATTTTCTTGTGTGATCTTAATATATTTAAAACATTTTTAACTCAAATTTCAATTCATAACATGTTTATTTTGATATTTCAATTTCCACTTCAGAAATTTTTGTTAACAATTTCTAAATTTGAACTTGGATCGTAAATTTGGTCTTGATTTATGATATTAACATAAATTCGAATGAGAAATCTACTTACCAAAATGTATCTATTTAATGAATTTAAATGTTTTGAAGTTTAAAAGTCCTCAAAACAAATGTTAAGTTACAATGTTCCAAACAGAGTGAAATGTTCTAAAATCTTGTTAAACAAATCATTTAGAAATGCACATCAAACCAAATTTCCATATTTTATGTTACAATAGTTTACCTAATGTATAAAAAAGAAATTTTAAACAATAAATCACTTACTGATAGCAACTTTATATGCATTTAATTTGGTAATAAACAATGCCACTTTTGACTGACTTTCCTTGTCTGAATCAACACTATCTTGGGGGAACACAACCTTTTTGTTTGCTTCAATGAGCTTCTCTTGGCCAGTTTGATCATCAAAAGTTTCCACTGAGCCTATGGCTGCTTGTCCTTCATTGTTTGTAATCTTGTTCTTCATTTTAAAGAAAGTAGAACTTGATTTGGGTTTTATAGATTACTAAATTCCATATTTATATGTTGCTTGCAAATTGTAGGATGAGTTGTTATGTTATCTAAAAACAATATAGAGTTATCATTCAATCATGCACAAGGTATAGGTAAAAACAATTATTATTAAACCATAAATACCTAAAATATGTACCTATAGTACTTCAAACTCATTACCTCTAAAGTGAAGAATTTTCAGAAATAATATTTCCATGTCAAGACAATAAAAAGATAGGAAACAATTATTTCAAAATGTTTTATCACAGAATATAGAGGCATATATGTATCTATATTCTTTGATTTTATGATCATTTTAGAAAATTTAATTTCAGGGTAAACAGAGGCACAGTAGTATTTGGTATTTAGATTTATTTCAGCCTATAATCTACTAAAATTTACCCATTAGATTAATGAAATTTCCATTATTTTACTATTGTGGGAGAAGTATATATTTAGCCTATAACCAAAGAATATAAAATGCGTCTCAGTCTCTATTGTTTCATATAACATTTTAACAAATTGACATAAATATTAGTAGCTTAAAAATAAAAAAAAATAAAAATAAATATACCTACATTACAACCAAACAACTTTTGAGCCTTAAATTAACCAATTCTGTATAATTAAGTTCCAAAAAACAGTTATAAAATTATATTATCTTATAATCTGTGATTCAATTTGGAAGTTCTTTTTAAATTTGTAATGTTTTCACAGCAAGAGGATTTTGTTTGTTTTATCCAAATTTTCCAAATCCAGACAGTACATAGCCCTCTAGCAAGGTAAGTCCTATAGAAAGATTTGGGAGAGTTTCTAGCGCCAAGTGTGGACGGGCTGAAACTAATTTCATTTGCCGGCAATTTTAAAACGTAGGTTAGGCGACAAAATTCAAAAAGTATGCTTTTAGTGGAAAATAAATATTGTCATACAATAAGAAATAAATACTTATTCTATGCAAAAAAATATTCTCTCTATCCAAAAATATAGTATATAGACTTAAGCATTTTGATATATAAATGTATAACATAATATCAGACAGAGAGAGTAGGTATATACAGTACAGGAAAGTTTTTATTTATTATTTTATGACCATATCTGTTTTCCATTACATTAACAAACCAAAGTCCCGAAAACAAGAAAACAAAACGCAGATATCCTGACACTTGTTTATTAATATAATTTTCTTTGATAAAGTATTGGTAACAAATATCCTTCTCCTCATTCCTCAAGCCCTTGTCAGTGTGTGAGTGTGGACACTCTAAAAATTGTTAGCTTGCTGTCTCCATTGCTGCGATTCTGTACAGATGTACAACTATACAACTTCATGTAGCGATTTTTCCACTAATCTTCATTTACTCTTCCCATCGAACTATTGCTCAGAAGTGGAAGGTCCATGAAAATCTATAATAATGAAATATTAAAATTAAAAGAATGTATGATTGTTTTTATAAAATAATGCAACTTTTAGGAAAGCAATTATAAGAGTTAAGAGTTTTGATTTTAAAATATATATATAAGTATATAAGTAAAATATTCAAAGTGGTTAAGATTTAAAGGTATATTAACTACAGAAGCAAAATGTATAAAATAGTATTGTGTTTTTATTTACTAACAAAAGTTTGGTACAATTAGGTGCTGATCTTACCTGGTGCTTGTAAAAATAAACTCCTAATCCTCAGAATATTTAATACCCCTTCGTCCAACTTTAACTTTCACCCAACAAAAAATATTCTTTTGATTTTTTCGGTTTGGAATACTATACTATTTTGGTATTGTACCTTCTTCCCTTTTAGCATTGTTTATTAGGGAAATGTTAAGGGTAAAAGGGGCAGGAGATGGTAATGATAAGCTGAAATCTGAAATTTGAAATTTTTGGTTTTATAACGCCATTTGCAATTTGCAAAGACATGGATTACAACGTTGCCACTAATAAATTTTTTTGGTTGATCCTTAAAATTCTTTAGAAATAAGTAATTGTAAATTTAAGTTATAATTTTAGTAGAATTTGCTTCAATCTTTGTTTTTTTGGCAAAAATTATATAGTACAATCATTATTTGAGTAAATATGCAAAACTAGCGCAACCATGGCAACAGCACTTACATCAACGTCATACGCCTTTTGCTATATCATGCCCCCACTTAACTTGACTAGTAGCGCCGTCTAATTATGAGTGGCTGGACCCCTACATTTTATTCTTCACACGTTTTACTATTGCACTTACACTACTGCTTGTGATATATACTGTGGTTTTGTCAAGGAGAAACTCAGGCAACGACAACATCCTGGTTGCCAAATTGTTTAAGTATTTTAGAACCTTGTGAAACTTTTAAAATATATTTTTAGAAATATATTACTAAATTGACCAGATCAGATATATTTTATATTTTGTTTGAAAATATTAACTTTATTACTTATTTGGTGTTTATCATTGCCGGTTTAATTTATTTAATTTTGATAATAATGTGATTACTCAAGCGCATTCACAGCATATTATCACAGTTTAACCAAAACTTTCTTTTTTATACTATGATATTATGCTGTAGCACAGGCTCAAATTACAGCATACCACTATTTTTTGTGGCATAATTGTCATTGAGTATTTTGTATATTATGATAATAAATCTCATGCAAAGTTTTGACGTTCTAATTTCCAATTCTGAAATTGTTTTTAACAAATTCCTAAAATAAAAATTTTAATTTTATAACCTAGTAATGTTATTTTTAACTTATTAATTATTATAAAAAACTTATAAAATTATTTATTTAATTAATTACAATTATGGCAGAAGTATAGAGAAAGTGCCGATGAAGTTAGCTGCAAATGACTGACAGATATGTAATTGGCAGTATTGCCATATCACAAATAAATCACGAAAGAGCATACGATATAATATGAATTAATGTTACTAAACATTCTTTTGAGTTTTTAAAAGAAGTTTAATTAATTTAATTTTAATTTAGTATAATTTAAATGTCCTTTAATTTTTTAATCGTTTATTCAGATACCATTTCATCCCAAAATTATAAGAAAATATTCATAAAATTGAAATCTGCTAAACATCTGTTGCAATCTGGCAACTACATTGACAGTATTGCCAAGTTTATTTACTAATCTACCAAAGGCCAATTATAATTTTTTTTTCTAATAACTAACTGCAGCTAACATCAAAAGAAACAAATATTCATTCGTTCGTGTTTCATATAAATTTAAAATTTTTTTAAAAATAGCCGATTTCATAAAATAATATAATAAAAATGTACTGTTTCAAAGCATATTTGAGGCATAAAACATACACATAATAAGGACATGGCAACACCGCAAACACAAATTTGACATGACGTTTTATGCCAAATTCATCAGCACTTTCTCTATACTTTTGCCACAATTATATTTATATACCTTGCATATCATTTATAATATAAAGTATAATTGTGTAATTAACAATTAAAACTGTATTCTAAATATTTAAAAAAAATGTACTGTAAAATACATCGTGACTGTAAACAATAACATCGTAATAACAGAAACGGATTAGTAATAAGAAGCAGACCAAAAAGAAGAGTTTATTCTATGACAATGACATTAATGACAGCTACGAACTAAGCTAAAATTAATCGTGAAGTGAAATCCATTTTTAGAAAAAAATGGTTTAATAAGAATAATTTATACAAAAGTGATATTTATATATTTTCGTTGACGCGTTGAGGATATTGTGAAATATATCAAACAGTGTCAACATTTGAACAAATGACTATATATGTGTAAAAGGCTGTAGTGATCACCAGATCCAAAAAAGGGTGTCTTCAAGAAATGTGTTAAACCCATGAATTTTTAGAAAAGAGTTAAATTGAAGATATGAGTGGCCGACCAAGAACTACTTCTTTTGCAGAGGGCAACAAACAAGCTAAAAATCCACCTTTGGGGGGCATGAAAATCAGCAGTAAGTAGGCTTCATTCATTAAATCACCCAGTCAATATGTTCATTTCATAAAAAGTATCACAACTTGAATGTTTAAAAAGATTTGCGTATTTAACCTTGTAAATTGTATCAAAAAGTGACAGTGGATTGATGTAATGGATTTTCTCACTATTGTCCTAAATCATGTAGTAGAATTTTATTAGCTAATTATACTGATGATGTCCTGCTAACCATTATAAAAGTTTTTACTCTTGAAATGATATAATAAGATGTTATTTGTGTGTTACAGTTTATGATTTAGGTGTTCTTTCTGCATAATTAAATGTCTTTTCATTTATATGTTATTAGCATAATTAGTTTCATCATGAAATTGGAAAACATATTAAGCAAAAGCAATCTTTATGTAATCTACTTAACCATAAAAATGTAAAGTTACCAACTTGATCTACTGTCAAACTTACTTGACATTATTATAGATTACACAGGATGTATAGATGACACTTAGTTAATTTTTTAGGTAACACAGGTGAATAATTATATTAAATATAAAATTAATGATAGGTAATTTGAGCCAGATTTGAGTGATATTTCTTTTTTAAATTTTCTGTTACCTAGTGACTCCCTGATATTCATTCTATTGTATCTTCTACTTGTCACAATACTTATTCTTTCCATTATTATCTTGTGTTATCTCATATCTTTTTATACCTGCAGTTCTATGTTAATGTTAATATTTTTGTTTTTCTAATTACATTAACTGCTACATAGATGCTACAATGATCTATGTTCTATCAGAGTTGTATGGGATTTACATTAGTAACGCCTCATGTTAACAAACTCTTGATAATAGATTAATAGATAGAATTTTGACAGATTTTGGCTTTGTATTTACAAATGAAATATTTAAGTAGGTAAATAAAGACCCTACTACAACTTGGAAGTATCTTGTATTAGTAGTATTTGATCTTTTAGGTATTTAGTAAACAGAAAGTTCAGCGATATACTCCATGTTGCAGTAGGACAAAATTTCCAGTTTTAACTTCTTTATTCTTCATTACTATACAATGTCGTTATTTTAGTATCTATGTGTTTGCATGTCTTTTATTGAATTACTAACTGAATAAGATATCATATTTAAAATATAATAAATTTTATCTTTAAGAAATTAATATGTTTTAATCTTAATCTTACCACATTTATTCTAACAAGGATCCTGTTAATATCTGATCTGCAGCATGTAATTACTTTAGGAAACTTTAGTATAACACATACTTTCTTCATTTTTCCCATTGAAACCTATTGTGGATATATGTTCTTATTTGTCAAACATCTTTTTCTTGTGATGCAAATGAAATTTTTGTATTGTATTTCATTCATTTGATATTTCACTTCTTTGATTACATTTGAGTAGCATTTAGATGTCCTTGACGAATGTATTCAGGACATATGATGTATTCATTCAACAGAACATCATTTAAACATCATCTTTTTATCAGTAAAACTGCTATGTTGGTTTTATGCTTACTTGATACTCCTTTTTTACTGCTTACCACTGCTTGTGAAAGTTTTCGGATGTATATTGTTCTGGGTTAAATTCTTCAGAGTTATAGACTCAATTTTCACAGAATTGTTTTTATGATCATTTCTTTGCTGACTTTTAAATACCTTTTTATTATACTGTCAATTCTGAAATATTTTATCTGAAAACTAAATTTGTCATTATTTCAAAGTCATAATGAAGTTTGTCAAAAATTAATTTCTTCCTATTTATTAAACACAGAAGGTAAAGAATGTAATTTATTTAAAATATGCTGAAACCCCACAAAAATTGTCATTGTCTACAAGTGAATTATTATTATAGTTGTATATTTATATTGTGAAATACACAAGTACCTACAAGTCTATAAAGAAATTATTTTTTATAGTGGTATGTATTAAATATGAATTAATTAGGTTAAGATAGACAATAAAAGTTGGGATGCATTTAATTCGGGAACTACAAATGTATTTACTTGTACTTGAATTTGTATGGTTGGTATATTCTAATCTAGATATCTAAATTAAACTTTTATCTACATAATATATTTTATAAATTATTATCATTTATCTCCTTTCTTTGCCTGATATTTGTTTCATTTTGAAAACTATTTTATTTTGTGAATATCAACATGGATTATTCTTTATTTTAATTTCCAAGGGCATCTGAGCATATTTATAATATTGCTTGCAGATTTTTCTCTTGTTCTATGTTATTTTTAACATATCTGGGTGCTATCTGCGTTTTACTATAGATTTTTACTGTTTTTATCATCATTATTCATCACTTAGCCTATATTTGTCCACTGCTGAGTGTAGGCCTCCTGTAAAATTTTCCACCTATTTCTATCTTGAGCTTCTTGCATACAGTTTGTGGTGCTCTGCTTCGATATGCCTCTTGCCTTGGTCGCCATTCCAGAATCTTTCTGGTCCATCTATCATTTGTTAATCTGGCAACATGTCCGACCCAAGCCCATTTAGAAATGGCTCTTTTTTCAACTGCATCTGTGACTCCTGTTCATTCATTCTTCTATTTGAACTTTTTTTAATTATAAACTCTAAACAAAATAATAAATTTCTACATTTGTTTTGCAATACAATTAGAAACAAAAATTTAACTGAAATAAAATATTTTATTCAAAATCAAAATCATATTCTTAACAAAAATTAAAAATAAAATCACAAGATAGGTATGGTCTTCTCATCATCATCATTGGCTCCACAACCCATGGTGGGTCTTGGCCTGCTCAAGGATAAGTCTTCATTCTCTCCTATTCTTCGCCTTGATTTTTCAGTTTCATACTCCCAACATTTCGAAGTCTTCCTCCACCTGATCCTTAAATCATGCTCTGGGTCTGCCTCTCCTTCTCACTCCATCTATTCTTTGATTATAAATATGTTTTTGGCGGCTCCATCTCATTTATTTTCTTGGTATGGTCTTCTTCCGGTGCCATATTAGGTCCACCTAGCATTAAAAATTACATTTTCAAACTGTTCAGTCTTCAGCTAATCCAAATAGTTGTTCGACACTGCATTTTCTTATCAAATTGTGAATGATAGCTGAAGGATTCTATATGTCTCCTCTAAGAACAAGCCCTGGGCATGAAATCTTTCTTATTGAATAGTTTTTAATCATTCTGCTCTGGGTCTGCCTCTCCTTCTCACTCCATCTATTCTTTGATTATAAATATGTTTTGGCGGCTCAATCTCATTCATTCTCTCGGTATGGTCTTCTTCCGGTGCCATATTAGGTCCACCTAGCATTAAAAATTACATTTTCAAACTGTTCAGTCTTCAGCTAATCCAAATAGTTGTTTGGCACAGCTCTATAATACATATATTGAAGTACTTTATTTAAGCTGCCCTTAGCGGTTAGTTTTCTTTTGGTAGCTGTTTGTTATAACTGGTCTTACTGAAGCCAATTGGCTTATTGACACATCTTTCATTTGTATAATCTTCTGGCTCAGGTTGTAGTATTAATGACTACTTATATAGTGGGGAATGACAGTTTAATGTGCCCTCCGAAGCATGGTGGAATTCTGTTAAATTAAAAATTGAAACATTTCTGTTGTCTGTACCAGGGATTGAACTTGGGCTATAAGGCTTGGTAATTCAGTACTGTTGCCACTGAGATATGACTAGCACATTTGTAGTTTGTTTCACATTTGTAGTTTCATCAAAGTTTGTTTTGAGTGAATGTTGAAACCTTTAGACTTGGATCAATGTCTAGAAAATAAAATTAATAATACTACTAAAGTCAAGCCAGGATATATACTTGAACTTATGGTTTGCAATCAGCAGATGAAAGAAATAAACAAGTAGGGATTTTTGAGACAACCATTGACCTTGAACAGGAACCTACAATAAGAATAGAGCACCCTGTATCCATGTTTTTAAAATTAAAAAGATTTTCTTGTAATGGAATTCTAAATCTAGATTATTCTAGATTTAGATTTTTCTTCTTTCATCTAACATTCTCATGAATGCGTTGTACATTAGATAATAAAGGAGTGAATAAAATAAATCAAAATATTATGGCTCAGCAATGTTACTAAAATAGGTGAAGATATGTTGAACTGTAGCAGTAGTTGATCCTTTGGAATTTGTTTTCATTCAAATATGCAGCTCAGCGTTTTGTGGTTAATGAGACCTAATGTTTTCTGTTAATTATTTTTCCTCAATCCTACATTATTATGTATTAAAGTTTTTTCGATATTACGAAAGAAGAATTTATGTATGATACAAACTTTCACATGTTTATTAAAATCTGAGGGGACAATAGTGTTTGTACAGTTTTCTTTACTTTTGTGTGCATTTTGAATACCTCTCATTTATAATATTCATAAAATTACTAAGATTACTATATTTAGAGATATTTTTTAAATCAAGTTTGTAATGTTTTCAAATTATATATTTTTAGATAAAATTTAAAATGGCGTCGAAAAGTAAAAGAGGAAAAAGTAAAGAAATCATGGAAGATGATATTAATAAATTTATATCTACACTCAAAGTTAGGCCAGGTAATTTTATTTAAATAATTTAATAAAGTTCGCTATTCAGAGATGTTTGTAAATGTCAAGTTTTTCTATCTATGTCATGTTGTATATGTTAAATGAGAACAATTCGCCAAAGAGTATCCCGCTATGTGTAGGTAGGGCCATTGAACCAAGAAATATCTTTAAAATCATCCAGAATTGATTGTAAATATTTGAAAAGTGACAAAAAGAGGAAGAATGTACAACAGTAATGAAGTTGAAATTTAGCACATTCAAAATAAAATTCTTAACCAATTTTATTATGGGATTAGTTAGTAGAAAACGCGGACATTCTTCTTGATGACCAACTTCAGAAAACCATTTTCTTGTTCTAAATCTCTTCTAAACCCACTCAAAAATGAGTCGCTCAGAAGCACAGTGACCTAAGTGTAAAATTGATGTTTTGAGATACCTATCGCAACTAAAGAATTGAGCTAAAAATGAAACCAGTTTTTTATTAATCAGTATTATTCTATTTACTTACACAAACATTCCTGGAACCTTATACATTATGAGTCGAATGAGCAAAAGATTAACAAAAAAATCTTTTTATACAAAAAAAAACAGTTAGACAATGTAATAATCGCCTATGCTGTTTTGTCACTAAAAACCAATAACTTTGGTTATTCTTTCAATAACAATGGCAATAATAACACTAATCGTTTAATGAGGAAAAAACCAAGACGATGTATTTTGAGACAAACTATTCAAAGTTCTTTGTTATTTTATTTTTTTAATAAAATATGGGATAAATTGAATACTTTCTCTTTGTTTTTTTAAATTCCATTTTCTATAGAGTTTTACCTACTACGATTTAAAAAACAGTTAATATACTTTATTATAGAGTGGCCCAAAAGTCTGGAAACGGCTAATTATCTCATAAAATGCTAATCATAATTGTACAAAATTTGAGGTACACCTATTTTGGGATACGGAGATTCCATATTTGATATTTACAATGTTGCCAGATTTGCCGTTTTTCTTATATTATTAGTAACTTTTGTTTTTCAAATACATCACCCTGTATATTCAGTCATTATTGGAATCTCCTATTCAATACGAGTTCAACCATATGTAACACTTATGATTTTATGTAATCTGGAAGGTTATAAATACATAAAACCAAAGTCTGGCAACGCCTAAATTGTTTCAATAAATTTTTTAATACTAACTATTTTCAAATACATTAAAACGTAACAATTGATAGTTTAGAACATTTTTTAACATAGTAGTTACGTTATTAAGTGTTCAAAATGTGCTTAATTTGTGAGTTGACAGCACCCTAATCGATGGTAGAAGCCGTCTACCACATTTCTCCATGATTGTCTAGAAATTATTCGAGATTCATTGATAATTCGTTGCCTTAGCTCTGCAAGACTTGCTGGTTAAGTTTTGTAAACTGAATTTTTTAAGTATCCCTAATAAAAATAATCTTTAGGATTGAAATCGGGTGAACGTGGAGGCCATTCAATTCTACCTTGTCTACCAATTTATTGTCCAGGAAATATCTCATCTAAATATCGCCGAACATTTACACCAACTATCTGACGTTAAATTTCTTTCGACAAAAATGATCCAATTGAATAAGTAACTACTATATCTGACCATACATTTAATTTTTGTGGTCTTTGAGTATGGTTTTCACGCATTCAGTCTTCAGTGTGAATTTACGTCACACCAGTACCTTAAATTGTGTCGATTTACACTTCCACACAGTGTAAAAGTTGCTTCATCGGAAAAACATATTCCTTAACCAAATTTTAATAATTTTCAATTTTATCCATCATTACCTCAGTAAACTCTAATCTACGACCAAACTCGTCTTCACTTAATTCTTGCAATAAGTTAATTTTGTATGATTTAAATTTATTTTTACGTAATAAAACGTAAGACTGAAGAATGATCTACATCATGTACTTGTGCAACCCTGCCTGGGGATATATGTGGATCTTCAACAAAACTTTGCTTATATCTGAAGTTTTGTTGTCATTGATAACTCGTTTCGGTCAACATGATCGGTATCTATCTTTTACTTCTCCAGATTCCTCAAATCGCCTTACAGTTTTTTTGTACCGTCGTCTTATGAATAGGAGAACGGTTTAGAGAACGGCATTTTAGAGAAGCAATTTAAATTGCAGAACTTTTTGAACCACAACTACTGTCAATTTTAGTTCATAATTTAAATGGTGAACAAATGTCAAAATCACAGCATTCTCCATTTAAATATTTAAATTTATTAAAATCTACATATTTTGCACTGTTTTATGTATTTAAGATCTTTCAGAATACATAAAATCAAGTGAACATATGGTTGAACTCGTATTGAATAGCTGAACTCGTGTGAAATTCACACTGAATGCGTGAAAACCATACTCAAAGACCACAAAAATTAAATGTATGGTCAGTTATAGTAGGTACTTATTTAATTGGGCCATTTTTTATCAAAAGAAATTTAACGTCAGATAGTTGGTGTAAATGTTCGGCGTTATTTAGATGAGATATTTCCCGGACGATAAATTGGTAGACAAGGTAGAATTGAATGGCCTCCACGTTCACCCGATCTCAATCCTAAAGATTATTTTTATTAGAGATACTTAGAAAAATTCAGTTTACAATACTTAACCAGCAAGTCTTGCATAGCTAAGGCAATGAATTATCGATGAATCTCGAATAATTTCTAGACAATCATGGAGAAATGTGGTAGACGCATTCTACCATCGACTAGAGTGCTGTCAACTCACAAATGGAGCACATTTTGAACACTTAATAACGTAACTATTATGTTAAAAAATATTCTAAACTATCAATTGTTACGTTTGAATATATTTGAAAATAGTATTAAAAAATGTATTGAAACAATTTAGGCGTTGCCAGACATCTGTTTTATGTATTTAAGACCTTCCAGACTACATAAAATCATAAATGTTACATATGGTTGAACTCGTATTGAATAGGAGATTCCAATAATGACTGAATATACAGGGTGATGCATTTGAAAAACCAAAGTTACTAGTAAAATAAGATAAACTGAAAATCTGGCAACATTGCAAATACCAAATATGGAATCTTCGTATCCCAAAATAGGCGTATTTTAAATTTTGTATAATTATGTCCAGTAATTTACGAGATAATTAGCCTTTTCCAGACTTTTGGGCCACTCTGTATACAAAATCTAATAGTACCAATCTGTTTTATCATTTTTTAAGTTATTTTTCGCAGTTTGGTCATTTTGTACATACAACCTTGTTATCCTTAGGCAGCGATTGGTAATTTGATTAACGTTTCATCTTATTTCGGTGGTTTTCAATATTAAATCGGCCAAAAAGGGTGAAACGGACTGTATCAATGATTTTCAACTACAAAAATTTAGTGTTACACATTTGTTTTAACAATATATTACTTTGTTACCTATAACTTACTCTTTCTCTGTGATATTAACCAGTTAAACACTGTAGAATTTTCATCTGATAAGAATAAAAAAAGCGTACACACGCACATCTGAAAACGCGATTTAAAAAAAAATAAGTTTTCCGTAACCTTGGTTTATATTTATCCTTATACATCCCGACACACTTTTTATTTCAGTATTTTTATGTTGGATATTCGAAATGTGTCAAGCTTTGTGTTTTGCAATTGTTTACGGAGAGATCATTATGATGCTTTCCAATGAATTGATCAAGGTCATAATAGCATAGATATTTGTTGCGGGAAATGTTGAATTTGTATGAAAAGTTGTATTGCAATATTTGCCTTTTTGAAATTAACCTAAATATTCTCGATATATAGATACATAAGTAAATATATATTGAGTAGTAGTTTTCAGTTACAAGCAGTAATATACCAGGGAAATGAGTTTATCAGTACATTTGTAGTAACTACTAAAAATATAACAATAATAAATTGTTTTTGGTATACAGAATCGTCCTTAAGTAATTGTACAAAACGAAAACACTACATTCTACCCTTTAAAATATTAGGATTTAAGCCAACTTCCTTTAATAAAATGTTGATATTAACCGGTATCTGGCAACACCAAAAATAGATGTCGAAAAATTATTTTATTGTATACATAATCTCATATAACACTCAATAACACCCTGAGGTACAAAAAAACCGAAAGGAGACAGGGGAAAGTGGTTTTTGAATCCGTTGCCTAGAAGCAACATTGCCAGTCAAGAAACACTATTTGGTACTAACTTCACTAATGAAGAACTCAAAATTTTGTTAATCATAAATAAAGAACTGTTTAACTAAAGGACATTTTATTTATTTAATAAAAAAATTAACTTATAATAGAGTGCCTAATACTAAAAAATTATAAATATAGGCCTAATTCTAACGGTGGAATGATAAAAAACAATTTTTGTTCGGTGTAAAACAAAGCCGCATGTTACATTTTTCACACTGCACAGTTGTATAGCCAGTTTACAAAATCTGCATCTTCCTTTAGCGCTATAAAGTGGCCAGTGACCTAACGCATCTCTTCTGGTAGCAATCATCAGGTCTTACAGTAAGAGGATGGCGAATAATGTTATCTGTATTTTCCATACTTGATGGACGGCCTCGCTTTACTTTGTGCTTTCCAGTATTGGACAACGACCTAGCTAGTTCCATTCTAAACTTCTTGAGAGACATAAAATTTATATTATTGGCTTTACTGTCATTTTTGATGTAATATCCATGCATTTATAATACAGACATCTAAGAGCCAGGTAACTATTGGAAAATACCATCTTTTACTACGACTTGGACTTCTGTAGAGACCCAATAAAGAGTTAGCTTTATCCACTCCACCCATGTGTTTATTATATTGAGTGATTAGATTTGGGCATGGCACATTTATTTTTCTTTTATGTTCTTTAGAATACCTTTGTACGTGATTGACTGGCTCAATCCCACAACCAGTACTAGCCAGAAGTACACATTTGTTATCTGCCCATTTTACAACTATAATATTCTTTTGTTCATCGCATTTATAAACATAGGAACCCCTGCCACGTTTTAGCAAAACCTTATCAGTATCCAAGATGCAACCTGCTATTCTATTTGAGAGAATAGTGCCCAAGCTAAGGATATTATACTTCTTCTTCAAGTAATGAAATAATCTCAAACTGGAAAACCAATTGTCACAAAAAATCATTGAATTCTGGGGGCCTCTAATGTTTTACATAGTGCAATCACTGAAGCTGCACCGACACCCAAGGATTGTTCTTCTTCAGAAATCTGATTTGTTTGTTCCCTGTAGTTGTGAAAACGTCGAAGCTCCTTGGTAAGGAATGAAATCGGCAATATATCCTGAAACACCTGCCCTTACAAAGAACTTGTAACCCCATTTATGAGGCTTATTTTGTATGTATTGTCGTAAATTGCCACCGTATGTACCTTTGTAGGCAACCATAGCCTCATCTATAGAATATTGGTTTTCGAACTGATACTTATAACAATTTGTAGAAATATGATCTAAAAAGGGGACGAATCTTGAAATAGCGGTCTTTCGTTTCTGAAGTTGCTTCTAAATTATCATTGAAATGGATCATTGTTCTCAGTTTTTGAAATTTTTTAGAGACATAACATCAGCAACAGGAGGAATTCTTGAAGAAGTGGCCCAATAATCTTCTATTGCTGGCAGCTGTATTACCCCCATAAAAATCAAAATGGAGAAAAAAGCCTGTTATTTCGGAAGTATTTGTGTTGAACCTTTTTTTGCGTACTGTATAAATTCGTCTGGTATACAATATTCTCTATTAGATTTAGTGAAAAAAAACTTCGTAAAATACTCAAGCGGCAAGGCTACCTCTACTGCATTATTGTCTATAGTTGGATTTTCGAACGGAATGGTTTTCTATGTCACTTTCAGACCAGTTATAATATACTGACTCCACTACTTTTTTACGTTTTCTTGGTGGTTCTTCGTGCTCGTTTTCTTCATTCGTTTGATTAGCCTCCTCTTCAGTTAGCAGGTGATGCTTATGAGGTTCATCATTTTCATCTGATTCTACGGTAATTTCATTTACATTGATGTTTTCAATTTCTTCATCATACTCCTCCGTGTCAGACAAATCAGAGAGATTAGGGTTGACAGGAACAATACACGACATTTTCGTCTTTTTTCCATAAAAGGATGTAGTTGATATTCCATTTAAATTTTCCATAGTGAAATCTTATACTGAAAAAAAAACTCAATTACTCAACTGATAATGTTGCTTGAGAGCCACATCATTTTTATTCAACAAAATAATATGATTACTTACCGTATACAGCAAGAAATAACAGAGAATTACACTCAAACAACCTTTGTTTATATACCAAGTAAAAATCCAACCTCAGAATACTCCTAACAAACGTTTGGTAATAAAAATTATGACACACCCACATACACGTAGATCTCTACTGGTATCCTCTGTAGTAAAATTATTTTTTTCAAATATCTCTAGTGAATGTTAGATGTCGCCACAAGTTTTATATAACTAACACGACTTGTTGCTTACAATTATCATTGTCAGATAACGGCTATATATAGTAGAAATTGATTTAGGGGCTTATAAAAACGATGTTGCCTGAGAGCATCAAAACCAGATACCGGGTTAAGAAAGATACAGAGTGTTAAAGTTACTTAGTGTCACTTACAGATTTCTCCAACATACAGCATTTCTCTTACAGCAAAATTCTCCGCCCATCTCTCCACTATTTGATCTAGCTCATTGATAATTTCGGCTTCTTTACTGTTTATTATGGTTATTCTAGGTTTAAACTCTTTTCTATTGTGGTTTCACATTTTTATAAAATTTTCGCACTTCGCTTTATGAATTGAGTCTTTCTAGTTCCTGTAGCTGGTTTTCTAAATGTCGTTTTTTCTTTTGTTTTAGTATCTTTTTCTCTCCTTGTCTCATCTGTTTGTACTCTTCTTGATTTTGTCTTGTGCTTCTGTTTTGGAGTTTCCCATACGCCTGATTCTTTTTTTGAGTTGCCTGTGCGCATTGAAACACTCACAGCTTGAAACATTATCACTTCATGTGACCAAATATAGTACACGCAGTTTCTGGTAAACATCAACTCTGTACCAGAAATGGTACACGCTGTAGCCAAAGTGTTAATAAAGTTATTTGAGAATTGCAAGACGGACAAGCGTAAGTGACTAACAATACCTTACGGAATTTTGAAATTAGGTAAAAAGTGGTATACAGGGCCGATAACCTGTCTGCTGAAGGGTTAAGAGACCCTCTACAATCCATGTTCCATGTTTCGTAATTCTTTTCGGTAGCTTACTCCGTCTTAAAGTTTTCTATTTAATCAGAGGCTTTTGATTAAAGACAAATGACATAAAGACAAATTAATGACAAGAAGTGGCAATCGGAGATTTTGGAATCGGGGTAAGAAACGGAAGAGGCAAAATGCTTACCAACTTCCTACTGCAACACAAACTGTATGCAATAAACACCTTTTTTAAGAAGAAACAGAATAGAAAATGGACGTGGGCTAGTCCAGACGGAAGAACTAAGAGCGAATATGATTATATAATAACAGACAAAAAGCAAATTATTCAAGATGTCACTGTACTCAATAAACTATTAGTAGAAGCGACCACAGACCAGTAAGAGCTAGAGTAACGATAAATCTACAAAAAGAAAGAGCAAAGATGATAAACAGTTGCAAACGCATAGTTTGGAATTCTCCAAATCATCCAGAAGCATACATAAAAAATATAGTCGAAACTTTACAGAGTAATAATCCCAAACCTCTAAGTATCGACGATCACAATAAATTAATAACAGACTCGGATAGAAATGCACAACTCAAATTTTGCAAAAAAATGACACCAAAAGTGAAAAGATTAGCAAAAATACAAAAGCTCTCATGGAAATACGACGAAACCTAAAGAACAGGCAGGCTTCAGGGCAGGATATGGCACAAATGACCATTTGCATACCACTGGTTTCTTGCATTTGTCGATTACGAGAAGGCTTTTGATTCTGTAGAGTTTGAAACAATACTGGAAGCCCTAAATCAAAGCCGAATAGATTACAGGTACACGACACTAATCAAAAACATCTACGAGAACGCTATATCAAGTATACGACTACACGAAGACACAGAAAAATTCAGCTTAGGTCGAGGAGTTAGACAAGGAGACAATATTTCACCAAAATTGTTCACGGCAGCTCTAGAGTCAATATTTAAAAGCACTCAATGGCAAGATATGGGCATCAATATAGATGGAGAAAGATTAAATCACCTAAGATTTGCAGATGATGTTGTATTAATCGCAGATAATTTACAAGATACAGTTTCTATGATGCATTCGCTTAAAAGTCTGTCTGAAAGAGCAGGATTAAAGATAAACTTTGAGAAAACTAAACTTGGCGAATAGGCCTAACTTGGGCAGCATTTGGCAAATTAAGCCATATTCTAAAAAGTTCAATTCTAATGTGTCTCAAGCGAAAGGTTTATAACCAATGTGTTTTACCTGTACAAACTTATGGAGCAGAGACTTTAACACTCACGCAAAAATCTGCGAATAAACTCAGAGTAACACAACGAGCCATGGAACGTGCAATGCTGAACGTGAGCCTTTGAGACCACATAACAAACCAACAAATTAGGCAAAGATCAGGAGTTCAAGACGTCATCGAAAGAACCACGTCGCTTAAGTGGAACTGGGCAGAGCACAAGATGGACGGTGGACAAGACGTATTATGGAATGGAGGCCCAGAAACTATAAAAGAAGCCGAGGACGACCACCGACTAGATGGACTGATGATATAAAACGTGTAGCGGGAAACTGGCTACAAGCGGCCTAGTGTAGAGAACACTGGAAAGAACTAAGGGAGGCCTATGTCCAGCAGTGGACGCGATTGGCTGATTGATGATGATGATTTGATTAGTTTTTTAGCAATATTTTTTCCATAGGACAGGGGCAGACCTATCGCTGTAACCCTCCTCCTTTATCCGGGCTTGGACCGGCATGAGTGACTATGACGCTACTCAATCCACACAACACAATAATCATTCCTTGCGGAGTTGTTATGCAATTAAAAAAGTTCTAAAACATAATGATAAGTTTTCGTGCATCATAACATTGCTTCTAAAAATGTATTATTTTGGGAGTCTGTCAGACGGGTGGTTAATTAAGTGTTAAATATTTTTTAACTTTTGCATGAATCGACAGAATCTTAAACAATAATAACGCCTGCTGCAGCTGCTAACGACATGTGCAGTAATATCGTATGACGTTGAAAAAACATTTAGTAATTACCGTCGAACATACTTTCACAATTATAAAGCGCATACAAATTAAAGTAATTAAACAAATAAATAAATATAAAATAACCAATAGCTAAATAATCGTACAAAGAAATGTGTTGCAAATTGCTTTTGAAAACAACTGTCAATAGTCATTATCTGCATTGTTTGCATCTATATATGCGGGAAATAGATAAAAGTCCTGAGTATTTAAAAATAAATTACTTTACTGCTACAAACTACTCGGTTAACAAGGCGTTTAATCATTCAAATAAAAATAGGGGCTAAGTTTTAACAATCGATTGTTGTGGGAGAGTGTTGAGAAGTGTGGTATTGCAACGTTATCATGGGAAAATTATCGTGTAGTATAGTTTTGAACATTGATTAGTAGAATATTGTGCAAGCTTTTTCCCTTTTTTTTGTAAGGATTGTGTTCATCAATGTTCACAGAATGTAAATTTTGGCGAAGTTTACAGAATGTGTTGACAGTAGGGATTGCAATCCAGCAGCATTTTCAGTCCTGCTGGATCCAGCGCGGATCCAGCAAAATGTGGAATCAAAATAAAAATACGATTTTAATATTTTTTTTTTTTCGTTGATTACTCAAGCTTTTTAATACAAACTGATCAAATAAAAACTCAAAATAAAAATTATCTTGGGTGTATATAATCAAATAAGCACGTATAATCAGTCGCAATTCACAATCAATCTTACCTCTCTTTAACTTAAAATGGCTAATTATTATGAGATTAAAAAAAACTTGTACTCAGTAAGACGTGGAAGTGAAACATAGGGCTTTGCTTGTGTCGGCTGAGAATTGCCACGAATGAATTGAGGCGCTCCGAGGAAAAAGGGCGAATACGCCAGTTACAGTTTTTTTTTAATGCAATGGATAGCCTGATCATTATTCGAACAATGTACCACCATAACATGGTTTATTCGTCCTTTCTATTCAGAACTATAATAGGTTGACTTAACGGAAGCAAACTGTATGAATCTTAAAAAGTATGGTAAATGTTCCGTGGAACAACGGCGAATACGCCACCGCTACGTCGGTACAACAGCTAGCCCTCCCACTTCTGTCTTGCCAAATTTCTGAATAAAATTTCCGTGATTTCCGTCTTATTTTTACCGTTTTAAGCTACAGTGTCGTTTTGCTTGTCAAAACAAGTAGTTTTTATTTTGATTAGTTTGAATAGTTTGAGTTACTTTACTAATAAAGTTAAAATTTTACTGCTACAATGTCAGAAAGCGAGTTTACAGAAGACCAAAACAAAGGCTACACTAGAAAAAGGTCGAAAACTGAAGACACGTGGCAAAAGAATGTGAATAAAGTTAAAAGAAACTCAGGTGAAGAATACAGCACCATTAAAAACAGAAAACTTGTGCCTAAGCGGACTGTGGGAAGTCCCTGTTGCTGTGGATGTTTTGAGAAAGTAGGTTTGGAGAAAATTAGTATAATTTTTTAAAAACTTTTGGGAATTATCTGAGTATAACCTACAAAACACTTACTTATCTAAAAGAGTGAAATCTGTTTCTGTCAACCGTTGTCGCATTAAAAATCGACCTAGTCGAAAGTTACGTAGTATTGAGTACAGTGTACTTTTTGAAAGCAATGAATTTAAAGTCTGCAGAAAAGCATTCTATGCGATTCATGGTGTCACTGAAAAGAGGGTTCGAACTGTTTTGAATAAAGTATCCACAAGTGGCACTAGAATTGGACAGAAGAGGAAATAAAAATCCAGTTAACAAAGTAAGTGTAGAAATGAAAGAAACTGTAATGTTACATGTAAATAGTTTACCCAAATGTTCAAGCCATTACAGCAGAGCAAAAAGCCCTTACCGAAGTACCTTTCCACAGACTTAAACATAAACAAGTTGTATGACCTGTACTGTGAGTGGATGACAGAAAATCACCCTTTAATTGAACCTGTCAGCTCACGGTTCTATCGTGACACATTTAATAAAAAATTCAATATTGGTTTCAACCCTCCTAAGTCGGATACTTGTAATTTTTGTGACAAAACAGATATGGAACTTTCAAATTGTGATGATTTACAACGTAACCAATTACAAGTTGCCAAGGAACTTCATTTAAGACGAGCCAAAGCAGTTCAAAAAATACTTAAAAGTTATAAAAGTAATAATGAAGACTCAGTTTCAGCAATTTGTATAGATCTGCAGCAAACTCTCCCTACCCCTAAACTAAACGACATCTGTACAGTATTACAAAAGCAAGCTTTGGACCTACAATTTTGCAGTCCATGATGTTAAATCTGGAAAATGTGTTATGTACATGTGGAATGGAAGTACTGGAGGTCGTGGTTCATGTGAAATAGCAAGCTGCTTGTCCCATTACTTTGATTCTATGGATCATCAAGTAAAAAAAGTTGTGCTATTTAGTGACAATTGTGGCGGCCAGAACAAAAATATGAACATTGTTTTAGCTTGTTTGAAAAAAATTCATGAATTAAAATTGATTTCATAGAACATTACTTTATGATTCCTGGACATTCATATTTACCTTGTGACAGGGATTTTGGTCACATTGAGTTAAGGCTTGGAAATATTGATGTTTATTCTGAAGACCACTATATTGACTTAATTCGTTCATCAAGGAAGGTTAGACCATTCAAAGTAGTAAAAAATGACATCATCAATGTTTTTTGATTTCACTGCTCTTCAGAAGTTAATTACAAAAAGAAAATCAACTGCTAGTTTTAAAGATGGTAAAGTATTTCTTTACTCCAAGTTGTTCAAACAAGGGTTTTCCATACAACCAACGTACCAAAATGTTTTGTCCGAACAAGTTGTTTTGCAGAAAGGAAAAGTAGGAGAATATCAACGCCATTTGTTTGATTTATCTGCCGCAGTTTTGTTTCCTAAATACCAACAGCCTATAAAACTTTCAGAGGAAAAAATAAAAGACATCAAGTCACTTCTTCCATACATACCGCTTCATCATAGGAGTTTCTTTGATGAGCTGATCTCTCTCCAAGAATCACAAACCAATTTGGCAACGCTAACTGGAGAAAGTCAGATGATGTTATGGATTTTTGCTTGAATTAATAATTTATTGTTTTGTGTTTTTTTAGTTTTTGATTTATCGTAAACAGAACAATTTTTAATTAAAAAATGTTTTTCATATCATATCCTTTGAATAAAACTTTTTTCAATATCCTGAATTATAATTTTGGTTTAGATGGGGTGATCTTATTTGCTTAACAAGCAAAACTTTTTATAAAAAAAATAGTTTTTACCTAACCGCATTACAAAATTTTGATGACGTGTATATTCGCCCTTATTGAATTGAAAACACTTTTTCAACTTTAATCGCGTTTTTCTCAAAATGCCCATTTGGCGTATTCGCCGTTTGTCCACGGAGCGCCTCAATTTATCCACATGAACTTATCTGTTGTAAGAGTAGTTCATATCAAGCAAATTTCATTGATGGCAATTTTGAGCCGACACAAGTTAAGCAATATGCTTTTCTTCCATGGCTTATTGAGGACGAGTTTTTTTTTGGATATCATGATAAAAATCAGTCTGTATTCTAAATTTCTAAAACAACAGAAACATGAATTATTTAGTTTTTTGGAAGTGAGACTTTAAAAAACATATTTTATCTATCGTCTTATCGCCTAACCTACTTCGCACAGATCTGCACGTATAGCCAGTTGCGGAGAAAGCCCTTTCGGCCTGGTCGGTTTTAAGGTCATCAAATAGTCATGGACAAATGATCGCCTTTCGCTCCTTCGGTCTCATAAACGTCATTTCCTTTTTAAACTCTTTTCGTAATCTTTTTGAGAACCAGTTTTTTTTGTTATAAAAGTTTTCTCTCTCTCGTTTCAGTTCAATCTCGTTCTTCTTCTAAAGTAAAATTCATTGGCTCCGGATTAGCTGGCATATTTTCTACTTCCATTATGTCCTCTTGCACTATTTCCACAATCACTTGTCGCATTGCATTCTTTTTCGGCATGGTGAAATAACCAGGATTGTTTAGTCTTTCGTCATTCTTTTTTGGATTTTGTAAGTACACTAATGTACCTGTAATTTCAGAGAGGCGTCATTTCGCGATTCTGTTGCGTAGTGCTTCCGATAGCTCGGCACTAAGGCTAGAGTCCTGGCTATTTAGTTTGTCTAAGACAAATTTCAAGGTCGTTTCGGCCGTTATCAGAGTGGACTCTCTTCTGCAAAGAGTTTCTACAGCCAGTTTCACCAATAGAAGAGTGGTGATCAACTCATTGATTATTGATCACTCGTCAGCAGATAATTTTATCGCAGAGTCAATGTCTATCAACGCTTTATCGATGCAAACTTATAGGCTGTAAAAACGTTCCAGCATACTGAGCAAACTGTTCCACCTGGTGGGGTAGTCAAGAATCAAACTTAATTCTTTGCCTTTCTCTTCTTTTATATATTTTTGAAAGAACATGTCGTCTTTGGTAGGTGATTTTTTGAACGTTTTAACAATTTTTTCGTATTTTCATGAGTAGATCGCTGTAACGGGGAATCAATTCAACAAGACTCGTCGATATTGGTTCGATTTTTACTGTCAATCCTTCATTCATCTCTGTCCTCCATATTTTCATTTTCGTCTTCATATTCATCAATGTCGTCTATTGCTGCTTGTTCTACTTCTCTTTGAGGTTTCTTTTTAGACAGCACGTCTACTACAGCCAAATGAATTCCATATGCATAGCACAGTTGTTGATAGCAAGGCATGAGCTTGTCAACTTTCATCATAACGGATGCGCCGTCGTCGGTTGTGATACCAATGGTGTCGGATTCAATCATTAAACCAAAAATTTTCAACGGTTCTGCCACTAATTCAGTGCAATGTTCGGCAGTGCACGAGTCATGAATTCTGATCAAACCTAGATTAAAATGTTCTGCATTGTGCAAATTGAGATTATGTATCTGTAATGTGGATAATTTAATTCTTTTATTCGTATTTTTTGTAGGTAAGGATGGAAGCAAAGTGACTACAGTAGTTGCGACGCCAGGCCAAGGACCAGACAGACCTCAGGAGGTATCATACACTGACACCAAAGTTATCGGCAATGGCAGCTTCGGTGTGGTCTATCAGGCTAAATTGTGCGAAACTTCAGAATTGGTAGCGATTAAGAAAGTACTGCAGGACAAACGATTTAAGGTAAGTTATTTCTATGTTACGATCGATTATACAATATTAAGATATAAAGAGATAATAAATTTAAAGCAATAATATCACTTGCAAATAATATCAATAGTTTTGCTTAGACGTTTCACTAAATTTCTGGCCTCATTAGTCATTAGTGATGTTGGATCATCGGGCTGTTTTCCAGTGTAGTCAAATTTTCAGCTTTTTTCCTATATTTCTTTAGCGGCTCTAGTGCTAGAGGGAAAATCGAAGGACCACCGGCATGTACTGCCTGAATAATACAAAAAGAAATGAAATAAAACACTTTAATTGATCATACTAATTAATTATATCTAATTATTTAAAACTAATATTTGGGGTAGTTCTTACTATTTGTCCTGGATTCGAGCACCACACCACACACTTTAGCATTTTGCGAGTTTATTATACAGCCATAACATACAGCGGTTTACAAATAATACGAAGGGACATGCGCCACAGATGTCGTAGAACAAACAGGAGAATAGATAGACCATCTATGCGATAGACAGACGATGTCAAAAAAATGTGTTCAAATTTGGACGCAGAAGGCTGGATGATGAACTAAGTGTGTGGGCTTTCGATGGTTAAAATTATCTTTAATTACTATTTAACTGGGAATAAGCAACAATTAAAGATAAAAATACGTTTATTGACGTTTCAATTTCCACTTCGGAAATCGTTCTCAAAATACAAACAGCAAATTAAACAAATTTTGTTTTTTGTTACATAGTGAAAAATTCTTCTAATAATTTAATTTTATCTGACTCATTTATATTGACAATTCAGACATACATTATGCATTTTAAAGTAGACGACTTTAAAATGATATTGCCAATATTGTTGAGTTGCGCTCGTGGGACGACTTTACTTATAAGATAGTTCATTCGATTACATGAAATCAACTTTAACTTGAGAATATCCGTCAGAAAAAAATCATAGCATGTAATTCGTCTTTAAAAAGACAAACACATGACATGATGACAGTAAAATTCTCCTGTTAGTGATTCCATAGTAAATTATGAGGGAAAAACCAGGAAAGGAACCTCATAATACTATCCCGACATTGTAAGTATTTGTTCGTGAATTTAGTTTACCTTCAACAAACATCAAAATTCTGATTTTATATGTTACGTTATTTAAACAACATAAATGATGTATATAAATAATAAAAACATAAATAATTCAAATGTAGTCCTAAAAGAAACGGATGGTAAAAAAAGAAAAATCAAAGAAGCGGCTCTAATTATGCTAAATGAGGCCAATTTTGTCACAAATTCCACGGCAGAATGTAGTAGAATCTGGTTACCAATATTGAAAGAGGAAGTTATTAATAAGAAAATACCAGTATTAGTAAGTCGGTAACATATAGAGGATACATTATTTATGTTTTTTAAATAACGTAACGTATAAAATCAGAAATTTGATGTTTGTTGAAGGTAAACTAAATTCACGAACAAATACTTACATTGTCGAGATAGTATTATGAGGTTTTTTTCCTGGTTTTTTCCCTCATAATTTACTATGGAATCACTAACAGGAGAATTTTACTGACATCATGTCATGTGTTTGTCTTTTTAAAGACGAATTACATGCTATGATTTTTTTCTGACGGATATTCTCAAGTTAACGTTGATTTCATGTAATCGAATGAACCATCTTATAAGTTAAGTAAAGTCGTCCCAGGAGCGCAACTCAACAATATTGGCAATATCATTTTAAACTCGTCTACTTTAAAATGCATAATGTATGTCTGAATTGTCAATATAAATGAGTCAGATAAAATTAAATGATTAGAAGAATTTTTCACTCTGTAACAAAAAACAGAATTTGTTTAATTTACTGTTTGTATTTTGAGAACGATTTCCGAAGTGGAAATTGAAACGTCAATAAACGTATTTTTATCTTTAATTGTGGCTTATTCCCAGTTAAATAGTAATTAATTTACAATGCCACAAGAAAATAGCTTCAGAACAATATTAAAATTATCTTGTTGAAGATCTTTATGGCTTAGTTTTTTTTTTCGTATTCTCCAAAAAAACATCTCAAAAGCATCTACGATCATATTTTAGCTTGCCTTAATGTCCAACACTTTATGAATAAGGAAAACAGGAAGACTTTGGCAGGATTTGTCATATTTTGACGTATGTTGTATAAATTCTTAAAACTTTAATCAATATATGTAACAATAAAACACTGAAAACTTTGTTTTCAAACTTCCACAAAAATTTATTTTAACTATTATCACTACAGCTGTTTCGGCTGATAGCCTTTCTCAAGTGATCTATTTTTGGCATGCGTTTACAATTTATAGACTAATGAAATAGGTTGAGGAGGGGAGAACTGTTTGTCTCAAGTTGGTCATTCAGAATTATATCTGTGTTTTTTAATTTATTGATTTCCATAGATTCTAACAAAGATAGCTTAAGGCCTTTATTTTGAACGTGAAGAATTTTAAATTTGTCATTGAAAGAATGATTATGATTCTTCACGTTCAAAATAAAGGCCTTAAGCTATCTTTGTTAGAATCTATGGAAATCAATAAATTAAAAAAACACAGATATAATTCTGAATGACCAACTTGAGACAAACAGTTCTCCCTCCTCAACCTATTTCATTAGTCTATAAATTGTAAACGCATGCCAAAAATAGATCACTTGAGAAAGGCTATCAGCCGAAACAGCTGTAGTGATAATAGTTAAAATAAATTTTGTGGAAGTTTGAAAACAAAGTTTTCAGTGTTTTATTGTTACATAAAATGAATTTCCATCAAGTAACGGTCGAATCCATCAATTAATCAATATAGTTATTTATCATAGTCTGTATTTTTTACGATGCATTCAGGTACATAAATTAGCTTTTAATAGAAAGAAAGATAATAATCATGCGGTTTATTTCTTTCAGAGCCACTGCTTTTATGCTCATCTTTTTGATTCTTTCTAGTAATTGACTCAGAGTTCGCGAGAATAATTGCATCGTCTGAATATCTTAAATAGATCTTCCCCGCTCCAAATATTATTGTTGAAATTTCATTCGTGAGCAGCTTTAATAGTAAAGAATTTACTTGAAAATTTAAAAAGCAAATGAATATTTTTACCTAAGAATTTTTACAGACATTTTTAATTTAAATATTTATTTTTAGTTAAATATGAATACAAGGATAATAATTGTGTATTCTAAACTGTTGCAAGACTTTTATATCGACATATTAATGAAGTGGATTAAGGGGTTACTTCTATAAATAAATAATGAACCAGATATCTTCAAATTCCATTATTTTTTACTGAATTATTTTAAACATAAATGTTTTTTTTTGTTTCAGAATCGGGAGTTACAAATCATGCGGAAATTAGAACATTGTAATATAGTGAAACTTAAATATTTCTTTTACTCTAGTGGAGATAAGGTAAGAGACTTTTTTATCTATTATTACTGCCATTCTTGCACATTTATTAGTGATAGGTAATTTTAAAATTCCAACGCAATGAATATAAAATTCTGGTTCTGTAGACCAATGCAGACAAACGATTTTAACAAAGTTTTGTTACATATTAAATTCAAATTGAGTGATAGTCCCTAGGATAGATATTAGTAACGTCCGAAAAAAAATACAACATATTTATACTCGAAATTCAATAAGATTATCAGGTTACTGTGCCAAAAACATTGACTACGGAAAGGTCTGCAACAAGGAAAGAGAGCAAATTTTGGGATATTTTTCGCCATCACAAAAGATGATAATTCGCCAAATTTTATCACAAAATATTGACACATAACCTCAAAATTTCATAAAACGTCAAAAATTGTTTTTTGGCCATACTTCACTTAATTTTTTCCCAAAATAGATCTTTTTTTTTAATTAAAGTTTTTTTCTACACTACAAAAATAATTGAACAAAAATTAGAGTTGGCGGGAAATTAAAATTGATTTGAGCGTTTGAAAATTTTGAATGCCTATAAAAAAAATAACAATAAATATAGATTTTGCGAAAAAAATATATATGATGTAAGATCACCAAAACTGTATTCCATAGTTTTTAAATGGGTACAAGGCAGTTAAAATTTTTTGGAGTTTTTTAGTTGTTTATTCAGTTACATTTTTAGTTACAGATCTGCTACTCTTTTAAAGGTATTTTAATAAATATATGACATCAATACCTTTAATTTGGACTCCAAATGAACCACTTTGGACCCTTAGAATCAGAGTTATGATGATTTAAAAGACAACAATCAGATTAAAACCGTTGCGCCGCCTTGCGTCGTCGGTTCTCCGGCATTTACCGTTTTTGAGTTATACCTTTAGTTAGAGAGAAGCTACTCTTTTGAAATTGAAACTGAAATGAATAAAATAAAATGGGATGTCATAGGTATTAGCGAAGTTAGAATGAGAGGTGAAACTTTTAAAACACTCAAATCAGGGCATATATTCTATCAGATTGGTCCTGAAACTACATCAGTTGGAAGCATCGGTTTCTTTGTCAATAAAAATCACGCGAACAAGATAATAAACATCAAAAGTATATCATCTAGAGTGGCATATCTTATTCTGAAGCTGAACAGTAGGTATCAACTCAAAATTATCCAAGTATACGCTCCAACAACAGACCATACAGACGAAGAAATTGAAATGTTTTATGACGATGTATCCACTGCGCTTGATGATTCTTGTACTCAATTCACAATTTTATGTGGCGATTTCAACGCAAAAATAGGGGTAAAAGAAGCAGATCTAGAAACATCTTTAGGACAATTCGGTTCCCCAGGAAGAAATAATCGAGGAGAAAAGCTACTAGGATTCCTACTCCAGAATAACTTATTCAACATGAACAGCTTCTTTCACAAAAAGATGCACAGAAGATGGACTTGGGAAAGTCCAAATGGTAGAACAAGGAACGAAATCGACTACATCATAAGTGATCAAAAACAAATAATTAAAGATGTAACAGTACTCAACAAGTTCACCACAAACAGCGACCACAGGATGATACGAGCGAAAGTTCAAATCAATATAAAAAGAGAAAGGAATATAATGATTAAAAATAAATTTCATGGTATCTGGACACCCCCATTAGATATCAACCAGGACCTAGAAAATTATAGACCTATTAGCCTGTTGAACCACATATACAAGCTCTTCACTAGGGTAGTGAGATCAAGATTGGAGAAAAAATTAGATTTCTACCAACCGAGAGAGCAGGCAGGATTCCGCTCAAATTATGGTACCAATGATCACCTCCACACAGTAAAAACACTCATTGACAAATCTATAGAATATAACAAACCTCTTGTTCTCACTTTCATAGATTTTCATAAAGCGTTCGACATGATCGAATTAGACAGCCTTATAGAAGCAATGAATGACAGCAGGATTGACCATAGGTATAGTGAGCTTATTTATAATATTTACAAAATGCCACTATGACTGTTAAAATAGACAATAAAACCCGACCAATAAAAATAAATCGTGAAATAAGGCAAGGAGATACATTGTCGCCGAAATTATTCATAACGGCATTAGAATATGCCTTTAAGATGATCAATTGGGACCACAGAGGAGTAACGATAGACGGCGAAAAGCTTAACCATCTCCGTTTCGCAGATGACATTGTCCTTATCACAGATAATTTAGGAGAAGCTACAGATATGATAAACGAATTGGATTTTGCATGTTCGAAGGTGGGCCTGAGAATGAACTTGACCAAAACTAAGTTTATGACAAATTTGGTCCCCAATAACCATTTGACTATTCAAGACAAAGTGGTAGAACTGGTGGAGAAATATACGTATTTGGGTCATGAAATAAGAATCAGCAGGGATAACCAAACATGTGAGATCCAAAGACGAATTACTTTAACATGGGCAGCCTTTGGAAAACTGCGAGACACACTTAGGGCCAACATACCAATCAGCCTCAAAAGAAAAGTGTTTGACCAATGCGTATTACCGGTCATGACCTATGGGGCGGAAACTATGACTTTAACCAAGACCACGGCTTCGAAACTGAGAGTGGCACATAGACGAATGGAACGGTCTATGCTGGGAGTGACGTTGAGGGACCGAATAAGAAACGAAGATCTGCGAAGAAGGACGAGTATTACTGATGTTGTGGAACGCATAGCGGAACTAAAATGGAACTGGGCAGGCCATGTAGCGAGAATGCACGATTCACGATGGAGCAAAATTACAAATTGGAGGCCAAGAGCAGACAAACGCAGTAGAGGAAGACCACCTACACGTTGGGCCGACGACATCAGGCGTATCATTAAAAATTGGCAACAAAGAGCACAAAATCGTGAAGAATGGAGGAGTTTAAGGGAGGCCTATGTTCAGCAGTGGACGTGATAAATGGAGGCTGGATGATGATGATGATGACTCTTTTGAAAATCATTTGAGCCAACAGTTGACATCAATACCTTTAATTTGGACTACGAATGAACCACGTAGAACAGGAGTTATGATGATTTAAAAGACGAAAATCTGTTTAGAATCTTGTTTTCCGGATATTTCGCCATTTTTTCGCCGGTTTGTGTTATATTTCTAGTTAAATTATTATTAACTAACATTTTTCAAAAACTGAAATCAATACCTTAATTTGAACCCTAGATTTGGTCCTGTGAACCACTTAAGCTAAGCAATATTAATCAAAAATTGATAATTTGATAAATAAAAAGGTTTATCTTTTAATAAACACGCAAAAAAAAAATGCTACAAATGACGACACGCCCTCTCACGCCGAAACCAGTGGAGGGGAGGCGAGTAGAAAATGTAAATACAACAATGTGTTGGCAAAACGTCGAGAACTAATCTCCGAAGGCAACGGCCTAACAGCCTGAACAAACAGTTTAAAAAGTTAGACGATGGTCGTGAAAGCCTAACGTATTTTATCAATCTTAGTCGTAATCTACTTCTTAAACTTCTCTGTCATGTTACAAAATTTATAATGATGCTCAGCAGTGATTAAGAAATTTTTATCATAGTAATTATTTCAGTTTATAGATATCTTTGGAAAATATTTTTGAAAAAAAAGTTTCCTGGTTGACGTTTTGATTTTGTTGTCTATTAAATATGAAATTCATATGATTTCAGGTTATATAATAATTGAATTTCATTGTAGAAAGACGAGGTGTACCTGAATTTGGTTTTGGAATACATCCCTGAGACGGTATATAAAGTCGCACGACACTACAGCAAATCGAAGCAAACTATACCAATTAGCTTCATCAAGGTAAAGATATACTTTTATTTTGTTATTTATTTACGAAAATGTCTATCCTTTATATTACTTGTTAGATAGTATATATTTTACGACAGTATATTTATTGTGATATTTATTCTGTGTGCTGCTTATTTCAAATCAATTGACGAGCCCTTCCACGAAATAGTTAATCGCGCAGACAATAGAATATCTATGATCAGACCCATGCAGTGGCGTTGCAATATTAAACAAATTAAATTATTTGAAATCGCACTAATTACAAAAATATTACTCACTTAAATAATAAATGGAGTTTGATTGTACACATATTGTTTTATAGATACCAAACTTTTTGTTTGTTATAATACCATCTTTAATAATTGATATTCTATAAAGTTTCGTAAAAGTTAATTTCTAATTTAGTATCAGCTACCTTAAAACCGTAAATATAAAGTCGTTATTAATGACTGCTTAACGACTCGTTAACGTCGTACAAAGAACTGATCATAATTATTTCCGAGAATTTCTAGTCAATGTTCAATAGTCAATTTCAAACTAGTTCGTAATTTAGTCTCTTATGTTGTCGAGTCTCAACAAAAAAAGTGCCACCACACGTTTTAAAAACTATTCTGTAGAATGGAGATGGTTAATTGGAGTACGAGTAAACAGATCAGATTGACACCAGAATACAAAGGAATAGTTTTCAATGTATTTAAATATATGCAAATACTAATTTCTGAAAATAATCGAACCAGTACTAAACAACGTGTGAGTGAAGTTACTGGATTATCTTTACGTACAGTAGAAAAGATCATTCAACAGAACAAGCGAGTATGATAACAAACGCAGTCAAATAGTACACTAAAATTTCCAGCTACAACACTTGCTAAAAGGATAGCAAACGTGACAGACTTGAGGGAGTATGACAAACAGTTCATTAGAAGTACCATTCATCATTCGACATTTGGTGCCTAGACACTTACTTTTTTAAGATCCTGAAGCTGGTTTTATTTAATTAGGTTCGTTAGTCTTCGCAAAGTTTAAATCCGATATTCTGTAGTAATTCACAATTTCCTGATTCGACGCTACAAAATGTATTTTCAATTCGTATTGTGAAAAAATATGTTCCACTTTTAGTTAAAAAATTGACTTTTGATGTTGGGAATACCCTTACTGAAATATTGTCAATTTTTTCTAGGATGCTTTCCGTTTCCGTAATTGGTTTAACAATCTGCGCACTTTAAAAAGTGATAGAATAGACATAAATATACTTTAAAAAGTATATTTATGTCTATTTGATTCTCGTTCTCGCACCAGTTTAACGAGGTGCTAAACTTATTTTTTTCTTTCTGGGTGCAATATCGTATTGTCTAGATCAGAGGGTCCCAAGCAGTGTGCTGCGGCACACTGTTTCAATAGTTCAACACTCGACCAACAGAATGCGATAGCAGCAGTATCGTATGCAGACGTACTTTAGTTCAACATATTACCACTTGTGGCTATAGCGTTTGAAGATACTCATGAGCATCGTTGGAAAAACATCGATGGCAATACAACATCGAGCCTAAACATCGATGTTTTCCAACACCATTGTTGGTCTTAAACTCGATACAACAGAAAATAGAATTAAAATTATGTCAAAATATTATTATTTTTTTACAATGTCAAAATTTCTTGGACATAACCTCGTAAAAACAAATAAAATGGTTTATATATTCCTTTATGCAACTTTTGTTGCACACTGTCACTGTTGATCGCTACTGTTGATCGTAAAACTAACGATGCTCATCTCTACTCACATCTCACACAGACAGTCGTTGGTCAAACGTCAAACTATCAAGTCCCGTATGATTGAATTTCTTGCATGTTGTAGTCAGAGTTAGGCTACTGCTCGCTTTTAAAATGGATCTATTTCTAATTAGGAGTGAATTACCTAGTGCTAGAGCGAGTACCAGTTCAAGTTAATGCAATGAACATCTGACTGATGATAAAAATATTTCGGAATGTAAACCTGCGAAACACAAACGGATTGCCAATAGTTATTGTGTAAATGTAAAGGGAATTGAAGGTCAGCTCAAGGCAATTGTTCAGAGCAGCTGCCTCGAAGGTCAGAATAGCCATGATGATTGCCAACCTTCGTCGCAGAGATAGAACTTAAGAAGAAGATTAGGAAAATTATTCATCGTCCGGTTTTACATCATCCAGTAGTGAACAGCCTAAACCTCGATGCTTGATATGTAGCGAACAGCTGTCCAACAAAACCACGATGCCGAATAAGTTAAAAAGACGCCTACTCACAAGGCATTTATTTGCGACTGAAAAACCTATTGAATATTGTAAAAGGCTCTTGTCAAACTTCCACTTTTAAAAAATTTTCATCTGTGTCAAATAAAGTACAAGAAACCAGTTATGCTGTGACCGAGTTGATTGCAAAAAATATGAAATCCCATACAACTGCCGAGCCACTATTTTGCCAACATTCTGTGAAATTTTTAAAATTATGTTTGGTGAAGAATTACACAGAAGAAGAATGCACATCATTAACTCAATGAATTATGTTTTAAATTATATTTTTAAAGAAAGTAACATAGTAAAAAAAATCACATAATAATACATTATGATTATACTCATTATAGAGATTATTTATCCAAGTGTGCGCATCGCCCTGCCTACCTAGACTCGGGGATTGTGTATAAATAATTGCACACTTCGAATGAATGAGGATCAGTCTGTAGGCCACGGCTTTACCTAGAGCATAGTACTCTCTAGGGGGTCGCCTGTCGGGGTCTGCTCCGTGCTACCGCAATTCTAGACTCTATAGCTAGTTTTCTTTACCTCAACAAGTTGTTTTATTTCGATATACAAACGATGGTCTACGATGTCATGCGATATCATGTATTGAACAGAAAGTCTTTATCAGGACTTGTAAAATAAGAATCCACATCCAGAAGTAAAATGGATAAATGCTTAGCGGTTCTTCATACGTTATACATAAAGCCTCTAGGCAGAGCGTACAGCAGAGTGAATAATTTCATAGGTCCACTCTTGCTGCGACGACATGGCGCCCAACTCGCTTTTCGAACACGCCGATTCCGCTTTTTGAACACGTCCATCCGATGAGAAGCCGTGGTACACACAAGCCTAAAGAATCCATATTGGATCCAAGAGGACGTAGGGGAGAGTTACCGGGTGTTAGGACGTTAAATCCTAACATTCCGCCATTCAGGTCCTAAGCAGACCTGACGCCTTCTGTGTACCAGATGCTTGAGACGAGCCGGTCTTCTTCGAAGCTTTGAAGTCACGGAAGTCCCTGAGTAGCTACAGTCCCTGCCTGCCCTACAAGTATGTAGTCCGCGTCACCACGGCATCAAATGAGGATGGAACCTGCCTAGGATGCAGATGCTGTCACCACCACCTCCCCTGAAATCGAGGTAATAGTGTTTGTGTTTGCGAACATTTATTTATATATTTTGTATACTGTATTAAGACTTTTTTTAGCTTCACGCTAAAAAAGGTTGCGCGTATTCCTTGAAGTCGTAAATTCTGTAAGCTTGTACTAATTTAAAAAACTGTTCTTGTTGTAAAAAAACTTTGCTACTAGATTTGCTTCTCTACAGGACAGTGAAACTGTAACTTTCTTATTTTGAAGTTCTTCGAAACCACAGGCCAGGAAAATGAAACATTCTCCTGGCAACACTCCTTTATCTATTGTTTGTTTATTTTGGTAATTAATAATTTTACATGCTTTAAGAAAATATTTAAAAACCAAGTGACAGATAAATATCTTTCAAATTATAACAACACGCAATAAGAGATGTTAAAAAGTAAACAATTCAAAGATGTTATCATAACCAATACATTTAAATTTATTTAAAAACAGAGCTAATTTGTACCAAAACATTTTTTGTGCGTGTTGGATCGTAAGTAATAATTATATATCAATCAATAGAAACTGCTACACACTTTTGTTTTCTATCAAATCGCTCCTGTACGTCAGTCATATCATTACTTATTTATTCTATAAAAGTATATATCGGTCTTTAATGACAGTTCTACTTTTCAAATGTTAGAAAGTCATTGCTGTGATGAAGTCCATTTGTCAGGTGTCTCGATTGAAGGTTTTTCCAACAAGATTTTTTAAATATTCAAATTAAAATATGAAATTAAATTGACATTAAACTTAAGTTTCGATTTTTTAACTATTTTTCTCCATTTCCTTTTTTTCTTGTTTTGTTTTTGTTTTAGTTTAAGAGTATGCCTTAATATGTGACAGTAGTGGGAGCCATTGCGTAGGGGTGAATTTGATAACACCAGCAATCATTCTCGTTCAATTGGGCAGCTACTTTGGGTATATGTGGCATATAGGCAGATGATTGCAAGGTGGAAGCCGATGCTCCCCATGTTATGCCACACACACAGCTTCTGGATGATGTTGTTTCTGAATTTAAGTTTTTCCGCTGTTTTTGACAGATGTTCCTTAAACGATAGGGTTCTGTCAAGAGTCACACCAAGGTACTTTGATGTTTTATTGTAGGCGAGTGTGGTGTTTTCGAATTGGATGTTGAGTGTTCTTCCTGCCAGCTTGTTATTTAGGTGAAAACTAGAAACATCTGTTTTGGTAGCGTTTGGTTGGAGCCTCCATTTACGGAAATACTTTCCCACTGTATGTAAGTCCGCCGTGAGGATTTGTTGTGTTTCTTCAAATGACTTAAACCTTCCTTACAAACTTCCTTTGTCTGGTTTCTGGTACATCAGCGATGTACAGGCTAAAGAGAAGAGAAGCTAGGACAGATTCCTGAGACAGTCCATCCTTCAGTTTACTTGGGTGCCGATGTCGGTTCCCATGACTGCTTGAATCGTTCGGTCGGCTAGCATGCTCTTGATTATTCAAGCGATGGATTTACAGGAGATTGCCTTCTTTCCAAACTGTATCGTAAGCTGCTGTTCTATGAATGCGGCTGCAGTTTTAAGTTTTCTCTGGAACTCTGCCTCAATAAATGTGGTAAGTGAAAGAACCTGTTCTGCGCAGCTTCTTTTAGGTCGGAATCCTGCCTGTTCAATCGGTATTGATTCAAGTACCTTTGGACTAAGTCTGTTGTAGACAAGTCGTTCTAGTAGCTTGAACGTCGCTGATAGTAGGACTATTGGTCCGTAGTTTTTAGGGTTGTTATCATTTGGTTTCCCTGGTTTTAATATGGCAATGACATCCGAGCGTTTGAGGTTCCTGTGGCATGGTACCAGTCTTTATAATGTCTGTGAAAAGTGGGCCATCTAGTCTCTCGCATATTTGCCGCTGTTAATTCAAACTCGGGATGAGCTCTCGTTTTACCTTTATTGTGTGTGGCTTGTCTTTCAAGGTGCAGCAACCTTTGGTGCCAATTAAGAGGCAACAACCTAGAGGTTCCGACATATGGCTTATAATGCACCGTTGCTCATTAAAGTACTCGGAGGGGTCGCGGATCTATATCAGAGGCAGTGTGCTGTGTCGTAGCTAGAAAGATTTCATACATTTACAAAACAAAACGACAAAAAAAATTGTTGGGCGCCACCTACCTGCGTAGGAATTTGTCGGTATGAGCCGAAAAGGTACTAATATCCAAACCGATGTGAATTTAAATATGTAAATATATACGGTATGAAAATTGGCAGTCGTGAATCAGGTGATTGAAGAAAATGGAAAATATTGGAAATAGTATTTTATTTAGCGCAAACAAAAAAATATAAGAAAAATGTTAGTTCTAGGTTAGCACTGAATGCGCACTGGAATTCACTAGGAAATCTCACAACGCAACATAAACATAAATTCGTTCCGTCATAAAAAAAGGAAAAAACATATTGACATAGACATAAAATATATAGTCATAATATAAACAAAGAATCCGACATAAAATCTTTGGTACTGAGTATAACCGGTATAATATCGCATTTACTGGTGCATCAGTCTGGAATACCCCTAGTACATCTACTCTTTATTAAAATTGTAAAAAAAAACAAAAAAAAAGTTAAAACGGAAAGAAATATATCGTCAGTACGTAAGTTTTATGTCTTATACGAAAATAAAATATTAATACGAAGGCAAGTGTAGTAAATGCTTGTCTAATGACACCTATGAGGAAACACAATATTTATCCAACAATAACAAATTAACCATAGATTTGTTTATTGAGCATTGCCTGTCATATTAAAACAAGAATACTGAGCTCAACAGATATTTAATATTTATTTACTAATAATACTTAACTACGAAAATTGACAATAATTATTTTAAAACTACAGAGCTCACATATAACTATGTTAGAAAAGTTCCTCAATTACTTGATCTCTGCCTGGTGTATAAAGGTAATAAATAAAGCTGTTACCTTGGTTCCGGAGCGTTAATAATCCCCACGAACTACTATCCAGCAAGACAACACCCAATCAGAAGTCGCTTGGCAAAAGAAACAACCCTGATACATCTGCTATTCTCGTTATTGAACCACTATGGACTCTCGAAATGTATTAACAGCAAAACAGTATATGTTTTTGTTGTGAATTAACTGTGGATAATTGAAATATCTCCAATTTTATTCACAAAAACTTACAACACGTGAACTATTTGTAATCACACAAATAAACTTTATAACGAATAACTTAAATAATTCGGTAAGGCACATTACTTATTTATTTTTCAAAAATCGGCACTGATGGCCAAGATAAAATCGAAATTTCTATATTTTTTTTTGTCACACCACCATCCTCTGTACTTCACCAGCTAGCGTCCGACGTCAAATTCCCTCCTTTCCGGAAATACGTCCTCCGCCTCCCTCTGTCAAGTCAACGTCGTCTTCTTTTTCGTTATCATTTTCTGAAGATTACGAATACACTATTTACTAGGTATGCAACCAGTTAAACAATTTCCAGAATACAATTATTTTCTATATTAAGTCGGGGACTGAAAATTGCTACAAAGGCCCTAGATGTCGATACCAGATGTGAGACAACAGTGTTTAGGTTAATTGTTGTGTTGTTTCTTGTTATGGGAGTTCCGCTTCCTAAGTTCTTAGTAGTGTCCATGCTTGCCTACTTGATATTTGATAATTAAGACTTTCTACAGTTTTCGTCCATATTTGTTGTCTCGCTACATCTAGGCTATGGAGCAGTTTATCGGCTAATTCTTGATCGCCGCTTTCAAGGAAATTTTAGTACAGTTCTTCGCTGTTATGGGACCAACCAGGAATGTATTCTTTTCGATATCCTCTTAGTATATGCTTTTTGGCTGTGCTTATTACGGCTCCAACGAATCTTTTGTAATTTCTGACGGTAGGGGGTATCCAGCCTTGACTCTTGTCCAGTTCCGCAGAAAATCTACCCTACATAGCTTTCTTTAGATTCCATCGTGGGCGAAGGATGGATGTGATTATAGGAATTTAGGTTCCTGCCCCTATGATCACTAGGCGATGTTGGCTGTGTGGGAAGTCGTCCATTACTTTCCGAGAGACTGCTAGTGGTTGCCTGTTCTTATTAGCAGAGACAAAATATAGATTAGGATTGTACGCCTTCTTTTCATCCTGCTGACATGGATGTAGGTCGGTCTTTAGCATCAAACTTAAGTGATAAATGTTCGTCCTTCGCCCATGTTACTAGTGCATTTCCATTGCTGTTGCATTGTTTATATTTCCAGTGTTCAATGGTGACTGTTGTAGTCTCCCACGTATATTGACGGATGCGGATGTGTGTAGATGACTTGAGCTGACCATCATTAGTACACGTCGAAACAAGGACGGCGTTTTCTATGTTTTGTAACTACCTTTACAGCTTTCTAACGTACCTTGTTGTGCCGTATGATCGATGGTACGTGGCACCCAGTAGTTCGAAGCCAGGTATTTTCCCCTTTTTCGCAGTTGTTCTTCCGTTTCGCAGTGTGTTTTCTGTAACGCGACCAGATCGATGTAGTTATCTTGTAGAAATTTTAATAAGTACTGGCTCTTTGAATAGCCTATGCTTTCTACATTTAATTAACAAATTCGGATCATAGGTCCGAGTTTTCTAGTCGTTGGGTCTTGAGAAGGACCATTTGTATTATTGTTAATTTACCTTCTGATAACGTTTAAGGCATTATTTGCAATGTATCTCTAGTCAGGAGATCCTGAGATTATCTGACCGCCAGTATTTGCTAGTTCATTTAGCGTTACCCAGGGTGCACGTGTAGTATTCTACTACGGACGCGAACTAGCTGTATACACCCCAATACATATTAAATTTTATACCACCTAGTTTTTTACCCAGGTATTTAGTGGTATAACTCATGTACACCGAGTAAGTAATTAACCACATTTCTTATTCAACCTTAGTTAAAATTTTACCTTACGTTTGCTTTAAATTAAGTGGAAATACTTATTCCAGGTAACAAAACAGTGATTATGGACTTTTTAGTCTGGTTTTTATTTGCTATGAAATAAGCATCCATGTAAAAAAGTTTCTTGTTTTGGAAATCATTTCGCGACCCCTGGGAATAAGCCACAATTGAAGGTTAAAATAAGTTTATTGACGTTTCAATTCAATTTTAATTTCGGTAATCGTTCTCAAAATACAAAAATTAATAAATTAAACATCGGGGGTCGCAACCTATACTTTGAAAACCACTGCGTTAAAAAGTTTTTTAAATTATCCAATTATATAAAATGAATATAAGTGTCATATACCACAAACCCAAGACTAACACCGACACAAATCAATCTATAACAGTATCTATATCAGATAGTTTTCCATTCTTTACTTTAGAATCTCTTAAAGATCTCTTAGACAGGAGACTAGGCATGCCAGGGATAACGCAGATGAAATTGTCGAAAATCCACAAAATATAGACTTGCGTATATCTTGCGACGCCCCTTCCAAAACAGAGATAATAACAGCTATCAAATCTCTGAAAAATAACAAGTCTCCGGGAATCGATAACATTGCTGCCGAAATACTTAAAACTGATCCGCATCTAACTGCTGAACTTTTGCTCCCCATAATCCGAGAGGTGTGGGAAACAAACCGCATTCCAGCGGGCTGGAAAAAAGGCATCATTATTAAGCTTCCAAAAAGGGCAACCTCACACTATGCAAAAATTGGAGAGGAATAACCTTGCTTACCGCCATAAATAAAATCTTCACGACCATCATACTTAAAAAATTAACAAACAAGGTTGAATTTCGAGCTAATCAAGTAGGCTTTAGACCAGAATCCTCCTGCATAGACCACTTTAATACTGTGAGGCTAATAATGGAACAATCGGTTGAATGGAACACACCCCTATACATGGTTTTTGTTGATTTCGAGCGTGCTTTTGACAGCTTATCTCATGATGCGATATGGAAAATTTTAGAGCTAAGAAACATCCCGCATAAAATAATTTCCATTATAAAGTTACTGTACACTGAAGCGAAATGCAGCGTGACACACAATGGAATCAACAGTGACGAATTTGACGTACTTACTGGAGTCAGACAGGGATGCGTGCTTTCTCCGTTTCTTTTTAACATAGCTCTAGACTATGTTCTCTCCAAACTAGACTCTGACACAAGAGGGATACAATGGACGCTAACCACACGCCTAAGCGATCTAGAATACGCCGACGATATCTGCCTGTTAGGACAAAGGTTCCAAGATGTGGCTGACCAATTGGAAACACTCTCCACTGAAGCCAATAAAATAGGTTTGAAAATCAATATTGGTAAAACCAAATCCATGAGAATAAATGCAAGAAACAACACGCTATTCACCATTAATAACATGCAGATTGAAAATGTGGAAAACTTTACGTATCTTGGAAGTGTCATAACAGAAAGCGGAGGTACAGAAGACGATATTCGTATGAGGATACGAAAAGCGCAACAAGCTTTCAGCATGCTCAACCCTGTTTGGAGGTCTGGAGACTACACTACGAGGACAAAGATCCGCATATTCCAGTCAAATGTCATGTCTGTACTACTTTACGGATGTGAAACCTGGAAAGCGACAAAAACCCTTACAGACAAACTGCAGGTCTTTGTTAATAAATGTCTACGAAGAATTGTTCGTATCTTCTAGCCTAACATCATCAGAAACGAAGATTTACTACACCTGACCAAACAAAAAAGGGTAGTAAATGAAATAAAGTCCAGAAAGTGGGGTTGGATCGGTCACACACTCCGAAAAAATAACTCCAGTATTGCAAAGACTGCCCTAGAGTGGAATCCCCAAGGAAAACGAAAAAAAGGTCGCCCAGTACAAACTTGGAGAAGATCCATCATGGACGAGATAAGAAAACAAGGAAAGTCTTGGAATGAGGTGAAGGCCTTAGCGCAAAATAGAACCCGATGGCGCGTTTTCACTGAAGCTCTATGCTCCACTTAGGATTTCAAGAACCTTATATATATATATATATATATATATATATATATATATATATATATATATATATATATATATATATATATATAGATCTCTTAAAACAATATTTACTCGAGACAAGATTTATACCTTTAGGCCAAACACTTTAAAGCACATAAAATATCAATTTCTTTAATCATAACATGATTTAATGAGTCTAGATTAAGATGTTCGTAATCTATTCCTTGTTAATGAATAGAATATTAATTTTGGTTCGAAACTTCTGACATGTAATGATGTACCTTCCGATTGTCGAGTAAATCGATAATTTTATGTAACAATATATTTTATAATACATAAAAATTTTAGATTCTAATTTTATTACACTGCGTTACGACATTCTACGAAAATTAGATGAAATGTAACGTTGGCTTTTTTGACACGTTACAGCATATGGCACACGCTAGGAAATTACGCACATTACAATGGCTCTATATAATTCGTTGTTACTAAACTTAAAGGAAAATGACAGTGCGAAAAAATATAAATGTTTTACTAAGTATCTTAAAATATAAAAATGTTTTAATAAAATTTTTTGTTTCAGTTATACATGTACCAGTTGTTTCGGTCACTAGCATACATTCACTCTTTAGGGATATGCCATAGGGACATAAAACCGCAAAACTTGTTGTTAGATCCAGAGACTGGAGTTTTAAAATTATGTGATTTTGGAAGTGCAAAACATCTCGTCAAAGGCGAACCGAACGTTTCATACATTTGCAGTCGATATTACAGAGCACCAGAGTTAATATTCGGAGCGATCGATTACACGACAAAAATCGACGTATGGAGCGCTGGATGCGTTTTGGCCGAACTCCTTCTTGGTCAGCCGATATTCCCCGGAGATTCGGGCGTAGACCAATTGGTAGAAATTATTAAGGTGTTGGGCACACCTACCAAAGAGCAGATTAAAGAGATGAATCCCAACTACACGGAATTCAAGTTTCCTCAAATCAAGTCACATCCTTGGCAACAGGTAATTACATGATTATTTGTTTCCTTTTATTAATTAAAGTGTTGAATATATATGTTCGGAAAGATTCACGCGGTTATAACAATTAACCTTAAAGCTAAGATTATTATTTTTATAAAAAATAATATTAAACTCACTATACCGAGCTTTCGACTTCCGCTCTGAAGTCTTCATCAAGGCTTCCGAGGTATCAGTCTCCTGAACCTCCAGATCACTTCACTATACTCTTCACTGTGTTGATTACACTAATGCAGTGAAAAAATTAGTGAAGTGATCTGAACCCTGACACTAGGTGAATAAAAATCAAACATTTGTTTTAATTATTCCGATATTTATTCTGTGCAGTATAAAGACTCACCGCCTCATGTATACTGTAGTAACTAACATTTACTAAGATCATTGGAAATTGCGAAGGAATATGGAACAAATCGTTTAATAAAACGAGTATCATGAAGTGTAGTGGCGTTCGTAGTTGAGAAGCTATGATACTAGCTTACCAAACTGGAAGGTGGAAGCACACGCACCAGAAATTTTTCAATTTCTAATTTAACTAATCCGCCACTGTGCTTCGGAGGGCATATAAAGCCGTCGGTCCCGACTGTGTAAGTAGTCGTTAATAATAAAACCTGATGGAGAAGGTGTACACGAATTGAATATGTACCGTGTGTTCCAATAAGCCGATCTCTCGACTGTATAAGTTTTTTCTATTCGAAGGTACCCTCTACCTATGACAATTAAAACGAAATGCAATTGTTTTATAGTAAATGTAAATTAAATCATCTACACTCTTTTCTAACGACACTAATTTAGTTAAAATCGGTTGATCCAAACCAAAGTTATAGGTATTTATCCACAAACACTTTCCCCCACCCTTTATTTGAAAAAATAAAAAAAAGTTCTTGAACAACTTTGTGCGGAATTTAGGCCTCTTTTTAGTTTACTTATTTAACACTTGGTAAAATTGGGCATATTTCACAAAAAACCGGTTTTCAAATTTTTCTTCACAGGTTACGCCCCCTAGCGGTTAATCCAGAAACTTGAAAGCTATTTCCAGCGATTTCTCTTGGCCACTTTACTAAGGAATTTTTTCTCCTAAATTTTTAACATGAATAGTTTCTGATATATAGAAGAGAGATCGGCTTATTGGACCACTCGGTACATTAGGCCAATTGGCTGGAGTACTACCAGTTATACCAACAAATGGCTTCCGAAAATAATAATAATAATAAAGTGTATCAGGTGTGTTTTTATTAATTTGGTTACTAAAATAATGAATGTGACATTGGCCCCTTCAAAATACTGGGTTCATATACGACTTTTAAGAAACCAGCGACCAAAGGGACCTATCATTAACGACTTACATCTGTTTTTTGCAGTTTATGTTGACGAGAATGTCGATGCCGTTTGACAGCACAAATCAACAAAAAATACGTGTAAGTCCAAGTGTGGACGGCCTTCACTTTTACTAATCTCCTATTGCATTGTGCTTTCTTTCCATAATCGAAAATGTTATGTGTTGCCATTAGGTCACGAACATCCATCATAACCGGTTCATCTTCGTCGATTCCTTCTCATTTTGTCATCTTCAGCAGAAGTAGAAGACTTTTAAACTAATAAACTAAAGAATTTTCAAAAAGCATGAATTAATTTAAATGTCTATGTAATAACAGAACTATCTAGTCTTCCATCCACTTGTATATTTGATGTCACTATATGTTTTTTTATTTATTCGTTATTTCAAAAAGTATAAATATATAAAAGTATAATGTAAAGTTCAGTTTTATAAAAATATTAATTTTTTTACTTGGCAGGTAATATATTACTGCCATACATAGGGTAGTGGCTGAATAGGGTTTTTAGGTTAAGTCCGAAATGAAGCCACCAGATAACACTATAATATAATACAAAAATTCTAGGCGCTAAATTCTGAGAAAAAAATAATTAAGTTTTAACAACAGTGTTGCCAGGTTGTGATTACAAATAATTTATCAACTTGTTAAAGTATCTAATAAATCATAACAATCAGTTTGATTTCAACATTTCAACATAATTTGATTTAATGTTTAATAAAATATTTAAAAACCTTTTTTGGGCGTTCATTTTCTTCATCACAGTCATTGGTTTTTCTTGGATTAGGTGAATAACAAACCGCTTACCAAAAAATCCGAATCAATGCCTGTGTGTTAGAATGAGTCTACGTCCTTTGCCCGCTGGTGTTTTCAAACCCGATGACAATCGTTCAATAAAGGCTTGTCGACGGTTTCTAACTTAAAATCTTCACACCTTTGAGACATTAGGGTCTTGATTAGTAATTTAGTGCCTGCAATTTTGAACTATACTATAGACAAGGTTTACCAGTATAATACTTTTAAATACCGAAACAAAATCTTTTCGAATTTAATATTTTGCAATTACGAGTATTAATTAGGGTATTAGGGTACAGTTTTTGTCTTAGACCATAAAAACTGATAGACACGCCTTGTACCGAACCGTTGAAGCAAAGACCTTCCGCGAAAGTGACGTCACAATGAGGCAAGAGCCCGCTTGGATTCTTAGCAAAGCACTAGTATAATTACCCAATTTTAGATTAATTTTAATATAACTTCAATATTTTGTAAAAAATATGGAAGATAAATTATTTAGCAAAGTAATTAATAAATATTTTTGCCTTAAATTGTAAAAATAAATGTTTTATTTGAAAGTACATACCTACATATATTATTATATATAACGTTGGTATATCACTTCTTGTTTGATATTCAGAAATAAATTTAAAGGAGAATAATTTCCTTTTGGGTGGAAGTTTCAGGATAGGTAAAAAAAATATGTAGGAAATCTATTAATTTATTTACCACAAACAAAATAGCTTTTGTTAACTTACTTCTAACTCTTATTACATTATTTAGTTTTTCACCTTCGTGGTACAATCTAATGTTGCAATAATGGAAACAAATTATCTTATTAGATTAAACAAATGGTTTGTTTCAAATTCATGATCAAACATGTTCTTTGTATGCGTTAAACACAGAACCATGCACGTTACTCATGACATTTAAGATCAATTTTGTCATTATTTTGGAATCGTTTAATTTTTTTGAATTGTACATAAATTTAATTTCGCTTTCAGCAATTTTGCAAATATGAATGACGTCTTTAGAAGGTTGAATTAAAAAATCTTTTGACATGCTATAATTTTTGTGTCTTATGAATGGAGATAGGGGTATAGGGGTTCACCATTTTTGGAACACTTAAGTGAACTAAGATATTTTATAGATTCTTCAGTTTTTTGAAAATCGCTTATTTATTATGATGCTGTAAACTAGATTTTAGGTGTTTTGCCAATAAATTTCGTCTATTTAAAATATCAAAAATATCATTAATACGTTCGATGAAATTTTGAGTAGCTTCGCTATGTACAAATTCTTTTGACTTTTATTTCTCAAATAATGTATTGCCTTAGCAACTTTTTGGCTGAACGTTTGGGCAGCTAATTTCACTTTCATTTTTTCCTTATACCAATTTAAATGCCTTCGCGTTATCCTAGTTGCAAGATGAAGGCCTTCCTTCTCTTGAATGTCTACTAATTTTTGCAAATATTCCCATTTAATCGCTTTATTATTCCCGTCAAAAAAATTGGTAATAACCTAAAGTATTGCGAATAAGTTTCAACATATGTGGAGGGTCAAACATTACATATATTGGTTGATTTGTTGCTGGATGTAGAAAATATACTTTATTGGAATTAATCGATAAATTAACTCCAAGTTGTTTAACCATGCTAATATTTGATGCTGCACCATCAAATGTTAGACTGGTAATTGTGACATCAGCTTTGTGCATTTTAGCATAGGAAGTAAACCTCAGCTTTGAGGTTTACTTCCTATGTCAACATACCTAAAATTAATGATTTACACTTAAAGCTACACACATACGTAAAGCTACACTTACCCTAAAAACTTTTCACCATCCATTCTATTTTCTGGTGTATAGACATTTCATCGACCATCAAAGCACAAATACATGATTTTCCTTTATTTCTAAGTTCAACTACTTTTTTGTTTTTAATACATTCACTGCTTCTTTTCAATCTAATTATAAAATGAAAATTATATATAAGGGAATAAAAAGTAAAATAATAGGTGCTAAATTTCTGGTATGTTTTTCAAGTTTAATTTGTGAATTTTCTTACCCGTGAAATGATATATCTGTCCCTTTTTTTGTCGCTGCGTACAATTAAATGCACTGCAAGATGCCACCATAATTATAATATTAATGTATTGGAAAAATTTTAAATTTAAACACTTTAAAACGTTTACAACGCGTATAAACACTACTAATCTCTACCGTTTCTGCCTCAAACTGACGTCACCCACAGCTGTGTGAATCGTTTTATGTTGGCTTCACTCCTCGAGACGAGAGAATAGCATTACGGCGCGTCTATCAGTTTTTATGGTCTAAGGTTTTTGTTATCTACAATACTTTAATTCGCTCACTAGCCCAGGCTGTGGGGGAAAAAGGGTTATAAAGGGCAACCTTAGGAGCAATCCCCTAGTTCATTCAACAAAAAAATTTTCGTTATTGTTTATTTATGAGCGTTTATAGGTGCAAAACACGTATTTCTGGAGATTTTTTCATTTTTTGGCCAAAGTAAATGTTGTAATGGGTAATTTCTCTATAGATTGTGAAAGTACTCTACAAGAACTTCAATTTGAGCCAATATACGTTCAATTTAATTTATTTGTTATTGCAAAAATGAAGAATGAAGGTCAAAATTAAAAAAACGTCATATTTATTGTACAATTGCTTTGTTTTATTTCAAATATATAACATTTAAGCCTACAAAATTACGAATCGAATGAGCCGTAGTACCCCTAGATCACTTGATTTGTTGCTGAGATACGTTGATTAGTTTATCCACGACCTTCAACTTTGAATGCTCATAGGATTGCCAAAAAAAATGGTGAGAGGGCTAAATTAATGTGTTCATTCTCTTCCTAAAGCCGTAAATTTTCATATTCCACTGGAAAATAAATGAAAAAAATGTTTAACCTGTTAAAAACAATTATTTATGAAGTTGTAAAATTGCAGCTATAAACATTTCGAGCTACAGCGCAAACCTATGTACCATACAAATTTCTAATTTGCAGATTATTGTAGCTAGATTCGAGACAAAGATTTAAAAGAAGAAAGAGTTTTCTACGACCAATAGGAACCGAGTTAGCATATTTTTTAAATCACAGAGGCTTTATTAATAACAATTAAGAAACGAATCTGGCGACGCTCGGAAAAATTTGCAATATTTCGGTGAAAAATGAACCGATTTCGATGATTTTTTTTTAATCTGGGATAGCTCGTCGAAATAATAACATCTGGAATACTTTCACCCTTAAAAAATCACCCCAACTCACTTAGTTTCAAAAATTGTTGAGGAGGACTTTCTAAGTGATAAATTTAATTCTCTCGAAGTCTCTATATTGATACGAAGTAAAAAAATACCCAGCTAAAAAGAAAAGTTAAGTAAAGTAAAAGACAGGGAAAATACAATACTTGGGTCATGTGTTGAGAGATGAAAGATATGAAATACTCCAAATCATATTGGAAGGTAAAGCTCAGGGCAAAAGATCAGTTGGAAGACGCCAGAACTCGTGGTTGAAAGACCTGAGGAGATGGTTCGATCGCTCATCCACAGAAATCTTTCGTGCAACAGTTTCCAAAGCTACAAGTGCCATTTGGATCGCGAACCTTCGAAAGAAGACGGTGCAATTAGAGGAAAAACAAAAGGCATCTAACGGAAAAAAAGAATCTGTCAATTAGAAATTAAAAGTATTCCTGGAGATTCCATCTTCCTTCCTATGGCACTACAGCCCAATTTGAGACCTGGCCTCTCTCAGCAAATCTCTCCATTCATTACTGTCCATAGTCATTCTCCTCCACGATCGACTACTAAGGAGATTTCATACCATCTCATTCACATCATCCTCCCGTTGCTTTCTCGGTCTCCCAATAGGTCTCTTACCCTGTATTTTTTGCGTTCAATGGTTTTTTTAAGACTGTTTTTTGTACATGTTAAATACATGACCTGCCACTAAAAGACGCTGTAGACGGACATACTTAGATAAAGGTGGCTTTTTATATATTGTTATGATAACCTAAATTTACTTACTGAAATTTCAGTCTATTTTACGATTAAAAAACAAAAAAAAATAAACCATAAAAATATTTATAAATTAACTTCTCAGAGTTCTTTGAGAAATTCTCTAATTATAGGCATATGAAAAACACAAATTTTGAATATACCTGAAGTAAAAATTCACACTAAATTCACAACAAACACTTCTTTTAAATTTTGTTCGAAATATATCTGAACAAAATCCATAATTGTTTATCTCCTTCAGACCAACTTCAGGATCATAAAATTCTCTAATCAAGTCAAAATAGAAGCCAATAGCTTACAATGTGTCTCGAGGCTCAGCTATCTCCAACCTATCTATGACTCCCATAGAACAATCACTTTCGACATCCTCTTTCATGTCTTCTTCAGAGCTTCCGAGGTCTCGTTCTCCTGAGCCCCTAGATACTAAACTGTTTACTCACTACAGTGAACCCCACAAATGATTGGTAATTTGCCAGTTAAGAGCGTAGCGCAATTTCGGCCATGTTTAAATGCATTCATTTATTTCGAATCCTGAGAAAACTAATAAATATTTTTGAAAAATTTAAACGCAGAATGAAAGATTACATTATTACCAAGGGCCTAAAGTCCGTTAGAATAAACAAAAAGTTTCTTTTGAACGAGATATTTGAAATTAAAAATCACACTTAATTTTCTCTTCTCTTTCACCTCTGTAACTTACTAAAATAAACATTATAGAAGTTTTCAGGGACTTTCGACCCTCGGTAATAATGCAATATTTAATTCTGCGTTTAAATTAGTTTTCTCAGGATTCGAAAAAAATGAATTCATTTAAAATGCATTGGCCCGCGAAATTGGATGAAAAGTGCTCAAGACAGAACACAATGAACAAAAATGAGGGAGGCCTATGTCCAGCAGTGGACGCAAAGGACTGGGTGATGATGATGATGGTCCGAAATTTTGCTTAAACTGAAACAAACAATAAAATTTGTATTTAATTTAAATACCCGTAGTAGCTGATGTTAATTAAAAATGTATTATAGTTAGGAAAAAGAGTATTCTATTACATAGACATTTAAAATATCAAATTATTTAAAGCAGCTTTGCGCTTGATTGGCAAATTTTTATGCGCTTTAGTTTATCAGTTCAAAAATCTTCAAGGCCCAATCGACCACGACGTTCTCGAACGTTTTTGAACAAGAAAACTCTTTATTGATAAGCTTACTTATCTTACAAAATATATAAATATACAACATGTAAAAGTCAAAGAACGTGTTAGGAAATACATATACTTATCTTCCAGAAATAAATTTCTTTAATTCGTTTTATGGAGGGTGGATATTGTCTTTCTCTAAAGATCTGCTGTTCGTTCACACTACGATATGTTTCGCCTTTATTACGATTCATCAGATAGTGTCTCGACGACAGATTCTGAGAGAGAGACATGGTCCTTAACCAAACACAGTTACTGAAGCCGTATTTACTTGGGATGACATAACCTAGACATCACCAGTAAAGCTGCCAACTATAGCAAATACCATCTCTAAACGCATTTATAGTAATGAGGCATGTCCTTGCTGCAGCAATCGAAATTCTAAATATTTGTATTAAAAACTCTTCCAAATTAAACGACCAATTAAATTTATTAATTGTTATATTATTAATTTTGAGAAATAAGCATATAAGGCGCTATTCACGCGCATCATGCACTGATTCTCTTCTTAGACTTTGTAATTGATTGTTTTACTTCGTTTTGTAGAAACCCACAAAAATGTTGTATACCCGTAGACATTGTTTAATTATTTTTAACCATATTACATTTTTAGGTATTTAGAGCACGAACTCCACCAGAAGCCATTGAGCTGGTATCAAAGCTGCTAGAATACACACCCTCATCACGAATTACTCCTCTTCAGGCTTGTGCGCATAATTTCTTCAACGAATTGAGAGAACCAAATACTCGCCTGCCTAATGGAAATGAGCTACCCCCTTTGTTTAATTTTACTGAACACGGTAAGTTGTACGTAAGACATTACCGACAACAAAAACCATTTTATAGAGAATAACAAGTTCGTAACTATCATCTCTCTCTCACTTCTCTCTCTCTCTCCCTCATATATATTAAACTTAAAGTTAAGATTAATAATTACAAAAATTATGCTTCCGGGTTAAACTGGGTAAACTTTGGCGGCGGGAATTGAACTGGTAGGTAGAGCGGACTATGTTTTCTTTAGGAGAGGTCTCCATATAAAAGGCCGTCATTTTTTTTTTATTTAGACAGTTCGGTCACCTTTCAATCTCTATGGGTACTCGCATTATTATTGGTTTATAGAAACGGATGGGGGCTACGGTTCTGGAGTTTTGAAAATCACTTTTGTGACCTGTTATGTAGATGTTGTTGACCTAGAGCTGAAGTTGAATCGGAATTGCGGACAGAAATGGAATGTTCATAAATCCTATTTTGGATTCTACGATTGGTTTGCCCTATTTTTTTTGGGAGTAGATATTCCTCTTGATTTGAGGATTTTGTCGATTTAGTCAGTGACACCTTTCTGTAAGAAAGAAAAGCTTTCGTATAATAAGGCTCTGAGTCTTTGGATTGAGGTTGAGTGGGAAATTGATGCCTGTGGATGCACCTATTGATGTGATTTTCGCGGTAACCAGTTTGGATTGTGCCTAGTGAGGGGACGAGTGAGTGAGTAGGCAGATCGAGACCCCGAACTCGAACGGAGACATTATCTTTGATAATGGCTCCAAAATTGGTGCCGAAACGTCGAGTTCTAAATTCTCAATGCGGTTCTTCCAAGAACTTAGTAATTTTTATTTAACTGACCACCGAAATGTTTCCGAACATTTCATTCGCCTCTACGGGTAGAAATTTTTCATTCTTATTAAATCTTTTGCTAGTCTCCTTACACGCAAATATCGTCTTCTCTCTAACTTTGCTTTCCTTAAATCATGTCGTGACCATCCAAAATCTCTTCAAATTAAACATCACACTAAATCTTTATCCCTTTCCAAAATTCTTAAAGCAACAGCTTTTTTGCTTATTTGAGAAGTTATTCCACCTGAGGCAACTTAGACACAATAAATTCCCAACTTTTCAAAATCTACAATGACATCCACTCTTACAATATCCATTCATTATTATGGGACACTTTCGATCGTCTTTCTCACCAAAAACCCAACACATTTCTGTCAACATAATCCACAACCACTTTCGAATCAACAACCTTCTACTGTTCTGTACTTCTGCAATTTCTCAGATATTCACATAATTTCTGAGTGGGGCAATTGTATGCACCGATGATGTGTCTTAGGGGATATTGGGCCGTATATTTTTTGAATCGAAGGATCATTTTTCTCTGCGTATAAGAGATTTTTTATGTCTGGAGGTAGAGTGGCTTATTTTTGATAGATTAGGTCGTTTTTTCTAGATGGAGATGGAGGTGGAATCAAGAAGTTCGAACATTTTGTCGAAATAATTAAATGAGTTTAGAATCACGATGGCATTACCTTTGTCGGCTGGAAGGATGACAATGTCAGGGTTGTTATAAAGTTATTTATATATATATATATATATATATATATATATATATATATAATATATATAAATAACTATATATATATATATATATATATATATATATATATATATATATATTTAACTACCTTGGAAGAAGAACGTCATATCTTTAAAACAGATTTTAAATATTCTATATTTTTTGTGTGATAACGTCATAAAGTTAGTTTATGTCTATGGCCGTCAGATGGTAGAAGTGTAAGTATTGTTAATAAGATAAATAAGAAAAGTTGGTTCGACGTTGTGTCATTTTGAGATATGCCATCCTCTCTCAAAAACACAATAAGATAATGCAATGCTTGCTGTGAAGAATAATGCATTATTTTGAGTTATGTCTGTCTTATAAAAAAGTTGAGGTTATGTTTAGAATGAGTTGGTATTCTTTTGAGTTATAGTTTTAGAAAATTATTAGAACATTTTGAATTTTGAAGCCAACTACCTAAAAATTATTTCGATTTATGACGTTCTTAAGAAAAATAAATAAATCCTGTTGGAATTATTTCAGATTATAAAAATGGCTCAAGGATTTAGGGATATACTCATGCTAAAGTTGACTTCTGTCAAAAAAATGAAGAGAGTGTATTATGGAAAGTTAAAGAATGACTTTTCAAATGAAGACAAGTATTTTTTAACCATAATTTACTGCAGAATGACACTATTTCTTAGTTTGTACACTATAGCATCTTTATTATTATTATTTTTATGAGACAAGTCTTCATTTGTAAAAAACACATAAAACAATTTTAATAAAGAAGTGAATTATTTCCAAACACCGATCACATTTTTTTAAGAGTGTCACAGCTCAACAATTTTATAACCTAAAATAGGATTACAATAGTATGGGATTGAGTATAGCTTTTTACAGGCTAGTACACGATAAAGCCAAACTATTAGCCTATAAATTTGTTAAATAGCCATTTCTGAAAATTGTCACGTTTTGATATATGACGGTCTTCTTTCAAGGTCTTCTTCTTAGAGTACCGTCTCCCTACGGAGGTTAGCAATCATAATGGCTATTTTTATTTTTGAACTTGCGGCTCTAAACAAATCAATCGATCTGCATTGATACCAATCACGTAGATTGTTCAACCATGAGTTCTGCCTTCGGCCAACAGATCTTCTTCCTTGAATCTTTTCCCTTCTATACTCGTTGCTATGATCACAGTGTCGTCTGCATATCGTAAGTTGTTAATTAATTTTCTGTTAATGGTAAGTCCCGTTTTGATATTATTGAGCGTGTTTTGGAAAATTTCTTCAAAATATAAGTTAAAAAAAGTGGCGATAAAACACATCCTTTCTAACTTCTCTACAGATCTTCATTTCTTCTGAGTGTTGACCATCAATTTGAAATATGGCACTTTGGTTTCAACATAATGTTTGCACTATATTTATGATTTTACTGTCAATGCGCTTGTTCATAAGTATTGATATTAGTTTTTCATGTTCCTAATCCGAACTTTCCAACTATATTTTCAACTGTAAATACACCAATTTTTGCATTAAAGTCTCCTAAAAGACTGTAAAGTATATTACTATACATATAGTAATATCTCTAGATTTTGTTAACTTGATTGTATTGTGAAATTCTGAATAAAAGTTTTCGATCTCATATTTGGTCTTATCAGCTGTGGAAGCATAGACTTGGATCATAGCTCTTTCAAGGTAGCGATCAATAAATCAATTTAATGTCACAGTCTATCTTACCTCCTTCTGTCGTCTTCTTCAGTTTGTTTTTCCTACATAACTCTTCATTTGATTGTAGTTGAAGTTTTGTACTCCATATATTATCTTTCAATATGTTGTGTTTCTTATCCAGTCGTTTTCTTATTTTGTCTCATAAAGATACACCCAGTGTTTAGAAAATCTGTTATTGCAGAATAAGTGATCTGTTAACATAGGTAGGTTGGGATGCTCATACTAAATAATTTTTCTTTTTAGAATTAAATATCCAACCATCACTGAACAGTACGCTTTTGCCTCGAGGAGCTCAGACCGGCCAGAGTGGACAAGAGTCGGAAAATAATGCGCCAGATCACGCGTCTTCATCTACTGCCAATCAGCAAATGGCCGACACTGCGTCGACTCCCATCCAAGCGGCGGCGGCGTCCAGTATAGCTTAAATGGGTGACACCGCCATCAAGTGCTGTTTTGATGTTTGTTGTAATGCATAGATAAACTAAATCAGCAATACACTAAGCCAGGCGTCTAGTAGTGTTAAAAATATTATTAAAAAAAACGTTAGATAATCTTCAGAAAGCTAACATTCGTGTCGATCTTTTTATTATTGGTGTCTTATTAGGGGGATAAACATTTTATCGTAAGGCTACTTGAGGTGAACATAAATAAATGATGTAAGTGCGTTACGTTGATAAATAAATGTACTAAATTTAACTATAAGAATAATTTATGTCGGCTTTAGTGTAGTTTTTGAAGTAACTCAATTTTGAAACGTTGTTTTCTTCGGCGGAAACACAGCGAGATAAAAAATTGAATGGGTGAAAGGAAAAATCATTACATTCCATAGAAGCTTAGTTCACCATTATTTTGACACATTTAAATGTTATCCTACATACTCACACCAAACAATTCCTATTTGTAAATAAATCTTGACGAGGAACGTTAAATCAAACAGAGCTGTACAGAACATGAAATGTGATATTCAATAATTAAAAATCATTTTTACCGCACCAATATCTTTTCGTTATAAGCACTCCACTACAGATTCACGAGCCGATCCACTACAGTGCTGATATACTCAGACATGTCCACCATGTACCAATTGCTTGTTTAAGAGTTGAAAATCTATAATATAAAGACTTTGATACCACCTATACTTTCTATTTTGAAGTACTGCCAATAATATTATTTTTAATAAATTTGTTCATCGTTATTGATTCCCCATGATTAAAGCGAAAACTCCACTACTATTTCATTACTAATCTCCAAACTTGATAAAAGCACAATGATAAAATAGAAAATTTTAAATGAAGGCCCCACGTTGTGCTCCTTATATCTATAATTTCCTGATGTCGAGGGATAAAGAAGAGATAAAGATATGTTGAAAGAACGGTAGAATTACGCTGTAAACGAGGGACAAATTTGATATATGTGGTTCAGTAGAGTTTAACTATTAGCAGAGAACAAGTGTATCGAAAAAGTGCCTGATTTAGGGGTATAGGGATAGATTTCCATTGTTTACTATAGTTCGTTTTAGGTACTTCTTATTATAACAATGTCATCAGCAGATATGTGTTTGTATCTTTTTAAATTCGATTGCTATTCTGAAAATTATTCGAATGCTGTTGATATCGAGGACATACGAAGTCTGGCTGTTAAATAACGAGACTGCTTATGAAAAAGAGTTTTATTTTAAAAATTATTCTACAATGGAATTCTCTGCTTCAATATACTTCTCCCCTTCTATCCTTCTCTCGCCACACACCGTTCCATTCGTTTTTTCCATTGGTCAAAGCAAATGCTGGAAGTCTTCTTTTGTCAGAGCTTTTAGGAGCTCTGCCGTTTTTTGCTTCACCTCTTCCACCGAGTCGAACCGGATTCCTTTTAAGGCAGACTTGATCTTCGGAAACAGGAAAAAGTCACAGGGTGCTAAATCAGGTGAGTACGGCGGGTGTTTGAGCACTGGAATGCCTCTAGCGACTAATAACGCTTCACACGGCTTGTTTTTCCACAACTCCGGCCGTTTCTTACGAACTCGCTCTCGCAGCGTTGCCAAAACTTTTAAACAGTAAGTTTGATTTACAGTTTGACCCTCTGGAATCCATTCAGTCATCACGATGCCGTTAATTTCGAAAAAAATATATTAGCATGGCTTTACATTTTGATTTCGACATCCTTGCTTTTTTCATTTTTGGCGATGCAGGAGTTTTCCAGTTTTCCGATGTACATCGACCTGGAGTCAAAACATTATTAAATGTAAAATTTGGAATACTGTAAATCCATACATGGAGGTCTTATAGACAACTTTACTGTTATGCAACAAATACACAAGGCACTGAGGATGATCTGTTCAGATTGAAAACGTTCTGCCAGAATTTAAATGCTTGACGACACTTTTATAAAGTGTTAAATACTTGTTTTTTAACTTCTGTGATTTTTTTCATACTTGTTTTATTTTAATTGGGATTAATGGTTAGGGTATTGATTATATAAAAAATGAAATTCTCGAAGGTCATCTTTTTATCGGAGTACGGGGTTGCGGAGAGAATTCTGAACTTCTCTAACGCACATGGTCGCAGTCTGGGGTATGTGACTTACAACAATAATATAAAACTCGACAATCGAAAACCAACCCTATGCAAAAGACAAATCTAATAAAAAAACGTATACTCTGCAAGAATTGCGCTTTGAAATTGCATTAAATAAAAAATATTTTATAGTGATGTACAGGGTAACCTCAAGTGTAATAACATTATATGAACGATGAGTGAGAAAATTATATTGGGCAGTAAAAAAGAAACAAAATATTGCATTTTTCCCAATGAAACGTACATACTTTTGTATGATTACATCTGTGGAATGTCATCATTTTTCCAATCGCCCGTTCAATTAAACAAGCTTTGCTAATTTTTTATTAGCATGCAAATGTATAGATTCAATTTGCCTAAAAACAGCACTAACATATTTGTATTGGACATTCTACTCACACCTAAATGTAGGTAATTCACGTTGAGGTTGAAAAAACTACACCACCTTTACAAGTAATCTCATATCAAGTTTAAAATATAGAAACACTTGGTAGATACATACTTAAGAACCTATTACGAAACTATAATTAAGGATTTGTTTTAAAACATGTATAGAGAAAGGCTTAAAAGACATTTTAACTATTGCTGCATAAGTGAATATACTTAGGTTGTATAATTCAAATTTTCTAAAGATTAAGAAATGCTTTATATTGAGAATATAACCGTATTATATATTATGATACAGAGATACATTTCTATGTTGATTATTTTAAAAAATTTTAATCCAAGTTCTGGTAAAGGCTTTAGGTAGTTCGTAATTGTGGACTGTAGTGGCCAATTGTAATTTTACACTAATGTATAAATATCTACGTTTCAATCGGTACAAATATTAGCCTGTAAAACATAATCCAGGTATTTATTTTTTAATTTTAATTGTTTTTTAGTGGTTTTTGAGCAAAATAGCAGATGAGTTATGATTCGTGAACTGTTTCATTTGTTCTCTTGTATATTATTGAAGTTTCACGAACAATTTTATCGCCAAATAAAGTAAAATTTAATATTTATAGAAGTTTACTTACCCTACTTGTCATATTATAGACGACTGAACCTTAAATATTACGGAATTCGATGTAGAAAGATTTTCAACTTGGCGTTTTACGTTATACTTCTAGTTTCAATTGGGATTAAATCAGGGGCGCTTGCTGGCCACAGCTTGATTGGGATCCTACCATTGTACAAGGAAGTTCTTTCATATCAGGAAGTACGTTATCGGGGGTTGTGTGGTATTAAGCGCCAATCCGCAGGATAAAATATATGGGGTGTTTAGATGTTAGATTTGTTTAAATTACTACTTATTTACTCTACAATAACATCGGTATTGCACAGTTTATTTGCATTACGTAGTAAAATTATTCCCAGATGTTGATATTCATAGAAATTATGTTATGAGAGTTATTCAATAGGTCCATAGAAAAGGTATAAAAACAACTTATTTTTAAAGGTTTCTCCAAATTTTCTAAACTTTCTCAGAAGTATGAATTCCTTCTTCTTTAAGTGCCGTCTATAAGTAGCATTTTAACAAATGACAGTAAAATTGAAATGACGCTATGAATATCTCTGAAACTTTTGACAGCTGTCTATTGAGAAATGGTGTTAAGGAAAAATACAACATTTTCTATGCTATGGACGCCATCTATTGGATTTTCTAAGGCATTATGTAATGACTATAGTAACAAGTTTCATTCGTAAATAATGAGGGTATTCCTAATGTCATCAAAAAAAAATCCAAAATATCTGTAATTTATATCATCAAACAATATTCTCAAAATTGAAGTTTTATGCGAATGTGCTCTTCGGAATCAACATCCTGGGTTTTTTGATGACTTATGCTTATTACACTTAAACTTAACAACATGTTTAACAGACAACAGCACTTTCCTTTATTCTATAATATACCGATTTACCAAGTTTAGGACACTCAAATGCAGGAAAGTATAATTGCCTCGTATTTTGAGTGAATTTTCAGATTGTCGGTGCTAATTGTCAATCTGGCACATTAAGGCCCTTCTCGTACATTACAAGAGGGCCTCAGTAATAAACTCAGCACTTTTTATTAGTAAAAAAGGTTTTATTTCCTAGACTATATACAAAGTATTATTCTATTTACAATATGTACTACTATAAATGTACTATGAATGATATGTTTCAGTTTGGAATGAGATGTTGACTGCTTTCTGCCACCTTAACCAAATTGGAATCGTAATAAAAATAAATGGATCGAAGAATTAGACATTAAAAAATTGGAAAAATGTACACTCTCTATTACATCTTCCTTCTACTTTAATTTTATTACAATTCTCACAACAAAATGTCAACCAAACCACTTTTATTAACGGTTACAACACCTTTTTTATATAACAAATTCGAATTGCAATTCTCGAGGTAATGGAGTCGGACTATAGATGAGTAATATGTGGTTTTACTTCTCAGAGAACCTCAATCCTTTATTGCTACTCCAATAGAGTAAAGATACTAGAAAATCTACAGAATCTACTTATTTACAGTCAATTCTAAAATAATTTGTTGTGAGAAATTAAAAATGAGTGAGACTTGTCTACTTGATAAGTTACTGAAAACCTGTACAGAAAAAAGTATTAGGACTAGCTCTAATTCTCCTTAAAAGATGATATATAACATATTGTGTAGTAAATTTCATATCAAATTCTATGTATTTTGTATTATAGTGTTCCTTTGTCGTCATTTATTTTATAATATTCATACAATTTGGATTTCGATATTTATTAATTAACTTTTAAATTTAGTTAATCTAATTTTTATGGCTTAAGTTGAAGTTATTTAACAATTTCTGTATTTCTAACGTTTCTGGGTAAAAATGTGTCATTTGTCAAATTCGGGTATTAATTGAACACTGACAACATAAAATGTAAACATTAAGATGAAGTATTTATACAAATTAAGATTTCACATTAATAATAAATTTTACCATATTCTAGAAATAAAACATTACAGTCAAAATATGGTGATTTTATGACTTGATTTGTAAATTTTTTACAACTATAATCCACTAGAATCATTGTTGGGTCTCTACAGGCATTGGGACAGTAATTTCCACGTGCCAAGATCCTTTACAGTTAGCATTAACTTAAAAACACTGTACTTGACATAACTTGTCTCTTCCTTAAAGGTATGGTGATATATTATGGTTTTTAAAATTATGTAATAATTTAGTCACATGTTAGCGTTAAACTTCTAGTAATTTCAATCATGGTGAACCAGTAATGCCATATTTGAAATAGAAACACGTTCCATGCTTTTGCAGAAATTGGCTATAATTAAGGCCCGTTTACGAGATGCTTTTTTTTTATTTTCATCCAAATTTACACCCATAAGTTCCATGAAACGTTTCTGTATTAAGGCGTTGAAATGCTATCTTCTTTCGTGCATTGTTGCACGATAACATTGCATATATCACGAAGCAAGAGAAGCACGTTCTTTGCAACATGCCTCGTTCTATTTACACTCACATTAGTGACCTAAATTACTAAGAAGTAAACTTACAACACTGATACACTATGGACTTAATGGCATAGTACCTCAGTCCTGGTAGATTATACTTTATAGAGGTGAGAAAAAACTGAAATTAAAAAAGGGTGCCACTGTTTGTAAATATTCGAATTAAAAAAAACAGAAATGGGATATCATAAGACAAAGAGGGACATGTGATGCGCGGCGAGAGAAGTATGGCATCCTGCGACTCGTAATGCAAGGAAAGATAGATGGCAGAAGAAGCATCGGAAGAAGACGAATCTTCATGGCTTAAGAACCTGAAGAAAGGTTTGGATGGCAGCTCAAAACAAATATTTAGACTACTGCCTTAAAATTAAAAAAGCTATGATGATTGCCAACCTACGTGGGAGATGGCACCTGAAGAAGAAAAAAGGCAAAGAGAAAGACCAAAAAGGCTTATATAGAATAATAGAGACTGCCCAAAAATATTAATTAACATCAAATAATTAAAATAATAAATAATAACATTAAAGTGAAATGGTAATACCTGGACATGTAGCTAGGACGATCTAAACAAATGGACAGATCAATTTAGACCTGAAGACATACCAACGAAAAGACCCACAGGCAGGACTTAAGAGATGGCATGATCTGAAAAGGACTATGCCGGGAAAATATGGCCACAAGTATACATATTAAAAAAATGAAGGAAGACAGAAGAGATGTCAATGGGACGTAAGGCTAGACGAAGTAATATTGAAGGTTTACAATATTTCCACTTAAATGGGAATAAGCGCACAATTAAAGAGTTAAAGAAGTTTATTGCTTATCAATTTCACAAGAAATGTTCATTAACCTAAGTTAAGAGTTCAGTCTCTTGTTATTGTTAAAATAAACTTTCTTACTGCGAAAGGAACATCACTTGACTTTTCTTAGAATAGAATAAGGTAGTCATAATGATTTAGATAATATGTTATTCAGATTCATGGTGATAATCGACTTAGACATCAACCAAATCTTCAATAAAGAGGGCCACCAAATTAGGGTTGGAATTCTCGGTCCGTACTAAGATAAAAAGGGGGCTACATACTAGGATGCATGTGATTTCCGTCGTAGGATGAACTAGGATGAAAGGACTCCGTTTTAGGATGAACTTGGACCCTAATTAGATGAGAAAATGCAAAATTAAAGTATGCGAAGAAATAAAGGGTACAAAAAAAAACAAAAATAGAGGTCTTACCTTGAAAGGGGTCTGGAAAACACGTAGAGTCAACGTTCTCATATTGATTACAACACATAAAATTATGCCTTTTTATAGAAAAGTATTTAGTGTGCATAAAGTACCGTTAGAAATGCATGTCTCATTTCTCTATTTCTGTAATTAGCGTGGAATGTTCACCAAACCACACTATATCTCCTGTACTCTTCTATAAGATCTTCTATACTACTCACCAAATTGATCAAATGGACCATGATTTTGAAACTATATTTCTTCTGAACCCTTAATTGGATTTCGATAATTTTTTTCACATTGTAGGTACATCTCTAATTAATTACTACATTATTGATTTTTTCAGAAATATCAACATTTTACCTATTATCATAAGGGGTGTAAAAATAAGTTGTTTTTTTTATCTAATTTTGCAACATTCCGTGAGATTGTATTAGAAACAAACGCTATCTTATTAATATTTCAAGGTAGCCTCATCCTTTCTTAACATTTCTATAAAATAATCATCTTGATATCTCTATTACCAAAAAAGAAAAGTAGTTCAAAGCATCACGTAATTTTTTACTCTCCAAAATTTATTGATGACTGGGAGCATGTGTTGTTCACTGATGAATCGACGTATTGCTTAATATAGCTCAGATATATGTGTTAGAGTTATTGAACGGCAAATATAACGTTACGTACAGTGCAACATACGCCCTATTACTTTATTATAAAAAAGTATATTGTAGGCATTTTGTCTATATTTTTTTGCTTTCCACATTTTCTTTTAATGCGTGATAATGCTTGACCACTTGTTGCACGTGTGGACCGTGATTATTTAGACGAGGTTGGAATACAAGCCATGAACTGGCCACGCTGCAGCCCTGATCTAAATCCCATAGAGAATTTGGGGGATATTATTGATCGCCAACTCAGGAGTCGACAACCACCACATGTCTTACTTGACGAAATAGAAGTTAGGCTGAGAGAAGTTTGCTATGAATTATATATATAATATAATTATATACAAATATATATATTATATACATATATATATAATATATATATATATATATTATATATATATATATATAGTCCCAAGATTCCTAAGAGGAACATAGGGCTTCCACAAAGTGTCTCCAGCGAACTCTATTTCTGGCTAGTGCTTTGATTTCAAGCCAGGATTTTCCCATTTTTCTCCCTTCGTCCAGTACTGTCCTTCTCCAAGTTCCCTTAGGTCTGCCTACTTTCCGTCGGCCTTGGGGATTCCAAGCCAGCGCTGTCCTGGCAATGTCATTTGGCGGTCTACGGAGTGTGTGGCCCAGCCATCTCCATTTTCTTCGCCTTATTTGCTTTATGACATTTTCTTGGTTGCTTTGGTTCCATAAATTTTCATTGGAGATTCGGTTAGGCCAAAATATACGAAGGATTTTTCATAACGCTCTATTGATGAAAACTTGTAATTGGTGTACTATGGGTGGTGATATCTTCCACGTTTCGCAGCCATACAGTAATACAGCTTTTACATTTGTGTTGAAGATTTTTAATTTCGTTTTAGTTGGGTAAATCCTGGATTTCCATATGTTGTTAAGCCATGTTGTAGGCGTTGCGAGCCTTATTTATTCTTTCAGGTACATCACGCTCTGTACCCCCATTACAGTCAATTATGCTGCCCAGATTAACAAATTCCGCTACTCTCTCAATTTTCAGGTCGTTGATCATAATAGGTTGGTTGTTTCTGGTACCAAATCGCACTTCTTTGGTTTTGTTGATGTTTATTTCTAGACCAACCTTCTTTGATTCTTCTTGTACTTTGTTTACTTGGAGTTGCATGTCCTGTTTTGTATGTGCTAGGAGGCATATATCATCAGCGTAATCTAGGTCTTCCAGTCTGTTTGTTAATCCCCAGTAAATTCCTCTATTAGAGTTTATCTTTGTTAGTACGGAGTCCAGTACAATGTTAAATAGTATGGGAGATAAAACACAGCCCTGCTTTACTCCGTTTAGCATAGCTATTGGGTCAGATGTTATGCCGTTGTGTAGGATTTTGCTTTCTGTGTCACTGTAGAGTTCTTTGATGAGATTTACTATTTTTTCTGGTATTACTATTTCCTGCAGTGCTTTCCATATGGCCGTATGTGTGAGCGTGTCAAAAGCTCTCTTGAAGTCCACAAAGCACACAAATAGAGGAGAGTTGAGTTCCTGTGACTGTTCTACAATTATTCTTAGTGTGTTAATTTGCTTTTGAAAAAGGGACTTGTTAAAGATTTAAGATAAAAACAACTTGTTTTTTGAAAGTTCTGTATTAATTCTATATGACGGATAGAGGTATTGAGATAATTTTTTTACAAAAATACCAAAAAAGGATGAAACTATTTAAAAATATTAATAAAATAAATTTTTTCTAACTTTCTAATAAATTCCACAGGGTGTTGCAAAATACGATGAAAAACACAACTTTATTTCTACACTCCGTGTACTAGTGAAACGTTGATATTTTTCAGAAAACCTTAATTGTTTTGCATTAAGACGGAATCTGTTTATTTAGCGTATGGACTTTCACAGTACGATAAATATACAAATACAATTACAATAATACCAATTTTTGGACGCCAAACTAGCCGCTGAGCTCTCCTGGCAACCAGAACGATAAAGACGGAATCTGTGGGATCCTGTAAAATTACTTTTAGAATAAGAGATAGAAGCACTCATATTCGGTGTAGTACAACACCTTTTTTCGGCCTTTTGTAGCATGCGCAATATAGTTTGCGTTCAGATGCACTTTTACACGAAAATATGCACTACTAGTAAATGCATCATCAGTCTACTAAACCAAGGAACTCTCGATTTTGCCATGACACTCGTGTATGCAGGTATTTAACGATTGCTTTTGATAAATTTGAGGATAACAATAATGTGTAATAAACAAAATACATTTTTGAAGCCATTTTTTGCAATAATTAAGCAACAAATTAACATAAATAACTTACTAAACTCTGATTTTAAAGGATTTTCTATACTTTTTCATTATAATTGTGTCACTTTTCCTTATAATATACTGATTTCGCACCTTTAGTATTTAAAATCAAAGAATTATCTTGTATATTATTTATATACCGTTTGTATCAACGATACACTATATCACTGACACACTGTATCAACGAGTGTCACGAAAAAAGCGGCTTCATATTATCTAATTCTTTGGTATATACATCCGAAACGATTATGGAGCTTAAAAAATTCGGCTTTACGTTGGTTCACCATGTTTGGCGTTTCCTATGTCCTAAAAAGTTATTTTACTCGATATTCTTTGTATCATATTAACTTTATACCCATAAAAACGTATTATTCTGTACATTTGAGTAACTTTAGACAAATTTTCATTATATTTTAAATAGAGTATGACTACTATATTAAAAAAAAACAAAGAAATAATACACCTGGAATGGTTCACACGAAGTCAGAAGCCGATTAGATGTGTCTATACCTTGTTTCGTATGATTTTTTTTATATACAATGCAATTAAAACATCCAAAATTACTTTATACTTATATCGTTGTGTATTTTTACTATTTCGTGATTGTTACCTTATCAACGGCTCACACCGGGACACCTAGTAACGTCTTTGTACGATTTGCGATACTAACGCATGAGAAATCCAAAACCTACTTTGTTTATTGCAAAAGGCGTTGCTTTCTTGAAATATATATATATATATATATATATATATATATATATATATATATATATATATCAAGGTTCTTGAACTCCTAAGTGGAGCATAGAGCTTCAGTGAAAACGCGCCATCAGGTTCTATTTTGCGCTAAAGGCCTCATTCCAAGACTTCTCCTATTCGTCATGATGGACTTCAAGAAAACTCAATACTTTACTAGAGTTAGAGTTACCGACTAGCCACAGAAGTATTTAAAACGCAGCAGCATTAACCACAAAATAATTCTGCAGCTTTAAATGGGAAGTCGAAAGTCAATCGATCGATGGATCATTAGTACGGTGAGAGATAGGGTTTTGCGGAAAAAAACCTAAAAATTCTGAACATTCATTGAAATCACAAAAACACTTTGGATAAAACGGGTAACTATTTAACACATTTATACACATCAAACGAGAATTTTTGAGTTCCTTTTAAAAATGTCCCCACAAGAAAAGAACATTTTGATGATTATACAGAACGACTAGAGATTCTTCTCTCTCACTGCCATCTGCTACGAAGGTGGCTATCACATGGCATTTTGACCCTGGAGGTGCCGCTCGAACAATTGTAGGAATGCAAGCAAACACTCCCTGGTTTCTCACCTGACATCTCTCCTACTATGCTGCGCTACTTCAATCTTGCTTGCATAATTAGTTTGTAACAGTTGATATTTTATTCCCACGTGTAATATGTCCCAGTGGGTGTTGTAGTTTTCCTCATTTTAACACTCAATACGACCTCCTTTTGTTTGTTCATCTGTCTAATACAACTTGGTTAGTTATCTTATCCTTCCAGGAGATTTTTTAACATTCTTCGGTACGCCCACATCTCAAATGCCTCCAGCTTACCCATATACATTGCTTATTTAGTGTTTAGAGGTTTACTTATTGTGACCTTATTAGTACTTATTAGTGACTAGAGGATTACTTATTTCTAATTTGTAAGAATTTAAAGTGTTCCCAAATTTCTTGTTTTCCTAAAGCTACGGTTTGTTAGAACAGTGCGCAGCGCACAGCATATACGTACAACAGAATCTGTTGTACTGGACTCACGGCAGTTTTGAGTGAGTCGGTTTGTTAGATTAACTCGCATAAATATTCTGTCGCTCTGAAAACAAGTTTAGAAATTAGTTTCACGTTTATTCTCTCAAAGGTTGTACGTGTAAAAAAAATGAATTCTCGCAAACTTACCTCAATAATTTTATTACTCCAAGAAGAGGAGGAAGAAGAAGCGTTGATAACGTTAAATCTAAATAAAAGAAATAAAAATGTAAACGAAATTTTTTCATGTCTTAATACAGAAGGTGTTTTTAAATTAACAGTCGAAGAAAGATTGTTTCAAAACGAGGAAAAATTTCGAGAATATTATAGACTTTGCAGGGATTTATTTGGAAACTGTCTTACAATTTGTAATAGATCCACTAGTCTTTCATCTTCCTCGGGAAAAAATTTAGTACTATATAAACTTGATAAAAATACAATTATAATTTCTGTATAGATGTGTACGCTATGAGCTCAGCTCAACGTTTGCGTCCAAATCAAAATCGCAGTTGATTCCAGCGCACACCGTCGACGTACACTGCTATCGCTCTGCAGTGCGCGCAGCTCAGCAGAGACTAACAAACCGTTATCATAGAGAACCATTTCTTTGATTTTGACCAACGTGAGCGGCGTTCGACTGACTGTGAGTTATGCGTCGCTCACTGTTCTAACAAACCATGGCTTAAGAAGTATAATTGCATGACGGTCTCGGAAAACTGCATAAAACCAGCCTTGCTGCTCTCTTAATGGTCTATGTAGACATAAAAGTATCATATTTAGCTGGAATCGAGTATTATCTTGCGGATGAGGAAAGCTAGTTTGTTGATCGTAATAAAAGTTTTTTAAGGTTTAGGTTTTCGGAAAAGGATGTTTTGAAATCTAAAAATGAGATGAATAAACTTCTTGTACTGATTTGATCTAAGATGATTTCCATTTTGGATTGGTTGCGTATATCACGAAAGTTATGCAGTATAGTTTAAGGGTCAAGAATTATATTGAATAAAGAATTTTCTTCTGGTGGTTATGCAGCATGTAGGCGTTGTTTATACTGGTTGAATTATGCTTAAGGATCCCCTTTTGCTCTTCTTACTATTTTACTGATATCAGTTATATCACACCCGTTTTTTACGTCTCCAAGAGTGTCGTTTGCAATCTAGTCCTCTGCGACCTTTAATTTTGCTCATTACAATGGTTTTTAAAGGACTATTATGGTTTCCTCCTAAAATACGTCTTAGATATGAGACCTTTCGCTGTTTAACGATGTTTAGAAGGTTCTCTTTGGGTATTAGACCAAATAAGTTAGTTTTTTACTCGGCACAATTGTGTAAACGGGTTTGACAGTTGATGTGTAGTATGAGAATCTTTTTATACATATCTTTTACATCAAGACCAATCTCCCCTAACGCCTATATTAACACAGTCAGTCTATCAGAGCCAATATCTGCCCAGGATAAGCAGCTGCTCTTTTAATGCTTTTTAAATCGTTTATTTATTAGAATATAATCTATTTGGTTTCTAATTTTCTCTTGTTCTTTTCGGGATTTCTATGTATACAACCGTTTGGGCGATAGATTTTAGTATGTCAAATAACGGATAGATTTTCATTATGCAAGTTCATCGCAAACGTTTGTAACGGTATTAAGGACTTCAGGAATTTTCTGAAAAATCTGAAGCGTTCGAAAGGTACAATCTTTCTTGCAGAGTTATGTGATTGTCGCATAATGCCAATAAAGGATGCCTCGCCAAAACATTACTTGATCACTACAGTGATGCTTAGTGAAAGAATTCAGTAATTTATGCAGAAATTGTTGTGTATAAATGTTGGCGTAATTTGCTTCATTTTTATCATAGTAAGACAGAGGATCAGATACTTTCAAATAACATACCGAATCAATATAGTATGAATTATATAATACATAGAAATGGAGGCTTTGAAACGACTCACCAAACCAATAAAGTAACTTCAAATTTCTAGTTACGTGTGAAGTTATATGGTCCAGCCAATTTTCTGTATTATTTGTATAGAAAACTTCAATCAGAAACTCTTCCCAACTCATATTGAGTGTATGCATGTGTCTTTTACGATACTGAAGTTCTGAATTTTTCTATTTTTCCTTTGAAGTGTAATACAAAGTTCGAAATTGAGCTAGTTTGCGTTTGCCCTACTTAATGCTGTTGGTCTTGCACATTTTGGAAAACTTAACATATTATCTATCCTCCTCTGGCTATGCCTGTATAAATGATCGAAACAATTAAGTCTTGATAACGAAAAACTTCGACAATTTGTTTAAGCAACTGTGCAATGAGTCGATAAATAAACTTACACACTTCTAACTTATGAAGCCATTGCAGCACAAATTATCTGACATTTGACAGGTGTCAACATAAATTCTGGTGTCACCTTTTATTAATTTTATCTTATCAAAATTTGCATGACATAATTAGTATGAATTTGATCTAAATAATAGCTTATTTTTTTGGTGTTAATATTTATACAATCAATAATTGTGTTAATTCCTAATTTCCACCCATTAAGTTTGTTGATATCTCGACTGCTTAACTAAAATCCGTATACAAGTTATTACCTCACTGATTCGTTCGCTGACTTTGTGTGATACACTCCGTGTGTCAAACTGTTATAAATGAAGTGAAATATCTTCGGAGCGGTCAAAGTAATAAGAAACCAATAATAACTCGATCAAGAAAACTTAATTGTGGGATAAGTTCTGTTCTATAGAAATGGTGTAATTTTAAAATTAATTAAGTGCAATATTTATTTTCTAAGTAAAAAATTATATATGAATAAAAAACTTCACGCTGAACTTTTCTGTGGCTCGTTTATTTTATTTATTACTATTGGATGGTGTTGTGTAGCAATGTTAATTAACGCTAACATATAAGTTTTGGATATTTTGAATGTTAATTATTTTGTAGTGTGTTAAGAAACTACTGAACGTTCGTCGGTGTGATCTTAGGCCTTTAGAGACATTTTTAAAATTCATTTCCGGTGTGACATGTCAACTGTCATTGAGTTGTCAACGTCAAATGTGAAAATCGAGACTTTTCACATCACAAACGTTGACTGTCACAGTTTTTTACCGTTTTTGAAAATATGTCACTGAGATAAGAGTGGAAGAACGTAAGTCGCCAGTAGTTATTGTATTTTTTAATTTGTAGGAACTTAACAATTCGGCAAAATAAGAAATAGCTTCATCAGTGTCTAAACTTAATATGTATGTACATAATTTATGAATTTCTATTCAATTACAAGTATATAACCAATGGTTCTTCCGATATTTACATTATTCCCGGCCTTCTTCAAGTCTCAACATTTCCTTAATTCCTTACCTTACTCTTGTAGATTGTAGATACAGAGTTTGTTTAGCTTAATATACCTTTCCACTTGAAAGATCTTTTGTGTATAGCCTACATCAAACTTTGTTGAGGGTTTTATTCAATAAGTACTGGAATCTTTTATTGACTGCTCTTTAGGTGTACTTTTTCGGTGCTTGCTGAGTTTCTTTGTGATTTTCTGTTAGGTATATCTGATAGATGGTATATATGGACAACATAAGCTTCTATGGTGGTAAAAGTATTTAACATAATACTTTTCCTAAACTGATTACTACTTAAGAAACAAAAGGAATCTGTAATCTTAAAATACCCAGTAGTTTTTAACTTAGGGGTTACGGTTTTTATTTGAATAATCTAGTTTGATAATATCCTCAATATATCTTAGTTTGATATATAAACATATATGTGATTTTATACTATCACATAGATGATACTTTGGTAATACGTCTACCGATAATTTGTGTAAAGTATATTAATGTATTTTAATTTAAAATACCGTGCAATTGAAACATGATTATCAGAGAGTACAATTTCAATATAAGATAGTGTGAAATCATATAAGATAGTGTGACACCGGACGAATTTGTTATATTTGGCACATAAAAAATATTAAAAGAAATAGAAAATTATACAAAACATAATTACGAGGAAAAAGTGGAAACATTGGATAAAGAAAACTGTTATCAATACCATATTGTAAAGTTTATATGCAAAATATTAACCTTTTTAATGTATAAATAGAGAAATTTTTTTTTGACATTTGACATGAGCACTGGTCGTCAAAGATCGACTACCATGTGTACGACGAATCGCTAAGTAATTTAGTTATACTCAATTCGTTGATCCCAGTGTCAACTGTCTAGTAAATTTAGTATATTATAAATTTTTACTTACTGCAAGTGGTTGATTATTCTTCTTTTTTCAACGAAAGAAGTCTGCAAAAGCAAGTTTAGGCTATTAATACTCAGAGGTAGGATTTTTTTGTGTCATATATTTCCAAAAATGAATCTATCACAATATTCCAGAGCTGAGCGAATGGACTATATTATAAGAGAGTCAATAAATATGTTTTGCTATTGCGTACACTCTTAAGCCTCAGTTTATAATCTCTATATAGAACTGAAGTTCGGAAAATCATTCTATCAAAATGTGTACTATCAATACAAAAATTTATCGCATAAGAATTTTTTTACGGCATAATCAGTTGTTTTAATTTTCTTTTATTCATATGGAAAAGACATTGTTACAAAACACCCTCCGACTTTGCGCATAAAAATTTTTCACGTCGAACTTATCTGGGGCTAATAAATTTATTAGTTACAAGCTTTACAGCCAACGTTTTTTAACTATTTATTGTCTTAAGGATCTTCTAAAGGCAGTTATCAACTGCATAGGTTCTGGTACAGTCGCATCACCAAGTTGTTTTGGTTTTATCTTTTTATGTATGAATATTTAAGTAAAGTGTAGATAAATAGTAGATTATAGTTTTTAAAACATTAATTTGGTTGTTTTGTATTTTACCCACGAAGTTTTTTCAACAAAAGAAACATCATAAAACATTTTCTATGAGGCAAATTTTTCAGGTAAGTAGCGGTATAAAAAGTCTTACGAAAGACTGTACAAAATTAAATAAAAACATGTAATGAAATCGTAGGCTTCCACGGCCAGAGTCAGAAGTTTATAGTCAGTTATAGTTTATTCGTCTTCCGGGTTTGGACCGTGTCATTTGTGAGTGACGCAAAAGTGGGTTCATCTCGATGTTTCGCTACAATTGTATGTAGCTTCTTCAGGAGAACAAAGAAAAAGAAATTAAAAGACAGGAAGATGGGTAGTTAGCAACGGTAACTCAGTTACTCAACGCAACCAGAGGCGAATACTAACTACCAAGATGGGGCATTTGGGTCACAGTAACTCAACTACTTAACGCAGCCAGAGGTAAAAAAAAACCTATTCAAATCTTGTCTAAATTTTGGTACACGCATTATATGTCTATATAAGTTGACTTACTCTTTTTTGAAACAACGTGTTAACAGTCGCCATATCCAGTGCAACACAATTCAAACATATCTTTTCTGGTTCCGAAATTCCTCCAGATAACGCCTCACATCTTCTGGCTTGGATTTTGTCAGTTGTAAATAAAAGATACAAATAGGATACAAAAAAACTATATATTTGTCTTTAGATTTTAATAAAATACTAAAACAACAAGTTTGTTCAAATTAATAAGAAAGATTTAGATTAATTCTTCTATTGTTAAACTGGGGAACTTTCTAGTTATTTTCGCTTTAAATTAAAGGTGACAGAAAACAGTAAAAAATTGGATTAACACTGAATTTATTCGAGAGAGAGCACATGTCCAGTTCATTTATCGCGACCACATTCTCCAAATACTACAAGTAAGAACTTTCTTAACTACCAAAATTTTATTTATTTTCTTTATCCATTCGATGGAAATGTGCACTATCGCAAAACATATTCGATTAGATAGAGTATAACACAGGGTTCGGTTGCTGAACAAACTTCTTCCTTTAAATAACTTTCGAATACATGTATATATGATTACTAGGATATTAATAGTGTTTTAAACGGGTGCAAAAATATGATATCCACTCTTCAACAATTATTGTCACTAATAACGATTCATGTCGATGAATCACTGCATATAACTCATACAATTTGAGAGAAATTTATGGAATAGCCAAATTATTTCAGAAATGGCTAATAAGATAATTATAAAATTTATTTTATGGTGATCTTTGATGTTAATGTTGATATTTGCGCTATTGTCAGATCAATTGTTTTTCAGATAATATAGGGTAATTGGTTTTTATGGATCAACCTCTATACTTTATGATTATTAGAGTATATAAGTAATTCTGAATATTGTCTATGTAAGGACCATTTGAAAAAAAACAAAGTTCATCATATAAAAAGGGAAAGCTCAAACACAAAAACTATAAACAGATCGGTTATGCTATACAATATAACATTTTATTAGTCGCTTCTGAAATAATTTAAGCATTATGTAATTTTCCTCACATTATAAATATAACCAATAAAATTCAATAGCTAAAACTTACTACAAACTTTCTATTGCCCACAGGGCCTTATTACTTGTGGAAGTCATCTAAAGAGCGGAAATTACCTGGAAAACTCACAAACACGATCACGAAAGCAATCAAAGTTTGGGAACAAACCCATGCAGTAGTTACGTGAGATTGCATACTAGACAGTAGCTTACTAATGAATTAAAGTACTATTAGACTTTGCACAAGTTATTAAATGAAACATGGAAGCTCAAAGAATCACTTAAAGTTGAAAAAGAGTCAGTTATAATTATAAACTTTGAAAACGCTTAAGGTGTTCCCAGAAACTCACTAATGATACAACGATACACAATTTACTATAGAAATCAGTCTAATTAAAAAAATTGCAAGATTATAATGTTAAATTACGGATTTCTTGAAGCAATAGAGTTGGTTTCGTTTAAACAAACAATTAATTTCTTTAGAAAATATTCTTTTATAGAAAATTATTCCTTTTCACATAATGGCGTCAGGTGTGGGGTCCTCTGATACAACAAATACTTAGTAATATGGCTTTCTATTGCCCACAGGACCTTATTACTTGTGGAAGTTACTCTAAAGAGCAGAAATAATCTATAAAACACATCAAGAAAGCAATCATGGGAACAAACTCATACGGTAGTTACGTGAGATTGTACACTAAACAGTAGTTTAGTAATGAATTAAAGTACTATTAGACTCTACACCAGTTAATAAATGAAAACATGGAAGCTAAAAGAATCACTTAAAGTTGAAAAAGAGTCAGTTATAATTATAAAGTTTGAAAACACTTTTGGTGTTCCCAGAAACTCACTAATGATAAAACTACTACTATAGAAATCTCTGTTGAATTGTGTTGTATCCTCTGTTAAAATAAATACTCAGAAATATAACTCAACAACTGTAGAATTGGCATTTAGTGCATTCTTTTTTAATTCTTAGCATCAAATAATTTCCTACTACTGAGAACCGTCCCACCAACACTAAATTCAAATTTTAGAGTGTTCAACTATATCTACATCCCTGTTACAAAATGGAAGCAGCAACCTACTAACATTATAGTATAAAGCATCTGGACGCATTTGAGCTGGAACTGTCTTTGAGAATGTAGGCATTCTCGAGTAAACAAATCAACAATACAGTGTGTACGGAAAGACATTTAATCGATAGCATTTAAATATGAAAATTGTGAAATCTAGATTTCTACCACTATATAAAGAATAGTTAAAAGGCTCATATACTTCTGAGAAAGATTTGAAATGTTGTCTGGGATACATTTTTCAAATAATTTAGAATTCATTTCCACTAGTGAAATATGTATATTTTTATCTTGATTATACAAAATATCAAAAGAAAAACAATTGACGAAACAATGAATGACGAAGTTATAACTAGTGAAGAGGTACAAATACCAATAAAAAAATTTTAAAATCAGAAAATAACCAGGAACTGAGAATAGATCTACAACTGACGTGATCTTCATATTACAACTTTTAGAGAAATCCATAGAGTTCAACAAAGCTCTTTTCCTGTGCTTTTTTGTAGATCTCACAAAAGCATATGGCACAGTCCAACTGAAAGAAGTAATCCAAGCCAACTACAAAACAATACATAAGAAATTTAACAATATTATTGGGTAAAAAGCTGGTAGAAATAAAACCTCGCTTTAATAAAAGTAACAAAAAAACAAAACAACAAAAAAAAAGGTTCAAACACAAAGGTTTTATTAGATACCATGAATAAAAATCAATGTTTAAAAAAACTAAAAGCTTGAATCACTCTTGAATTATTAAGTTCTCAATTATTAACTATTTTCAATCAATATTATAATTATTTTATAGAAAGAACAATTTCTACAGGATATAAACAGAGATTGGAATGTATGTACATGAATTTTGATATAGTACAGGACAAGATGTAGTGGTTTTTATGGCAATGACTTTGTATAGTTTTATAACTATAGATTTGGACAACAAAATGTAAAAAGAACAGGTTTATAGTTGTAAAAAGATTTAGAAGTCGAACTATATCTTGACTTGTACTACACAATGGGAAATAATAAAGAACAAACTTGTCTTAAACTGTTGCAATTTTAAAACAATATATTAATAAGATCTGAGAAAGTAATTATAAGCAAAATAGGGTTAGTAGTATAGAAAAATATGTGTATATATCAAAACAGATTGAATATATATTTGTCTCTGCATGCATTCCGTTTTAAACACACATAAAGCAATTTTATTTATAAAAATTCAATTAAAACACCCTATTCCTGGTGAAGAATATAAAGTGTTACTGTTTTTTACAACTTGTCTACAGCAATTAAAAATGATTATAAACTCCCGAGTAAAAATTGGAAAATATACGAGAATACAATCAAAAATAAAAATTTCCATACGTATAAAACCCAAAAACGGTCCAATATACTCATAAAAAAGAAATAAAAGGTGCATTAAAACATTTTCGACAAAATTACAGAGGGGTATTTGTGAATACTTGTTAATTTATGAGGGGATTCTTCGTCATACATTCTATTATAAGTAAAAAATTTGTAGATGGTGTTTAAAATCATATTGATAGTATACAGCTGCCGCTGTTTGCTTTATCTCAGTCTTATTCTCCTTTTTCCTATTAACCAAAGCATCATCTTCAAATTTCTTTACTTATAATGATTTAGTTTTGTGATTTTTTTTTCACAATTATACTAACGATACAGCCCAAAACGAGTTTTTCGTTTTTTATGTATTTTGTAATGTTTCTATTTCACTTGATCTACTTGCCGCTTCATAATGGTAACCAAATAAGTATTGTATGACTAACCTAACATAACCTAAAAGTTTACCATTATATTCGCGATAGCCAATTCCGACAGGAGGCGCTGAAGATTTTAAAGATGGACGATAACTTCGGGAAAACAAATCATTTTGTGATTTAATCTCTAAGGTATAAAACGTTTAATATAAATCATTTACACGTGTGTTTTGCCAAAGTAAAAGTTGGAGTACGTTCTTCAAAGTTTATTTGTTTGTGATTCGAGTTTATACATAAGATAATTGACTCCCAAATCTGAATAAAAATAAAATTAAATGTTTGTTTTTCTACAGTATGTCTGAAACACGGGAAGTAAAATTTACATTATCTTAATTATTTATATGATTTCAAGATCGGCAGAGATCTTTAGTTGAGGGGTGAGGCAGTTTTTGGAGCTGGCCACGTTATATTTTGTAAATTACGCCTTACGTTTTCTACTAATAACTTCATGAGACCGTTGGGGCAATTTAGCTGATGGAACAGCATTTTTCTTCAGTCTTTTTAATTTAGTTTCAGGTGTTACTATAAAGTAAATTAAGTATAAATATATTAAAATAAAAATAATATTTTAATCAACACTTGGAAAGTAATTGTTCTCAGTAAAATGTAAACTGCACACAGTTACGTACTTGGTTATATGTTTGCCAATTCACAAAAGGCATTGCCAAACTTTTCTCATATTCTCGTCCAGCGGAAACTTATGTATGGAATTTTTTTTGTGAATTATAATAGAATGAACATTGAGGAACACTGCAATAATTTTTTGAAGTCGAAGTTATTGTTAATTACAATATAAACCGGTCGCTAATATGTATACAAAATAATGACAATTTCAATATTTTCCCGAAGTTGATGCTTTTGAAATCTACCACCAGGCGTCGCCCACTTTGCGGTTCCTCGCCAATATTCAACTATTACATCAACTTTTCAAATTACTTTTGAACTGATTGACGATGATTATACGATATAATGCTAAGTAATACTCTAAAATGCAATCAAACGCACAAAATTGACAAAATTTGAGACAAAACTGAGCAAATCTTTGAAATATGAATTAATGTATTATACGAGGACTGAATATTAAGTTAAAAGACTGTTGGAAATGCATACCTAAGTCGCAATGAACGACAGAGCTTAAGCAATAAAACACTGAAAACATTTATTTTCAACACTTCCACAAATGGGGGGAAAGTGCGTAATTTTTTATCTGTGTTTCTGTTATTGACAGACTTTTTATGTTCTGCCATCCGTTTGTTAAAGGTTCTAGCCGTTTGGCCGATGTAAGTTTTTAGGCAGTCGCCACGTTTGTATGCCCCACTGTGTATACAATAGACTATTTTAAAATACAGAAGATAAGCTTTCTTTTTATTGGTAATGCATATACCTAATTGTACAAGAAAAAATGTTATGAGAAATTTAAAAAATAGCAGTAAAAGCAAAAAATCATTAAAAGTAGAAAACTTTGAAAAACCGTATCTTGCTTGAAAGTAGACCTAGAAGCTTCTACAATAGACCATTTTAAAGGTAATTGAGTTTTTTTTCTATTAAATGTACCATTACATATAACTAGAGGTGCGTAGAAAAGTTATAGAACAATATTTGTGAAAAAATAGGGAAAATCACCCAAAAATAGAGTGAGTGGCGATCTTTGAAAAATCGTATCTCGAATACTGTAAATGCTAAATATTTCTACCAAACGTCATTTTGAACAAAAAGAATAGATGTTTTTTTCTGTGAAGCAATGCCTATAATTACACCCTCGAAAAGTTATGGCGCAAAAAAATGCGTGTTTTAGTGTTTTTTGCTTCGTTTTTGAATAATTTTGCCAAAAAAATATTTTTGACTTTAAAATGTAACATTCCAATAGGAAATATGTAAGAAAAGTGCATAAGAATTCACCCAAATGCACTCTAGTGCATAGGGACTAATTCACCATTACTCAAAAACGTACCCCTTTAAATGGTAGCACTCTGTGGGTTTCTTATATTTGGGGGTCCATTGACCATACGAAACAATAAAACCCCTTTAACATTAGGTTTTCTTCTGTTTTTCGTAGCACAAATTAGACATAAAACGTGGCATCATATGTGACATTTGACATAAAACGTGATAGTTATATGATATAATCTATATATTATGTCAAATGTCACATTTTATGTCAAATGTCACGTTTTATATCAAAAGTCACGTTTTATGTCAAATGTCACATTTAATGTCAAATGTCACGTTTTATGTAAAGTATTACGTGTCACTCAACTCAGAAAAGAGCCAAAAAGACCAGAATGAATTTTAGCGATTTCTTATGGGATTTAACATGGGAAATGAGACTATATTGTCGGAACTATAGAGGAATATCGTTAATCTATGCAACGTACAAAATTATATCCATAATACTGTCTAGAAGACTAACTCCATACGCAGAGGAAATAATAGGCGACTACCAAAGCGGATTCAGACCGGGAAGGTCGACCATAGACCAGGTATTCGTCCTACGCCAGGTGTTGGAAAAAACTGGAAATTCAAGCGCGATGTACACCAAATCTTCGTGTATTTTAAACAAGCTTATGATTCTGTTAGAAAAGCATTGTGGGAGACCATGATAGAAATGGGAGTAACCTGGAAAGATGGTACAATTAGCACAGAGAAAGGTTCCGCAGGATTAGAATTGGCAGCACCACGTCGGAGGAATTCCTCATTGACACCGGGCTTAGATAAGGAGATTGCCTAAAACGTAACAATCAATGAATACAACTTTGAAGTCGCCAAAGAATTCAAGTACCTGGGAGCGATCATAACATCTGAAAATAAATATGAAAAGAACGTGGCAGCCAGGATCATTGCAGGAAACAGGGCATATTACTCATTAATGACCGTACTTAAATCAAAAATACTCTTAATATCAGCAAAAATAAGGGTGTATAAGACAATAATTCGTCCCACAATAACGTATGAAAGTGAGACATGGACCATGAACCAGCGGGAAAGGACAAAATTACTGATACAGTTTTTAATTAAACATCTAATGGAAAAAGAGAAGCTTTTACTTCTTTCAACCTCCCCCCCCCCGTGTTTTTTTAAATTTATTTATGATTAATTCCCGTAAATACCAAGTTTAATGTAGTTATAATACTATGAAATTCAGTTGAAGGCTCGTACAAGCACCATGGCTTGTATTAGATAAAAAAAAGTTGGAAACACCTATCATAGGACCTGGATCTGTTGTTAAAAAGAAGGATGGATAGCAAGTGTAATATTCTGTATTTTGCGAAATATGCAAATTGTTCAGTAATAATTCAATAAGAAAGTTTTGTTGGCGGTTTTGTGTTAAGAAGGTGACAAAACCTATTTAAGTATACTATGTATAGGTTCTTTCATTAATTTGATATTTCTTTCGGTTGTTTACTGATAGTGTCCGAAATAATTTTATAATTGGTTTATTAACTGCAGGTAAATTATGTTTTCTTATTGTGACGGTGTCAAATATAATAGGTTGTATTTAGACTAGTAGTAAATATGACTATTCTTCAATCATTTGTATACGTATTAATATTATTAATATTTTTCATCAACAAAAATGATGCATTTTTGGCCTTAGTATACAAAAGATGATAGTTTTTTTATTCTGTATCACATCTAACCCTATGTAGTTTTGTCGAGAAACAATTTCATATAAAACACTGGTCCCGTAAAGGAACATTAACCGTGGTTGGGTAACAATCAAATTTCTTTATCAAAATCAACCGTACCGTGTGTGATAGTCTTAAGCAAACGTCTATACTGACAATTATAAAATATGTAGAATACGACACTGAAAAAAACAACTACTACTATGAAAGCACACACCATTTATACCTGCGTAGACTATTGACTATTTATAAATATGTTAAATATATAATCTCTATACTCTATACAACATTATTCATAATTTATTTATACAAATGTTCCCTTTTTGCAACAATATGTATAAGTAGGTATCAAATTTAGACAATAAATATGTGTTTCGGGCTCTGATTTCTCAAAGAAACTTCAGATAAAAGTCAACGTAAAATGTTCATATCCCTCAGAACCCTGTAGTCTTTTGTTTTTGATTATTTGAACAATAAATAAAGTTTGGGACGTCTCCTGGCATCTCGATTACAAACACAAATAACAAAAAATAAAAATAGAAAATCATCAACAATTCTAACAGGAAAAATAATAAAGAACTTAAGTAGGATTTTTCATAATACGCTTTTGCCTAAAGTCGTACACTCGTCGGCAGAAGAATACCATCTCGGGAGATACTAGAGTCATGGGAGGTTGCCTGTGAGATCTTGGATATGGTTCCGGGTTGGGAATGCATGGTAGGACTTCCTCTATTCCCGCCTCGATGCGTTTGTACGTCTTGCGGTATCTGAAACATAAACACAAATAACTTATCTTTAAATTCGAAATACAGTATTGTGCGAATTAATGGAATCACTGTGAATTTTTTTTTCATTTTTTCAATATTCACAAGAAAATATTTTGGGGATGTTTTTCATACATGGGCGTTGGATCTTTGGTGCCAATTAAAGGCATGATGAACAGCCAAAAATACAAATCCATGTTGGAAAAGTATTTGGACAAACAACTCCAAAAATGTCAACCCCAAGGGTAGCGATTCTTCAACAGGACTCTGCTCCCTGTCACAAATCAAAGGAAATGATGGCAATTTTTCAAAAATAAGAAGATTAATGTTTTATATTGGCCCGGTAATTCGCCCGACCTCAACCCCATTGAAAATTTATTTGCAAATTTGCAAAGCTAGACTGCGAAAAATCGACTGTACTACTAAAACAAAAATGATAGAAGCGGCCATTCAGGTTTGGTATCGAGAGTGAAATGGAATTTGGAATCTATGCCAAAACGGGTAAAAGCAGTAATTGCTGCCAAAGGGGGACATATTTCCTACTGAATGATGTAATTTTACCTTTATAGTTTTGTCAAAATATAATTTTTTACTAAATAAACTGTTTTTTCATTAAAACAGCCTATGATTCCATTAATTCGCACAATACTGTAAGTACCAACATGTATCTGTAGTAGTTCTTAAGGACCTAACATTGGAATTAAAGCGATCAATGCTGGAAGTCTTTATTACACAAAAACAAACTGTAGTAGTGTTATTTACAGGTACAAGATTGATATATAAAAAATTGGAGAGAATTGTTTTACAAATTAAAATGGAACAAACTCTCCAGAACGTCGTTAACTGTTTCGTCTTTTAATAACTATGAATCGGCAATATTTCCGGGTGTGACAATATTACGTAAACTCTTTTCAGGCCAAAGCTACAATACTGGGCACTGGCTAATAAAAAGATTGCAATATCGAATCGCAAACTTTACGCATTCCAATTCCAAATACCGACTGCCTCTAATCTTGCCGGCCAACATCTATATCATATTACGTCTCACATATCTCCCTTTTCCCCTCAAGAGCGTCTGGTGTCACGTTATATTTTGCAGTGGCATTACTAACGAAAAATAGTATTAATTACTATTAAACTGGGAATAAGCCACAATTAAAGATAAAAACTACGTTTATTGACGTTTCAATTTCCACTTCGCAAATCGTTCTCAAAATACAAACAGTAAATTAAACAAATTTTGTTTTTTGTTACATAGTGAAAAATTCTTCTAATAATTTAATTTTATCTGACTCATTTATATTGACAATTCAGACATACATTATGCATTTTAAAGTAGACGACTTTAAAATGATATTGCCAATATTGTTGAGTTGCGCTCCTGGGACGACTTTACTTATAAGATAGTTCATTCGATTACATGAAATCAACTTTAACTTGAGAATATCCGTCAGAAAAAATCATAGCATGTAATTCGTTTTAAAAAGACAAACACATGACATGATGACAGTAAAATTCTCCTGTTAGTGATTCCATAGTAAATTATGAGGGAAAAACCAGGAAAAAAACCTCATAATACTATCCCGACATTGTAAGTATTTGTTCGTGAATTTAGTTTACCTTCAACAAACATCAAAATTCTGATTTTATATGTTACGTTATTTAAAAACACATAAATGATGTATCCTCTATATGTTACTGACTTACTAATACTGGTATTTTCTTATTAATAACTTCCTCTTTCAATATTGGTAACCAGATCCTACTACATCCTACTAAATTCCTCGGCACAATGGAGTAGGATCTGGTTACCAATATTGAAAGAGGAAGTTATTAATAAGAAAATGCCAGTATTAGTAAGTCAGTAACATATAGAGGATACATCATTTATGTGTTTTAAATAACGTAACATATAAAATCAGAATTTTGATGTTTGTTGAAGGTAAACTAAATTCACGAATAAATACTTACAATGTCGGGATAGTATTATGAGGTTTTTTTCCTGGTTTTTCCCTCATAATTTACTATGGAATCACTAACAGGAGAATTTTACTGTCATCATGTCATGTGTTTGTCTTTTTAAAGACGAATTACATGCTATGATTTTTTTCTGACGGATATTCTCAAGTTAAAGTTGATTTCATGTAATCGAATGAACTATCTTATAAGTAAAGTCGTCCCAGGAGCGCAACTCAACAATATTGGCAATATCATTTTAAAGTCGTCTACTTTAAAATGCATAATGTATGTCTGAATTGTCAATATAAATGAGTCAGATAAAATTAAATTATTAGAAGAATTTTTCACTATGTAACAAAAAACAAAATTTGTTTAATTTGTTTAATGATTAATACTTTTGTTGGAGATGAGGTAGAGGTAGAGGAAAAGTTACGATTTCGGTCAATTTGCATTCTTAGTTTGATTGCTAAATTGTACGAACAGCATATAAAAGGCCGCCTTGGGCGAGAGCTAGAAGAAAAGCATGCACTGAGCGACGGCCAATATGGTTTTAAGACCAAAGGTAAACCATAGATGCGGTCACACAAGTAACCTCTTTAGTCACGCAGGATACAGAGATGGATGGCTCTCCTGCTCGACTTCAAAAATGTCTTTAATACGGCATCATGGGAAAAAATCATGTCCAGGCTGAAAGAATTGGGCGTCAGTGAGTACCTGGTCAACGTAATTGACAGATACTTTACTGACAGATTCATAAGAGAACAAGATACCAGCATCAGCTTGTCGCAAAGTGTTCCGCGAGGTTCAGTACTAGGTCCCATCCTGTGGAATGTCCTGTACGACGGGGTGTTGAGGCTACAGATGCCAAGGGGATGTACTCTTGAAACTTATGCGATGATCTCGCACTGTCGGAAGGTCTAAGGTTTGGAGTACAAATCCAAAAGACAGTAGAGAAGGCGAACCGAAATCTGAAGGCATTGATACAGCTGATGCCAAACATTGGAGGTCCAGGAAGCACCAAAAGAAAGGTGCTAAATGGAGTTTTCCAGTCGGTGGTAACCTACGCTGCCCCCGTATGGTGTGGTGTACTAACCACTGCGAAATACGCTAAGCTGATGGAGACTTCGCAAAGCGAATGCTCCTCAGGGTATCTAGCGCATATAGCACAGTTTCAAATGAGGCTTTATATGTCATTGGAGCGATGATACCGATCGTTTTATTGTGTAAAGAGCGAAGCGAGGTATTATGCGACGAGGATTGATGTAAATATAGATGAGAATGAGAGAGAAAGAACGATAGTAGAGTGGCAAAGAATGGCAATGATAGTGGAAAGGCAAGGTGGATGAAGGAGCTCATTCCCGATCTGAGACCGTGGTGGGAAATGTAAGTTCAGGAAACTAGACTACTTCCTGACGCAGTTTCTGACCGGACAGGGTAGTTTTGGCACCTTCACAAATAGAATTGTGCAAATCTATCTCGGTCAGACTGTACTTTTCTCTTTCTTTGCAATGCAACATCTGATGAAGTCGAAACTTCTTTCACGAGGTGCAAAGATCCGGATATAGAAGACCATAATACAACCAACAGTCGCGTATGGAAGCGAAACATGGACGATAACAAAGAGAGAAGTAAATAAATTGCTGGTATGGGAACGTAAAATTCTTCGAATGATATATATGGCCCTTGCAGAGACAAATAAAATGGAGGGGCAGATACAATAACGAGCTAGAGTCTCTATTCGGAAAAGAAAATCTAGTCAGATATATAAAGGCCAATAGACTCAGATGGGCAGGACATGTGATACGCAGTAACGACAATCGCCTTATAAACAATGTGTTCTGGGAAAGGCCAGATGGAAGAAGGTCTGTAGGGCGGCCTAGAAAAAGGTGGAAAAATGCAGTCAGAGAAGATCTAGAGAAGATGGGAGGGCGACAACGGAAATTACTGGCACAGGACCGACAAACATGGAAAGGCAATAGTAAACGCGGCAAAGACTCCCGAAGAGTTGTAGCGCCATTGATGATGATGATGACACAAAACAATCTATGAAAAGATTTAACCGTTCTAATCTACAGCAACACTCTATATACCTAGCGAGAGATCAAAATGAAGACAATTTTAAAGATAAACGCTGTTCCTTTTTCGCGCCAAACGTCTCGCTTTTTATTGAAGCCACTTTGATTCGAAACGGTTCTCTGTGTTTAACAGTGCATGAGGACTGAAACTCACACTATTTGACAAAAATTTAAGCCCTAATTAACTCGAGATTAGCTCACTTTTGTGCCAATAAACGCTGCGTAGAGATACCTGCAAGTTGCTTCACACTCCCATCCTGCAGAATTACATCAGGTTATCAAAATTCGATAACAAGATCTAAAATACTAACAAACAAGGAACGAAGAAATGCACAATGTTAAAAGAACTTTAAAAAAGAGTCAAAAATGTACAGAAATCACACAGAAAAATCAAAGACCCGTTTTGGATTAGATTTGATTGAACATAACTTACCTGCAGTACTCGTTAAAAGTCAGAACATAACATTTGTCATCAATGCACGCCACGCTATTCGAATCCTTGTGCCTCGAAGCGAATACTTCGTCTGGTCGATCAGCTGGTAGCCTACCTTGCTCCGTATGTTCTGGTCGATAGTACCATAAAAGTGACATCATCATCTCACCTAAAAAATAGTAAAATTATTATATTGAGCTATAGAAAACAAGTTTAATTTAAGAAGGCCATGGAATCAATTATTCCTGAGGAAGAAGGCTCAGTAGTATTTAATAAGCATGTTGAATTACATGGCATTATCAATGTTAAGTTTGGTTAACACGTTAAACGCCACAATGCATAGTAAAAAAAGTGGAGTAGGCCAAAATATTCTTCTTTTCCTTGTAGTGCCTATCCGTTTCGGATCTTGGCGACACCATCATGGCAATCTGTATTTTGCAAACTGCTGCTCAAAAGATTTTTGGTTGTTGTGCTGAACCACGAACGTAGATTTTTCAGCCAGAAAATCCTTCGCCTCCCTGGTCCTTGTATTCTTTCTACTTTTTCTTGAATTAATTGCAGCAACCTATATCTTTCGCTGTTCCTCATGATGTGACCGAAGTATTCAATTTTGACTGCTTTTTATTTTGGTTAACAACTCTTTTTCTTTTTGCATTCTTAATAAAACGTCCTGGTTAGTAACGTGGTCGGTATAGGATCTCTTTAGAATTCTACGATAAAGCCACATTTCGAAAGCCAAAATATTAAACACATTTAAAGTATTAGTTTATGCATTTTAAATTGTTATTCTTCAATTTGAGCACAAAATATTACATTGTTATTGTTTTTTTCGAATTATTTAAATTGGGAAGCATCGTACGCATCTCGTGGTCACAAGTAATATTTGGATTACCATTTGGATAATAGTAACTTGTCGTAACTTGTTTATTTTATACGTTGCATTCGCTATGTGAGTTAGTTGTCGGTGGGTGAGGTCATTAAGTTCAGTATATGAGATGCTCGTGTCTGTTAACGTGTTAAGCTTTTATTGTCTATAAATATTACTTCTATGAAGGGTGTTCACGAACAAAAGATATTTTAAGAAGAGCGGAGCTCTTCTTATGGAACTCATTTTATGTCGCTAAGTTGCCTTATCGAAACATTTTTATTCAAACTATTTGACATAACATTTAACACATTTGATTTGTACTTTGATACTCATGTATCAATGCTTACTTTTTCATTGACTAACCAATTCACTTCTAATTGTGATAGAATGAAGTGCCTTGTGGGAGGACCTTACTTGCCGAATTACGCCTTGTAAGAATTGTAACAGTTCCTTATAATCATGCCTGATAGCCCATGGTAAGATGTCAATAATAACTGTACATGACTCCTATTATCTTAATTTTTGATAAAGAATTCACTTTTATTAGATTTTATTTGGATAAAAACCGTAAGTATTCAGATAAATCGCCATGTTGTAAACGGGAGAATTAAGAAGAATCTCAAAGAACAAATCTTTGTTTTTGAAGGACCAAACCATCGCGCATTCAAACAGTTTTTATATTGGTGGGAATACTCAACTAACAGACAACTTGAATAAATTTTATCTTATATTAATTCACTCATCCTAATTGTCCCATGTCAACAGACAATAAACAAAATATTAGATTAAAAACTGCATAAGAAGGCCCTGATGTTAGTCTTTCCACCAACAGACAAAAAACCCTGTACTTTCTGCTCGATTACATATACAGGTAAGATATCATCAAAGATAATCAAACACATAAAAAAGAAAGGAATAACGCCAGCTTTCAGAAAAATCAACAATTTAAACAAATATATTAAGAACAACAAAAGCCAAAAGAAAAAGCACTTACACAGTGATGTATACAAACTTCATGTGGCGGCTGCCACAAAAATTACATCGGTCAAACGGATAGAACCTTTCAACAAATGGATAGCAGAACACAAAAGGGCTTTTAATGATAGAAAAAACAGATTCTACATACGCACTTCATCTACTAGATCATAATCACTATTTAAATAAACAATTTCAAATTTTTCACATTGAAAATAAAGGCCTTAACCTATCATTATTAGAATCTATGTATATATCTAAAGAGACGTATAACAAATATAACTCACTTGAGAAAGGCACTCTCAAGATAGCTGTAGTGATGATAATTAATTATAAATTTTGTGTAAGTGTTGAAAATAAGTTTTTTGTTTTTATTGCTTGATGAAATACACTTCCATCAAGTAATGGTCGAATCCATCACATATACACAATATTACTTACCGTCTTCTGGATTCTCCCATAAAGAAGCAATTTTGGCTACAAACGGTAGATCATTTTTACGTGGTCCTGCTTTAAGAAGAACGCAGTCTCTAGGAACGATTTTATCACCTCCTCTGTGCCTCATTGCTGGATAGCACGTTCTGTAGACAGTCAATTCGTCGCTCTGAAACATAAAATTTTGCTTAGATTGCACTGTGAATAGACTGCCGGAGTGGTGGCTTAGATTTTATTGACATCTGTCAGTTTTACTTTCCAAAAAAACCTTGTTTAGTATGGATATTTTGTATTTTTCGTTATTTTTTGCATTTTTTTACAGAATATTTCCGCTTTTTGCAATATCTATGTATTCTAATAGTTACTACAATAATTTTACAAGGTTGTGTAAATAATAAAACACGTTGTTTTATAAAAATAGCACTAAAATGCATGTATCAATAAAGTAAGGTTAGAATTTCTTTAATTTAAACTTTTAAACTATATTTCATAGTAATAGAACCCTGAATTATGATGTTATTATCGTAAAAAACACTATAGTTAAAAGAAAAAGTAACAGAGGAAGCAAAATGTTAACTTTATAGAAATTTAAAAGTCTTGAGATTGGGCCTTTCAACTTTGTTTGGAAAGTAATAATAACAATATGGCCGCCGTGACGTCACACTACGGCTGTCCATTGAAAATATAGATTTAACTGTACGCTTGGCATTTTCTCATCTTTTTTTCATCGTCAGAGACATCTGAAATATGCGAAAAACGCTTTTGTAGTGAAAGGAAAATTGAATTGAAGAAAGAGCTGAAAGAACGTGAATACGAAATTCGAAGACGTATTCAACTATAACAATGACTGAACTAAACGGGGTCTGGCGTGATCGTCACATTACTATGACAAACAAGAAGAAAATCGTTTCAACTCTGGTTTTTTCCATGTGATCAATTAAAACAATCACATAGACGACGTATAGACATTTTTGAAATGTGGACATGGAGACGACTGGAGACCTACTTTATCGAAAAATAGTAAGGTAGCCAAGCACATCCAATGTCATAAACATTCACATAAAATTATACAAGTAACAGACACCAGACAAAACGATATTTAAGAAAGGAACTTACATTTAAAAATACTTTTGCTTCATACGGTTCTCCTTCCCACATCCACCCGTTTGACCACTTCGGTATAGTCGAAACTCTTCTGACAATCTTGGCCGCAGGAGGTGGTATTACTTCTTCACTAGATTTGGATTTTCGCCTGGTGTTTTCTGTCGTCTTAGGATTGAGTTTGAGTTTTTTCGACACCACACTTTTATTTGTACTTTTCTTATTTAACACCGGACCGTTCGTTTGAGATTTCGCACACTTTTCCGATTTACCGACGCACTCTTCCTGTGTCCTTATACAAGCATCACTGATCACATTATCTATAACTATATCTACATTACTTCTCGCGGACACTTTCTCGCTTGCTGGTTTAGAACTGCATTTAGAATTGACTTTTTTTAACGATACTGTTTTCTTTTCTTTGGTTTCAGTTGACGGGTTAACTTCTTTTGATTTGAAATTGTTTATTGGAAGCAATTTGGGAACTTTCCGTCGTTTCACTGTCGCTTCATTCTCCATACTGTGCATTCTCTTAAGAGATTTCTTGAGTTTCGCTCTGTTTTGACGAGGTTTCGACATTTCTCCTAAGAGCTTTATTTTACCGTTGTTGATTTTCACTGCGTTTGTATCCTTTTTGATCAATGATTTGTAAGAACCGGTTTTTTGTCTTTTCTTTTGAGGCATTACGATTTCTGGACTAGGTTCCTTGTCGGAGAGCATAGACAGTTTTCGTTTCATGTTTTTCACTTTAACGTTTTCTGCCACTGTGTTTATAACTGGAGGAAGTGGATTAGGCGGTTCTTCCTTTGGTTCTTCTGGGGGAGCTTCTTCCTTTGATGGTAACGAGATTGGTGACTGAGATTCTTCTTTCACTGGTTCATCTTCTTTGAGACACGAATCCTGTAGTAAGTCTATTTCACACGGTTGTACTTCCTTGCCTGAGATTTCTGTTTTTTGTTCAATTTCTGAATCCTTCGGGCTTTCAATCTCCCGTTTAACACAGTTTTGAGATGGATTACACATTAGCAGCATGGTATTTTGCTGCATACTAGCTGCTATATTGTCTCTGACCATCGCTTTGCCAATCCTAGGTTTTCGCTTCTTCTCCGTTTTGCAATCTTCTTGATTTGCCGCCGTACTCGATTCTTGTTTCGTCGAAACTGGGGGCGCTTGGTACGTAGCTCCAGCTGGTGACGGCGGAGGTGGCATTCCCGCTGAACCTCGAGCAGGACTAGGTGGACCCGTTGCACTTGCAGGTTCAAGAGGAAGCATTATAGCGACTGGAGGTAAAGGCATTGAGTCCTTGGAAATTGAAGACATATTAGACCTCTTACAATTACCAGTAAGAGGTCCAGTAAGTACGTTTTTTGGACAGGACTGCATTGGACACGGACAGCTACTCTGGTATGCATCTGAAAGATAAGAAACAAATCTTTAATGCCTTTTTTAACGTATGACACACATTTGCAAATTAACATGGAAATGAAAATAATACAAGTAACATTTAAATGAAAGTAATAAATTTTATTGATCTTACGAGAATCCTAAAAAAGGGAAAAATCGCGCAAAGTTTATTTATTAAACAACTTTATAGAAACTGACTTCATTTGCGGCAAAATACAAAAATTGCATACAAAAGCTGCTCTCTTCACCTTTAAAACGTATTTTGATTTTTGTCGATAGGCCACTCTGATCAAAAGATATCGATCTTTTACGGTCTAGTTGATACAAATTTTATTTAAGATTGATTTCGCGCGCAGAACTGACATTCAAAATCGCCGGTCGCTTCAAGCGTTGTTTTTGAGAGAACGGTTTATTATACGCAAAAAGTGCCAATAAACATTTTTGTTCAAAATTATCTCAGCTACATTTTTTATTTGGAACATTTTTTTACGGCATACAGATTTTTGATAAATCGATTTTTTGCGTTTTTACTCGGTTATATTGATGTGAAAGCTAGCTAATGACGTAGAGCAGGGGTGCTCAAACGGTGGATCGCGATCGACTGGTCGATCGCGAGTGCTTTTTGGGTAGATCTCGAGGAGAAAAAAAAATATTTAATAAGTAGGTAGGTAACTAAACTACTGTCAGCACAGTTAAACGTTTTTATTAATACTGAATTATACAAATACATAGAATGCTTGACTAAGCATCATTGCAATTCAAAGAAGTGGGGACAACAAAATACTGTCCACACAGCATATTTTTATATTTACATATACAAAATAATTATTTTATTAATTCAATATTTATTATAATTATTAATCAATTTTGGGATGATATTCTATCAACTACAAAAATGTATTACGTAATAAAATAACACTGCTTGCGGCAAAAGGTGGCTTTATCAAAGGAACGCGCGGCACTTGTCAAAGAAAAGCCGTGTTGTTTCTAGACGAGAGATAGTACAGTCTAGTTTCGGGCGAGGCGTTTGACGGGAACATTCGAGACTTTCATTCACGCCGATACAAATGTTGCGCCTGCAGGAATTGGAGTTATTCTGAATTGTAACTTGATAGCGATCCTACGTCGATACAAAGTTTATTATTAAATAGTGGAAAATGAGTGCAGTGAAGAAATCTAAAACGTATCATTTTAATAAGGATTGGGAGGAAGAATTTTTCTTTTCTATGGTGAAGGATAAGTGCATTTGTAATATTTGTCGTGCGTCAGTTGCAATACCTAAGCGTGGTAACTTAGAGAAGCATCATAAAACGGTTCGTAAAAACTATGAAAAGGGTTTTCCGCCACAGAGTGAATTAAGAAAACGAAAAGTAAGTGATTTGATATCTTGTTTGAAAAAAGAACAATCCATGTTCACAAGACCAGCCAAACAATCAAAAGCTGCTACGATCGCGTCATTTAAAATATCTCATATTTTGGCGAAACACAAGAAACCATTTGAAGATGGATCGGTGGTGAAGGAAGCATTTCATCAAAACAGAAATCATGTCTGCTATTAGAGAACTTCAGTTATTTCGTCCGACTGTCACAAGGCGTATTGAAGTCATGAGTCAAGACATCGCAGATAAACTAAAACATGATATCATGGAATGTACATACTTTTCTTGAAAGTTCGACGAATCCATCGATATGACAGACACTGCCCAGCTGTGTATTTTTATTCGGATTTTTTTCGATTTCGAATATTCGGATTCGAATTTTTGACAATCATTCCTCTGAAGGGGAAGACCCGTGGCGAAGATATATATGACGTTTTCTTAAATTTTGTAAAAAACTACGAGCTACCAACAAATAAATTAATGTGCATTACAACCGATGGAGCACCAGCAATGACTGGAAACAAAAAACGGTTTTGTGGCATTGTGTCGAGCTAATGAAGAATTCCCTTCATTCTTTTCATTCCATTGCATTATAAATCAACAAGTTTTGTGTTCAAAAGTTTTAAACACGGAGGAAATTATGGGCATTGCAACAAAAATTGTGAATTCCATCCCTGCACGTAGCTTGCAACGGCGGCTCTTTCAGTTGCAGTTGGAAGATAGGGAGTCAGCTGAACACACTGATTTAGTTCTTCACACGGACGTCAGGTGGTTGAGTCGTGGAAAATTCCTAGAAAGGTTTCAAGAATTATTGCCCGAAATAACAGCTTTTCTAGACGAAAGAGGTGATGACACTCAGATTTTGAAAAACTAAAAATGGCTAAATGATTTGGCATTTTTGACTGACATCACAAAACACCGTTAACTTGAAGCTTCAAGGTAAAGAAAAAACTATTATTGAGATGATTAGCGCAGTAAACGCATTCAAAAGTAAATTGCAACTTATGATAGATCAACTGAAAAGAAAGGATCTGAAACATTTTCCGTCTTTGAAAGCAAGGATTCCTCAGTTGAATTATGATACGTATGAGGCTGAATTATCAAATATTTTGGGACAATTCGAAATACGCTTTTATGATTGCAGTAAATTGAAAAATATAGCATCATTTATGAGTTATCCTTTTTCATGTAAAAACATTGAGGAATTAGCTACTGAAATAGCAAGTCAGTTTAATATGAACTCATGTTCTGTTGAAAATGAGTTGGTGCAGATTATATCAGATATACATCTCAAAGCTACAGTATCTGATACAAATTTCTGGCGTTTTATATCTGAAGATAAATATCCGAATGTAAGGCAAATCGCCCTTCAACTGACGGCATTTTTTGGGTCAACTTACTTGTGCGAGTCTGCATTTTCTGAAATGAAGATATATAAGTCAAAATATCGCAATCGCCTAACTGACGATCATATGACATCATGCTTGCGATTAGCACTCAGTGGTTACGTACCATCTTATGAAAAGTATACTGAGGTCATGCAGTGCCACGCTTCAACATCCAAAGCCACTCCTTAGACCATATGTAACTCTTTTGTTTTGTAACAACAAATAAACTCGCAATTTTGAATAACTATGAGTTTTTTCATTGATAATGTAGAGAAGAACCTAACTAAACCTAACCCAAACCTTGACTAAAATAATGTACCTATATTGTGCAGAAAGCTAATATCTATATATGCTACGGTACGCCCTACATAGCTAGGTAGGGTGTATCGTGTATGTACGACAACCCTGCATCACACACACACACTTGCAGTCTCTCAGAGTCGATCGTAAGTAGTCTAAAAATATTGAGGTAGATCGCCAGCAGTTCAAGTTTGAGCACGTAGAAAGAACTAGATTCCAAGCTAGCGAAATGAGATTTCTCAGAAGAATGAAAGGCATTAAAAGACGGAGAGACAAGAACTAAATATCTATCGTATCAGTGAGAAAAAATCAAAAAGAAACCAAATTGGAAATAATATATAAAGCAATTGGATTATTATCGACTAATTAATTACAAATCAAAAATAAGGTGTGTAGGATCAAATGTGTGTGTAGGCAAATGCATAATCACTGGAATGAAGAAGCAGACATGATTATACACACCGGCAGATTCATTCTAGTTGCCATTAATAATCATACAAATAACAAATAAGAATGGAACACTTAAGAAATACTTTCCAGAACGTTCTAATTTAATTAAGAACTACTTACTCGTACGCAATGTTGCTCTACGTGCCATTTTTGAATTAAACCAAAAATCAATAACGGCGAAGAACGAAAAAATATCTTTAAAATGTACCAAAACAACACTTATTATTTGTAACAATCACTCGCCCGAAATAACTACGGTCCGAGAACCCTGGTTGGTTCCGCGAAATCCTCATAAAACGGGTACCAATACGTACTATGAGTAATGTACGTCACAAATCAGAATAATGGCGCTATCGGTAACGCAGACGAGCAACTTCAACTAGCAATAGCAAATACTAAACAACAACTGGATGTCAACATCAGCTCAAGTTTTTCTGGCATTGAATTCTATTCAGTATACACAATTTATACCTGTGAATCACTCCTAATCTTACTTGTGTAAACCTCTTATCTTATCGCCGATTATGCATTTTATTTAAGAAAATAACTTCTGGCGTTATATCAATTTGTTCCGTTATTCGGGGCTAATTGTCTTTTGATTTGTAAGATTATTAACTTACTGGTATTTAATAGATTTTTATTTACGTTTAGGAGAAACACTTAATGCTGCATTGTTTGGTAATTGTTCTTAAAATACCTTTTAGTGTATAGTTTATCGATAATAACGGTGTTTGTGACTTTTTCGAATTTCGAATTGTCGAATTTGGGCTTCTAAACAAATTACGTATTATCAGGTATTGATTTTCAAGAGGTCATTTTTTAAATTAAATACATATAATACATACTTTTTAGGATATATACTTTAACGATGTTTCCTTTAGTCAATAACATTTAAAAGTGTTTGTTGCTTTTATTTGGCGATTGATTTTGTTTGTGTAATTTAATTAGCTTGTAGGTAATTACTTGATATTTTGTATTAAGTTTTATTAATTTGTGTCTTTCGCAGAGTAATATTACGAACAGAATACATCTGCTATATTTAGCACATAGATTGAATATATGGGTAACTCCAAAACAGAAGAACAAGACAAAATCAAGAGGAGTACAAACAGATGAGACAAGCAGAGAAAAAAATACTAAAACAAAAGAAAAAACGACATTTAGAAAACCATCTATAGGAACTAGAAAGGCTCAATTCACAAAGCTAAGCGCGAAAATTTTATAAAAATGTGAACCATAACAGAAAGGAATTTAAACCTAGAATAACCATATAAAAAAGTAAAGAAGCCGAAATTATCAATGAGCCGCATCAAATAGTGGAGAGATGGGCGGAAAATTTTGCTGAGAAATTAAATACAGGCAACCAAGAAGTGACTGACATAAAAGACCACAGTGGAGACGTAGATGATAAGAGGGAGAAAAATAATATAACAACAGAAGAAGAAGTTGCCAAGGCAATAAAAAGGTTAAAAAAACAACAAATCCCTGGAGAAGATGGTATACCTCCTAAGCTGTTCAAGTATGGAGCAAACGCCCTAAAAAGAAGGAAAGAAGAAGAAGAACGAGAGAAGGAAAACTCTCCTTTTCACAAGAAAGGGGATCCACTAATATGTGGATCCCTTTCTTGTGTCTATTTCAATGTATAATGTATGATAATTCTATGTACAATTATCGAGGCATTGTCCTCCTAAATACGGCTTACAAAGTACTGGCTTATATACTTTATGTGGATTCCGAAAAGAAAGGTCAACAATTGATCAGATTTTCCTCCTCAGACAAACCTTAGAAAAGACATATCAATATGGAATTGATACCCACCACCTCTTCATAGATTTTAAAAGCGCTTATGACGGTGTAGACAGAAGCGCACTTTATACTGCCATGGCAGACCTAGATATTCCGTCGTATCTAATAACATTGGTAAAGGCAACTCTTTCGAAAGTTGAGTGCAAAGTCAAGGTACAAAACACAATGTCAAGGTCTTTTCAAATACATACTGGATTACTCCAGGGAAACAATCTATCGTGTCTATTGTTTAACATCGCGCTAGAAGGAGCTATAGAGAAATCGGGCATAACAATCAGAGGTACGATCATCAATAGAAGTGTACAGATATTGGCCTACGCAGATGAGATTGCCATAGTAAGACGGACAAAAAGAAACCTAATACAGGCTTTTGAAACATTAGAAAAAGCCGCGAAGACAATGGAACTGCAGGTCAACGTATCCAAAACAAAATACATGAAGCAGACAGCACACAGATAGCGGCACCACAAGATCTGATGACAAAAGCCCACACATTCGAAGGGGTCTCGGAGTTTTATATATCTTGGAACACAACTAAATAACAGCAACCTAGTAAGCGTAAAAATTAAGAGAAGAATATACCTGGGGGGGAATAGAGACTAATTCTTGAATAGGCCAAGACCCACCCAGGGTTGTAGAGCCAAAGATGATAATGATTGAATAGATAGGTGGAATATTTTAACCAAGCACTTATTACAGAGGAACAAGAAGAATCCCTGGCAGACGGAATGGATGAGGTAAGGGGAACAGACGAGAGGAAAGAGGAATATCAGAGAACCTTGTTATGGGCCTTCCTCTTGTTCTCTGACCAATGGTATATCAACGTAAGACAGTGCTTACACGAGGAATTATTGTTTGAGGCGCAATTTCGTATCGTAGCATTTCTTGACAAATCATGAATGATTAGAACTACATAAGTGTTGTTGAACCCCGCTTGTTAGATCATATCTTCAACAGCTTCCCCTCTCTCTCTCTCTCTCTCACGCTCTCTCTTTTTTCAGTTCTGACCTCCAGGAGGAAGTGTAGTGGTCATCGTGATGTTGTGTATTGTTCGTCTCCAAATATCTCTTAGTTCTACCTTTCCTTGGTTAAAAAGTCTGTCCATGTTTTCTGTGTCTGCTCTCATAACATGTCCAAGGTATTTTAATTGTTAGAGATAGACTTTCCTGGAGAGCCGTGAACAGAATATTTTAGTGGCGCTTATCTTTTTTCTTTCCGCTTATCGTAGGGTCCAAGATTTACGTCCGTATGTAGTTAAAAAACTTAGCTGCTTCCGCAGCTAGAAAACCTACAATCAAAGGACATACAGCAGTAGTCACTACCAAGTTCTGTCGTGACTCAAGTTTTCCCTTCTTTTCCAGCTAACATGCTTCCTGATCATGCATATTTGGGACGCAATTCATCAAGAAGACATTTGGTTATCATGAGAACATCGATCGATTTCCGAAACACATTTATAAGTAAAGAATAAAGAAATTGTTTTGAAACCTTGATCATTTGATGTACTAAATTGTTCTCATGTAGATATACATTATATATAATAATCTATAAATTAAAAATCTATCAACTTACTTATATATGGAATCGATCTCGAAGAGTAGCAAGGAGGTGTTGGTGGTCCATATACTGGTGGCGGGTAGTAATGCGCTGGTGGAGGTGGTTGGTAGCTTTCCACTAGCGTAGTTTGAGGAGGTGCGTAGGTCTCCATTATTGTTGGCGGTGGTGCGCTCGAATACGATGCACCGTTGGCCGATGGAGGAGTGGCTGATACGACCTGAAAAGAAAAAGGCATTTTTTAATTTGTCTGGTTATGTAACTACTACATTCAGAATAGCCATTCATCAATTACTTTTAGTTGCCGCGCTCAATATATGATATTTTTGTTTGTTTGTTCGAAGAAATGAGAAAGAATGCGAAGGAGGATGGGAATGGCAGGAGGGAAAGATGGGAGGTGGCAGAAGAGTTGAAATGTGCTGAGAGAAATTGCGAGAATAATAATATAGACATTATTAGTCTGTAGAAGTAAAACATGGCCTTTTAAAGTAATAAACCGGAAATACCATAACAAATCATTTGATAAGACAGATATTTCTGACAGCAACACACCAATATTTTCCATATATCTGGTATATTATTCTTGTTCTTTCTCCTTATTCTGAGCCGTAGGTAAGGAGTACGGGCTTGATTTTACCATCAAGAAAACAAAGTACATAGTCATCAGTAAGAAGCCTATTCCACCCAGACAATTACTGGTAGATCAGCAACAAATACTCCAAGTGCCCCGTTACTACTATTTAGGAACCACCATAAACGACCAATGGGACCACTCAGTTAGGATAAAACAGAGAATTGAAAAAGCCAGGTCAGCGTTTGTCAGCATGAGCAAGATATTTAAAAGCCACGACCTACCTTAAAAACAAAAATCCGTTTATTGAGATGCTACGTGTTTACAGTGCTGCTCTATGGGGTTGAATCATGGACACTAACCGAGGCATCCATGGGAACACTCGAGGCGTTTGATATGTGGTGTTGTAGACGGATACTGAGGATTTCCTGGGTGGACCGAGTAACAAACATTGAAGTTCTACGTCGGATGGACAAGACATGTGAAATTATATCCACAGTGAAACAGCGCAAGCTAGAATATCTTGGACATATAATGCGAAACGACCATAGATATATCCTGCTCCAACTTATATTACAGGGAAAGGTCTACGGAAAGAGGGGACCAGGAAGAAGAAGAAAATCTTAGCTCCAGAATTTACGAAAATGGTTTTCCTTGACCACTTCAGGACTATTTTGAGCTGCGTCAATAAAGTTAGAATTGCCATGCTAGTTGCCAAAATCCATAACGGATAGGCACCACAAGAAGAAGGTAAGCTATACTCATCAAACCATTTGTAGGCTGCCATGGTAGCTACATTTTTGATGTTTCTTGACCAGAAACGTTCCTTTCTTCCTGGGTTCGGCAACCCTGTACCTTTCCTTGCAAAATTATGTTGGCAATGTAGTATTTTCTTCCCTTAAGCATATGGCCAAGGTAGGGAATTTTTCTTTCCTTGACGATATGGATTAGTTAATCAATGTAGAACCTCAATTAAATCTTCAAAGAGTAACTGAGCATAGTTCTTTGATTTGTTGGATATAATTGCTGGATCCAACATTAACTTTCCGTTTTAATTTAGAGATGTTATAGGTGCTTTTCTTGAGGTGCCAGTAATTTCTTTAATCTCTGTATGAAAATCTACATTGCCATACAGAGTATGCAGGCGCTTGCTTATTTAGATTTGACAATTACCTAGTTCTCTTTAGCTTGTCTGCATTTTAGTTCTGAATAATATTGTTGTTGCTGTTGGCTTTTTGCACTCCTTCTATACTCTACAATACAAATTTCTTCTATCTGGTCGGTCATGCATGATTTTGGTTGATCTGGAGTTTGTTTTTTATATCAGCCTGTTTCAGTTTTCTAACAAACATCTAATTTTGAAGTTCTTTGGAGATTCATTTTAAGTTTACGTAATCGCTAGTACATCTAAGTTAACCCTTCCATTCGTGAAAAAAGTAAAATTAGCATGTTAGTACCATATATCAAATAAAAAACTCTCGATATTTTAGCTGTGTTGCAACAAAACAAACGTCTTAATTTCTGAAATTAAATAATTTTAAGATTGCCCAATTATATTTCTATACATTAACAATTCCGTAATTTAATTTGTATTTAATTATTCACAATTTTCTCTTGTCGTGCGGCCAATTAGAACATGTTGTAAATTAGCCTATTGATATTCAGAACTAATGTCCCTTTCTGTGATAACCATTTCACCTGCTAATTGTGATTGACAGGCGCAGATGTAATGAATTAACGTAGAATGTTCTCATATATGATTCACAGAAATTGTTAATGCCCTTACAACAACAGATTGCTTTACTAATATTGAACTATGATGTAAGTTAAATTTTAACAGCCCATTTGGCCTTGAGTGAATATGTTGGAACTTTTCAAAGAAGCCTTTTTTATTAATGGTTATTGATCTGAGCTGGAATACCTGGCTGGGCAAAAAAATGAAAACCTTCATACTTGTATCATTAATAATACCTATTTAACTATAAATTACCTTTTTTGTTTTCTCTTGGAACTTGTACAATCATTTTATGAAGTTTTACTTAATTACATATTTTTTTATTAACTTATATATTCAGTTTAATAGTAGGACTGGCCGAAAAGTTTGCTTATCAGAAATGCAAAAATAATGATAGTTTAAAATGATGATTGTAACAAAAGTCTTTCAAAAAAATCAATAAGACTTATGCAAAGAGCAATACAATGGACAATGCTCGGTATTAGTCTTAAAATTAGAAAAACAAATAAAGAAATTCGTCAAAGAACCAAAGTTAGAGGTGTTATAACGTATTGCATAACTGAAATAGCAATGTATAGGACATATGTAGTTCGGCAAGAGCAAACCAGATGGACAACTGAATTGGTGCTTTCAAATATCAGAGGGCAGGACAGCATGAAGAAATATAATAACTCATGGGTTTTTTTGTTTTACAAATGATACTTACATCTACTTTCTTAAGTAAAGAAAACATTTAAGATTACCAACTGGAAAAACAAAGCAAAGAACAGAACAGAATGGCGGAAAATCCTAGAACAAGCCAGGACCCAAAAAGGGTTGTCGAATGATGATGACTTACATCTAATTTCTGTTTAAGAAAAGACAAATATATTAAAGGAGCACGACCGATACCATACAACAGTCAAAACAGTTTCCCAGTGACATTTATGAAGAGAATTATGAACTATCGTGGTTACAAAACTTAGAGCAGGAAGTATCAGGTTCTGAAGATGTAGAGAATTCCAGCGATGAAGATGAAACGAAAATACCAAGAACTTTCAAATCGCGATCGAACTTCAAACAATATTGGACATCAATAGCAACCTGTAGATCCTGATAATAGCACTAATGATAAACAGTACACCTTTTAATGATTCTGTTCCGTATTCAGAAGAAATCAAACTACCAGTCCCTTTTTATGTTCATTATTTTTTTGACAATATTGTGCCATTTGTTTAAACAAAGTAACTTATTTGCAACTCAGCAAAATTATAAGAAACCACTAAGGTTAACATGGTCTGAACTCTGAACTCGTTTCACAGTTTTTGAAATTACTATGTCTGTATTGGTCTTGATTTTTAAAAGAAAAAAAATCTAACCAAAAACTTGTTTGCATTGTCTTTTTCATCCTGAGTCCCAGTTTTTATTCATTACGTATAACTTAATGCGCGCTCTGTACAACGCGTGAACTAATGCACGCCATACACACTACGGTTTACCGGAGAGGTCTACCTGTGCAGGCATACCTGCGCAGGTAGACCGGAACGTGTTTGGGAATAGACCTGTGCAGTTTTTTGAACCTGTACAGGCGACCGGAGCAAAATCAAAAATCAATTTTTTCGAGTGACACCGTCCGATGTACCTGTGCGTCTGTGCGTGTACCCCGGCCGCCTGCGCAGGTCGTGTCAGTTGTTTTCTAGTGTTTCTCTGGGAAAGTCGTCTTGTCGTTCGCATCGTATTGTCACACCACTCTTTAATTAACCCTAGAAAATGGTGCCACCAGTTTCAACTAAAAAAAAAACGCTTGACGAATTTATCGAAATTTATAGAATTCATCCATGTCTTTGGAAAATCAAAAACAAAGATTACAATAATCGAGATGAAATAATTGCTGAGAATTTTAAATCCTCATAACTTCTTCCAGTTGCGAGAAATCTCAACGTAACTAATAATCTATCATGTGCAGAAATACTATTTCTCATAACTGTGTCTTTCTTTTTATCATAGGAGTAACCATTTCAAGTAATTTAATGTATGTTTTCTCGTCCATACGGAGATGGTTTTTAAAATCTTCTGGTTCAAATTTGAATTCATTCAATAAGTTAACACGACTGTATATTTTCCTTTTCGACAACCAATACTTACACCACTTTTTTCGCTTATTTTTCACTGTTTTTTTAACTTTTGTCTTTAAAATTAAAACAAGGCCTAAAAATGCCAACGCGTCATCGCTAAGGGAACTGAAGACCGCACCGGTACACCGGTGAGTCCCCATACACGGTACCCCTGTTTCGTTGACCTGTACAGGCATACCTGCACAGGTAGACATCTCCGGTAGACCGTAGTGTGTATGGCGTGCATAAGCGGTACTAACGCGATCGGCCGCTCTGGCAACGCTTGTTGCGGAGGTAACGCGGACTCGCAGATAGCAATATCGTTAGTATAATTTACTCCATGGTTATGGCATTGTCCGGATGGGCCGACGCAGCTCTGCTCACGCGACGGCATTAACGCTAATAGAACAGGGCCCTAAGATGTACCCCATAAGGGCAGTGTCTTTATTCTGTGTTGGTCATCCTCTAATAACGTTCAAGGCTCTATTCGCTCTTGTGCTTCCGGCACACTTATTTTCTTTCCTCAGTTCTTTCTTAGTAAGTGTTTTAAGCAATATTTACTTCACTTGTTTTTAATCTTCTTTGCTCTTTATATATTTCTATCCTCGGGACTTCCAGCCCAAAAGTAATAACCACCAACAGAATACCAAACGAATGGAGGAGAGATATCAAGAGAAGTGGCCAGACAGCTTGGAATTCGTCGTTATGGTCCAAAAGACATACCAACGATTCGTAGAGACTGGATCTCAGGAACGACGACCAGGATCAGGCGCGAGAAGAATCACGACGACCGGAGAAGACCGTTCTTTATAACGTACTTCCTTGCAAAATCGGTTCTTTCTTCTAAAGTGAGAAAAAGGTTGATGGAATTTGGTCTAAGGGCTCGCTGCCCAGCGATGAGACCTTTGTTAACAGCGGCACATCGACAACGCCGATTTGAGTTTGCTAGAGACCTAGAGACAAGAGCATTGGACGATAGAAGATTGGAACAATGTTTTGTTTAGTGATGAGTCCAGAATGTATTTTTATGTCTCAGACGGTCGCATCAAAACGTACAGAAGACGTGGAGAACGATATGATGCGTTGGAGGAGGCTCTGTAATGTTTTGGTAGGCGCTTCATTCGAAGGCCGTACTGATCTCGTGTTTATTAATAGAGGAGCGTTGAATGTTCATCGATACATTACCGAAATTCTAAATTAGCATGCAATGCCTTTTGCTGGGTTTCTGGACGAAAACTTTATTTTCATGCAAGACAACGCGCGGCCACACGTAGCAAAAATGGTAACGCAATACCTGGAAACCGTCAGTGTGCCAAAAATGAATTGCCGGCTCCAAGACCAGATTTGAATCCAAACAAAGAGTAAGAAACAGAATACCTGCTCCAATAAATAGTGATCAGCTTCGATTAGCACTTATGGAAAAATTGGAAGCTTTTCCTCAATACAACATCCAGAATTTGATAAATTCTTTAGAATATATTCTTAAACATTACGATGATGAAACGAAAGCCAGCATAGTGATGGTAAGGTCCGAAGAAAACTCTCGCAACCTATAAGAAACAGGTATTTGACAAGGAGATTCGCTAAGCCCATAAATTTTTAATGTGATAATGGATGAAATCACAAAGAAAGTCAAAAAACAAAAGGATATAGAATGATAAAAGAGGAAATACAGATAGTATGTTACGCCGACGACGTCATAATAATGACATATAAAAAAGAACCAATACGGCGCTATATTAAGTCCATTTTCTGGAGATTTTATTACGTTTTAAAGAGTTGCTTATTATAAAAAATATAAAAGTTCCTAATATGCATTAATTCTAACGATAAAAATTTAAAGTTTTCAAATGACTTACCGCACTTAATTTTCACCTACTTTTAAACAAAATATATAATTCAAACACAAAAAAGTGTCAACGTAATACGAGTATCGCCTGTCGCCAAACTAGACTAACAAACGAGTAACGATTGTAAATATGAACCTATTTTAAGTAATGAAATAACGAATCTTCCTCGTCGTGATTATTAATGAAATATTGTGGATTGTTGTGTAATATTCCAGGAAATCAGATTTCCACGTGGTCCAAGTGATTTAGATACTAAAAATTTTTTATTAAAGTGGTTTGTGAGAAATGTGTTAAATTACATTTCGCCAAATTTGTTTTAATTATTTTCAGATCATATTTTTATGTCTATGAAGATATGGTAATCAGACAGATTTGGATTATTCCTAAAAATAAGTTATATGTGATAAAATTAGAATCTAGTATCGTTATGTTATCTATAACACATACATTAATGTGCGAATCAATGTGACAAAAGTGATAATTTGAAATAAATTTATTATATTAATTAGTTTTAGACGAAAAAGATCGATTTACATTAATTGAATTTTTTTAAGGCTTTTGGCGTGTATGTTTTTAAATATAATGGCGTAAATGTTTTTTAACACTGCACAATAATCAGCTGAGCAAAAGTTTTCATTTTCTTTAATCATATGCTACGCTCAAAAGAAAAAAGAAAACTAAGAAGAAAATGGCAGCAAACGAGAGCCCCTCGGGACAAAACTAACCTAAACAATGCCAGCCAGCAAGAGAAATTCAGAAAATTAAGAATGAAGCTATTAAATATTATCTGGAAGAGCTAACAAACGACAGTAGCACAGAGTACTCGCTTTGGAAAGCTACAAAAAGAATTAAAAGGCCAATATTACATTCTCCTCCAATAAAACTGGAAGACGGTAGTTGGGCCAGAAATAATCAGCAGAAGGCAGAGAGATTTGCCACTCATCTAGTGAACACATTTACGTTGCAAGATGACCAAGACGATGACCAGGATTGGCCCGAACCAGAGCAAATAGATGAGAAGATCCAGTCAACTTCCGCAAAAGAAGTAGCTGAGTTAATTAAAGGACAAATCGACCCAAATAAAGTACCAGGTGATGACCTCATTACCGGAAGACTTCTAAAAAATCTACCAAGAAAAGCTATCGTAAAATTAACAAACTTAATAAATGCTGCCTTTAGACTACAATATGTTCCAGATTTATGGAAGATAGTTGAGGTGGTCATGATACCAAAGCCTGGGGAACCCCCCAATGAGGTGACATCATATACACCAATATCACTCCTACCTGTAATGTCCAAGGTGTTTGAAAAACTCCTCCTGAAAAGAATCCTACCAATAATTGAAGAAAAGAAACTAATTCCAGATCATCAATTTGAATATTCCAATTAGAATAAATGATGTCCAAGTGCTTATTGCAACATCAGCAAAGTACTTGGGGATCACTCTTAATGCGAAGCTTCGCTGGAAAGCTCACGTGAAGAAGAAAAGAGAAGAACTAGGCATCCGCTACAAGAAAATGTATTGGTTGATGGGAAGGCATTCCTCTCTATCCATAAATAATAAACTCCTAATCTATAAACAAATACTGAGGCCAGTATAGACCTATGGCTGCCAACTCTGGGGCTGTGCCAAGCCCTAGTAACATCAAAGTAATCCAGGTATTCCAGAATAAAGTGCTGAGGAACATCGTAGATGCGCCTTGGTACGTTAGGAACAACGATCTTCACCGGGACCTCAAGATGGAAGACGTCAATCAGATAATCAAGAAATTTGCAGGGAGCCATGAACAACGACTCCATCATCATGTAAACGCCGAGGCTATCCAGCTCCTCGACAATACGAACCTAGAGAGAAGGTTCAAAAGGACAAAGCCTTTTGAACTGGTATAGTGAGTGAGTGAAAATCAAAGCAAAGTGTTGTGCGAGTATGCATGCCAAATTTAATGCTAGTTAACAAATGATAATTAGTCTTACTGACCAGATTTTAATGTAAGTACACTTCGGTGTCTTCGGTGTAAAAAAAATGCTACGCTCAAACACCTTTCCGAGTTGTTGTCTATAAATCAATATTGCTCGATGTTGCTGTTGCCTTAAAAAACTCAGTCAATTTTTTGCTGCTTGCCGCGGAGCTAATACCGCTTTGGTGTTTTTCACTTTTGATGTCTCACTACATCTGCTCTACCGCTGTGGGCGATCGAAAATTCGGATCTACAAGTATCACATTTTACGTCATTGTTACTTTCTTTTTCCAAAATGGGAATTCTTGCAATGTTTTATTAAAAGTGCAATAGCGTTTTCTCTTTTCACTTTCTTATTCTGGCTCCATATCAACAATAGAATGGAATGAAAAATGTAAAGTCAACTAAACAATGCTTCTACCTTTGTAGATGATCACAAATCTATTTGAGTGTTCAAACCGATTAGTGACATAAAATAAATGTTTACATAAAATCATATTGCAACGCAGCAGATTTGGTGTTGGTTCAAAGCACGTAACGGTTTGGAAATGAATTATTTATTCTTCAAGAATATAGCGCGAATGAAATCAAGAAGTTTATTTAAAATACCTATTTAGAATAGTTGACAAAACCGAAAAAAAAAACATTTATCAGCAATCACCAATCATTACATCGTTGAATGCGGCACATCTCGGTCGGCATGATTGATGTGTATACAATCCATAAATTGTTGTCTTTTTTAAATAATATTTTTGGAAGAGGATAATTCAAATTAAGAAGCGAAAAAAAGTGCCCAGTTTCAGTTTTCCTATAACAACACCATGATAAAATGCATGCGTTTTGGATGTGGTATTAGTATTACACTCTATATTTTCTAGACATTAGATATTTTTTGGACCCAACAATTCAATTTGATGTGAATTCTTACAAGAATAACGTATTTAAAATTTCAAAAAAGTATTTTACCAAGAAGTTAAAAATTCGGATGGCCTGGAAGCCTTGTCCGGGACGCCGGGACACGACTTCGTAATTTGGGCCATATCCCGGATTTTTCGAGCTAGTTGGTCACACTAATCATACACCGTAACGCCCCTTCCCAAAATTCCCGTTGAAAAATTATTTAATTTATTTATAATATTTTTTAACCTTTGGGACGAATAAATATTTTACTATTCTGTTTGGAGATTCGTTTTCTTATAATTTTTCACAAATTAAACAGGAACAATTGTTCTAGGATCATTTTTAACAGATATAGCAAAAATCAACTTTTTAATAAACAAATAAAAAAAACTCAACCTAATTAATAGCAACAATCTTCAGGATTGAATTTTTTAATCAATTACGCTATAAATGTCTTCTCATCCTTCATCATCATCATCATCAGTACATCATAGTCGTCCACCGCTGAACATAGACCTCGTCGAAACACCTCCATTCTGATCTATCTTGCGCTGCTCTTGGTACAAATCCTCTTTATGTCGTCAGTCCATCTTGTGGTGGTCTTCCCGGGTTTCGTCTATCCGTTCTCGGTCTCCACTCCAAGATTTTTTTGGTCCACTTATTATCCTTCATTCTAGCGACGTGTCCTGCCCACCTCCATTTAATTTTGGCTATGTGTTTTATAATGTCTTCCACACCACTTTTTCTACGGATTTCTTCGTTTCTTACCCTATTTCGCAACGTTATGCCTAACAATGATCTTTCCATTCTACGTTGCGTCACTTGTACTTTTCGTGTAGATGTCCTTGTTAGGCTGTGCCTCTGTGCCATATGTAAGGACAGGCACGACACACTGATATTGATGACTTATATTTAAATCCCTTCTCATCCTGATATTTAAAATTTTTATTTGAACGTTCTTTACCTAGGCTTGCATCTTCTTAGAACTTGAAGACTGATGTTACAGAAATATTACAGTTTAATTGTTACCCGAACAACTATCTATAAAAATGCAATTGTAGGCTTCCACGGCCAGAGTCAGAATTATAGTTTATTCGTCTTCGGGTTTGGACCGTGTCATTTGTGAGTGACCCAAAAGTGGGTTCATCTCTTGGAGATGAACCCACTCTTCTGGCAACTTCCCTCCATCTTCTAACCCTTAGAATCTCTTGGAGATGAACCCACTTTTGGGTCACTCACAAATGACACGGTCCAAACCCGGAAGACGAATAAACTATCTATAAAAATATTATATTAGTATTTACTCACCTGTTGGTTTTGTGATGAAGGACCACTAGGCGGCACTTGATAGATCTCCGGCGGATTGGGGGGTGGATAGTACTGTGTGAGGTATCTTCTTATGGGGTATTTATGGTGGACATAAGGATTGGGCGAATAGCACATGTCGTGATGTGAATAAGGCGAGTTAGGCGGTGGTGTTGGATAGGGGTACGAGTGAGGAGGGTATGAATAGGAATAGCCGGGATACTGTTGGTACCTATAAGCTGCAGGCGGGTGTGATGGAGGCGGTACGCTGTCTTTCGCCGTGGTTACTGAAGTAATTATCACCTGGAACAAAATTATGGAATAAGTTAAAAGATTATAAGCTGGATCAGTGTTTTTAATACTAAAATTTTACGGTTGCTTTCTTAACAATTTCAGACATTATATGTGTTATGATCTTAATTTACGAGTAAACAAGTACACTCTAGTATATATTAAAAGGAACAATCTAAAGTACGAGTACGAATATAGTTCACTTCAACTATCAATTAATTCACTTTGCCAATTAATCAACAATATCTAACAATTTCTACAAGAATTATAAAATAAACAAAAAGAAAAATTTATGTCTGGTGCAAATTAATTGGACCATCATTCAATGATATAATGATATAAAAGTGGTAAATATTTCATCATCATAAGTGGCTCGACAATCCTTTGTGGATCTTGGCCTGTTCACAAAGAAGACACAACTCCTGTCGATTTTCTGGCAACTTCCCTCCATCTTCTAACCCTTAGAATCTGTAGGTTTTCTTCTACATCATCAATCCATCTCATTCGTCTCTCGTACAGCGTTTTCCATTCTCCAAACAATATTTAAATCATCAGCACAGGATTTGGACTTGTGAGTGATTTGTTATATATTGAACCAGACATAATGCACGTATGGTGCCATACGGTGGCATAGTATTGTGGAAGATATTTTATACGCTACATTTAGAAGCGTGATTCCTCTGAGGTTAAATCACTCCAAGGTATCTCCTCTTTTGTATATTATTATGGTGCACTTCTATGCAAAATCGGTTCTTTACGGGCTAGATCAATCCAAAACCGTTGTTCAATTTTCTCACATGCGAAAAACCATGACTTTTTTCGCTGTATTATTAACTATCCTAATATCACAATTTTACAATAATTATCTTAGTCCAACCCTTAATAACCCTTCCTACTTATAGTTCAACCCCCTCCCTTACGAAATACAGACAGTTCTAAGATAGCAAAGAAGAAACTCACTCTCTTGATGGTCGTCCGTCGCTAAGGACAGACCATTCTCTCACTCTCTTAGTTTGGCCATCACTAGAGCCAGACGTTCTCTCTCTTGATCTCTCTCTCTCTTCGCTTATCAAGAAGAACAGCATCTATCTTGGCTGTTTTTCTATCGTAATTACCTCTTTCCCGCTTTAGTTACGCGAGAAATATCGAAAATGCTGTATTAAATCGTGTGCAGACAAAGTGTGCTCTATATCGTAATATATTTGCGAAACACGTGTTCAGAAACCAGTGCATCGGACAGATTTCGCGGGTGAAGAATAACCACGAGTGAAGACCGGAAACAACCGTGAGAGTGTAAAGCAGAAAAAATATTGGTAAGACTTTCTATAAACTTAATTTGCTATTGTCTGTATACCTTTTACTACTTATCCTAATTTTATTGAACCAGCCCTATATAATACAGTCCACATACACAGAAATTATATTAATAATTTCCCACATATGTACTCCCTTTTTGTACAACAGTTTTCAAAATGCTCACGGGTGGACTTTAAGCACTTCCACCGTGAGAAGAAGCTTGAGGGAATTTGGTCTAAGGGCTCGCTGTCCAACAACAGGACCTTTGTAACAGCAGCACATCGACAACGGCGACTACAGTTTGCTAGAGACCAAGAGCATTGGACGATAGAAGATTGGAAAAATGTTTTGTTTAGTGATGAATCCAGGATGGTTCCTTATGGCTTAGATGGTCGCATCAAAACATACAGAAGACGTGAGGAACGATATGCTGCTTGTGTTTGACAGTACGTGTTGCTTTTGGAGGAGAGTCGGTAATGTTTTGGGCAGTCATTTCATTCGAGGGCCGTACTGATCTCGTATTTATTGATAGAGGAGCGTTGAATGCACACCGATACATTACCGAAATTCTAGACGAGCATGTAATGCCTCTTGCTGGATTTGTAGGCAAAATCTTTATTTTTAGGCAAGACAAAGCGCGGCCACACGTAGCCAAGATGGTAACGCAATATCTGGAAACTGTCGGTGTCCCAAACATGTTTGGGACCAACCCAAACGAAGGGTAAGAAACAGAATACCTGTTCCAATAAATCGTGAGCAGCTTCGGTTGGTGCTCATGGAAGAATGGGGAGCTTTTCCTCAAAACGACATTCAGAATTTAATCAATTCAATGCCAAATCGAATAAGGAGTGTAATTTTTTTTAATTTTTCAATAAAATCATTTTGGAAGAAGTTATTTGTTGACATTTTTTATTTAAAAAATAATGCATACTGCTTTAGAACATATTCTTAAACATTACACAAACATCTAATGACAACCACTTTGTGGTATGATTCGTAAAAATTAAAAAATGGCAAAAATTTGAGGTGACCTCTTACGTAAATACACGCGCAGTGTATTTACAATAAACACGGTCATAATAAAACTTCGCAATTAAAATTAAATTCGAAATGCATTTAACTGAATGCATCAAACATTCTTTAACAAAATTTTCTATATTAATTGATGCACAAATATTCCCGTTAGGGTTTGTAACAACAAACTAATAATTAATTATTAAGCTTTCAGTTTTCCATAATTATTAATTAATCTAGTTAGGAAAGCTTTTAAATTACCCAAGCGATAACAGCAGAATGTTAAAACTTTTTACAATGAGCGGTTTGTGGTGATGTTTTACTGTTAATTCAAATCGAGAGGCGAAAAACCTAGAATATATATTATTTTGTTTTAGCAATTGGATCCCTTAAAATCATATTTATGTTTGATGTTGGAACTAATAGTTTACAAGCTTTGAAAATCTTAAACATCTCAGGAAACTAATCACAATTTACGTTGTGTCTGACGAACCCTCATGTTCGGATCATAGACAAATACGATTTGACCTTGATATTTTTCCATCGGAAATTAAATATAGAAATCCTAGAGATACAAACTGGGTAGGATATAAGGAGTCCCTCAGTAAAAATCAGGGTTATAGATTCAGCGGCAGAAACGATAAGCGAAGATATTATGGCGGCTTACAAGGAAAACTGTCCAGAAAAAACACGGAACAGTACGGGCAGTAATACAGTCTGGTGAGACAACGGCTTAAAGAGGATAAAGGTCGGAAGTCCGAAGCTTCAAAACGGACACTCAAAACGAGGGATATAAACAGATTGGAAGCTTTCGAAATGTGGCTTTATCGCCGTATCCTAAAAATACCATGGACAGCAAAAATCACAAATATAGATGTCCTTAAAAGAATAAACCAAGAACGACAACTTTTTGAAACCATCAAAAAAGGAAAACGGCGTATCTAGGTCACATCATGCGAAATGAAAAATAAAAGTTCCTCCAACTTATAATCGAGGGTCAAATTGAAGGCAAGAGAGGAATGGGACGCAAGAAAATGTCCTGGCTCCGAAACATAAGGCAATGGACAGGGATTAACGACATACAATCTCTGATACATATTGCAAGAAATAGAGAATTAATGGAAAATGTGATGCTAACATCCATTAGTGGATTTGCATCTGACGAAGAAGAAGAAAAGGAATTCATGGAGAGAGTTTTGCGAGGAAATTACAGATATCCCGGCATGTTCTCGAATCCATAAAGTCCTGACAAAGGTTGGTGCTACAAGCAAAAAAGTAGGTTTCCTAAAGAAAGCTAATGGAAAATTTACGGACACCAAAGAGGAAAGTCTTAGAGAACTGATAAACACGCTTTCCGGGCTCAACAATTCTGGATGATACAGATAGGCAAACCAACAGAGACCAAAGGCTCACTAGGCCAAGGTCTACAGATTGGGAAATTCATTCAGGAAACTATAATAATATCACAATATCTAGCAAGACACTTATCTCTAATTAAACATTGTTTGTCCTACACGTATTTAATAGTCCAAAATAAATTCTCCAGACAAGTCAATGATGCCCGAATGGACTCTATGTTCTCTCTAGTAATTCCAATATAGTTATGGAAGACTTCGGGACTCGAGAGCTATCTTCACACATATTCAAACCTACATGTTGGCGGCCCATTCGTCATTTGGTCAAACGGAAGAATTATTTGGTATCTTTTAAACTCATTTGAATGGTATATATCATAGTATCTAGCTCTTGATGGAGGTAGAAACGATTCATCCTTAACGTTCCTCGAACTCCTCATAAAGAAAAACCAATCCCTAGGTTTCCATTGTACTCTTTACCGAAAACAGTTCTCTTCACCCATCTTCACAAATTGATTTTTTCATTAATACTCTTGTTTCTAGATCAATACGCTTTTGCGACGATTCAAATAGATCCGCAGAACTTCCTTCTTTAAAATAAGCTCTCGTCCAAAACGGTTACAGTGAAAATCATGTCAGTACAACCATTAACACATTATACCAAGGCTGTCACTGACAAAATCGGTAAAATTTTCAATTTTTCTCGCTCCAAAAACATTCATCTCTTGTCTGATCTGCCAAAGAGAACATCCCAAACTAACAACACAGAATTTATCAAATTCCTTGTGCAGAATGTCAACGATATTACATAGGCCAAAACAATCGAAGAATCCAAGACCGAAACTATGATAATTACATAGAAAGGCTTGTCGAGAACTTGTAATATTTTTATTTACCCATGCTTTTGAAACGGTATGATTTTCATTTAGCCAGGTTTCATTTAAATAGAAAATGCATCTTCCTTTAATTTTTCCTTTATAAACCTTATTGGTTTCAACTTCATCCGTACGCCAATGATTTACAGATAGGGTATATTATGGTATAGGACGTCAATAAACTTTTATTATTTCATAAATTAAGATTAAAACTTTGAGCTCATTCTTACTTATTTATGTAATATAACGAGAGTTCAGTAGGAAGCGGTTTTATGGAAATGGTTCAATCAAGATTGACAAAACTTCCTGGACACACCCTGTATATCAAAAAGCAAAAATAAACCTATATCTGCAGGTAAAAAGGGCAAGAATTTAACAACTTTATTTTCATCAGATATCTATTTAGTTTGATGTATCGTGGACCCGAATGTATCTAGGTGAACATTCATTCAATTTCTGGCAACCAATTGGCAGATAATTTCATTCAATATTGACAAATTTGAATTTATGGTGGACACATTTGGCGCATTCGCCAATCTTGATTTCTAGTTGGCGGGTACAAGTGTGCATTCGCCAGAAATTACGTCTGTGTAGATCAATGGGATTAAGTTTTACAGAGGGTATTTGTAAAATCCCTTCACAAACATTCTTCAAATGACCTTTACACATCGTAAAGGTTATTTTATGCTCACGTGACTTACTTTATACAAAAATGCCTCCTAAGAGGGGCAGGTGTCTCTAACATACACGTGAATAATTTAAATATTTTTGAGGGTAAAAATAGAAAAAAAGATTGTGAATTATTGGCTTTCGTAATTTATACAGGGAGAAAATTCATTTAAGTTATTTGAAGAGTACCGAAATCATGTACAAAAAGGATAAATTAATAAGTTAATCTATTCGTATCAGTTTATTTTTACGAAAAGAAAAAAAAATATTTTGCGTTTCTTATCGTGGAGATTCCTATAGCTACGTGGTTTTTAGAGAACAGTTTTAATTTGTCGATCACAGAATTAGCAGTATTCATATTTATACGAAACAACATTCTCACAAACTAAAATGCAAGTCTGAATAATTATTGTTGTAATCTTTAAAGTCATGTCAAATTAGTCAGAGTAAACTCTTAGTCATTAGTAAAAAATGAATGGTAAACAACATATAAATATACAGATTGAACGAGTTAAATTCGGAACATACGAAATATTATTTATCTCGGCTCAATTCTGCTGTAGGTAGTTGGCCAACAAAAGGTTGTCAAATAATTATATTATAAAAATCCAATACTTCAGCGGGCTGCTGGATTCTGAACTCATTTAAAAGTCAAAACTCCACCCAAATAGGTTGCCCCGCCCATCGCGTATAAAAATTGAAAGCTACACATAAATCTAGGATTTTATTATGCTGTCAAACCACATATCCTAAAGCCGGCCACTCACGGTACAGCGGTGTCGTTCGACCTAATCGGACAGCGGCGTTGTTTAATTTGTTGGTATATCTGGTGCGCCCATACACCATACTGCGCCGCAGTATTTGTTCGGTACTCGACCATGTCAAATCAAACAAACATTTTAGCGTCTCTTACTTTGTGTATAACTAAGCGTAAAAAGAAACCTAAAATAAAACGTAGATTCTGGTGCAAAGAATCCAAGATTTTGATGCAAAATAAATCTCGTCTGCCCCTGCACCCGATTTACTGGACTGCAATGCTAATTTTAATTCTCTTTTATAGGATGTTCTAAAATTGTTAATTTTTTTTCTTACATACTCTTCATTCGCATCTTTGTTTACTTCTTGGAACTTTAAAACTAGAATGTCCATTGCCTGTTTTCGGGCGTTTCTATCGTGATACGTTTTACCTTTTATTCGCTATAAGCATTCTTGTTTTTTATATAATTCAAAAAACTCACTTAAAAAAATTCTCGCTAAATCAAACCATGTCGATTTTCTATAATATGACCAAAGCAAGTGTGTAGTTAAAAATGTATTTTTGCAGTATCGACAAATTGTAAACGCTCAACAAATTGATAAGATCAACTCTGCAGTACTGCAGCCGACAGGTCAGTCTGCTGCACGGTCACACGCGATCAAAATCCTTGTCAATTCGTCGAACTCGACGAAGTTGAACAACGCCGCTATATCGTGAGTGGTCGGCTTTAGACAAGCCTTTCTTTCGTTTATCTAAACAGTCAGATGGATATTTTGAACGGTGTTGCCAATCTCATTCCTCTAGATGTTTATCAAATAAGGTGTTAACCATAAAATATTTAAAGGAAAGAAAGGAAATAACTACAAACCATTAAGTTTATTTTTGTTATTAGTCTGTTGTAGTAGATTGGTAAATACAATGAAAAATATAGGCAAATATCCGATTTATTTAATGATACGAAGAAGATAGAACTCTCAAAAAGATCCGCAAATCGGATTATTATACGGAGATTGGCAACATTGACTTTGGGCGGCCCTATAGATTATGGTGCGTCCTAAAAGGAAACAGATAGTTGAACGATATTTTATATAATGTCTATCACCGGGTATGGATTTATTTTTATCCAAGTTTTATATTGGTCCACTATTTCAAATACAGTTCAAACAGACATATATTAAATTGTATGATCCGTTTTAAATTCGTTCAATCTGTATGCTTGAATTGGTGCAACAAAAGCAGTTCACAGAACGACAACTAAAGTATGATGGAGTTCTTAGATTGGAACATCTTCATCCCAATATCAGACTTCGATCGAAGCGGTCGAAGCGTATTTTTGCTTCTTCTTCTTTAAGTTCCATCTTCTATCGAAGGTTGGAATCATCATGGCTATGCGGACTCTGTTGACTGCCGCTCTAAAAAGTTCTGCACTACTGCATTCAAACCATTCCCTTAAGTTCTTAAGCCAGGATATTCTTCGTCTTGCCACATTTCGCTTTCCTCGGATTTTGCCCTGCATAATAAGTTCTAATAATGCGTATTTTTGCCCTCTCATCACATGTCCCAAGTACTCAAGTTTTCGTCTTTTAATAGTTAATATTATTTCCGCCTCATTTCCTATCCTTCTAGTTACTTCCATGTTTGACATTCTTTGAATCCATGATATTCGTAGGATTCTTCTGTAACACCAAAATTCAAAGGCGGCCAACTTATTCAGATGAACTTGTTTTAGTGTCCAAGCTTCCAGACCATAAAGAAGAGTAGAGAACACGTAACATCGAAGCATTCTCAGGCGTAGTTCTAACCTTATATCCCGACAACAAAGAAACTTTTTAAGTTTAATAAATGATGTACGTGCTATTTCAATACGTGTCTTAATTTCTTTGGTTTGGTCTACATCTTATGTTATCCATGTTCCTATGTATTTATAGTTATTAACACTCTCAATTGCAGTATCTTCAATAGTCAATTGGATATTTGCATGTGCAGATTTAGTCATGATCATGCATTTAGTTTTCTTTAAATTTATCTTCAGTCAGTACTCATGACAGCGTTCATTAAGGCGTTGCATTACGTTCTGTAAATCATTGTTGTTATCCGTAATTATTACTGTATCGTCTGCAAAACGTAAGTTATTCAATACTTCTCCATTGATAGATATACCTTCTATTGAGTCTGAGAGCGCTTCTTGAAATACCGCTTCACTGTAGACATTGAAAAGTAGTGGGGACAGCACGCAACCCTGGCGGACTCCTCTCTGTATTTTGATATTTTCGGTGTATTGGCTGTCAACTCTTACCTTGGCAGTTTGATTCCAATATAAATTAGATATAATTTTCAGATCACGACTGTCAATATTTTTGCTTTTTAATATATCTACAAGCTTTTTATGTTGAACTTTATCAAATGCCTTTTCAAAGTCTACAAAACATAAGTACATATCCTGATTCATGTCCATGCATCTCTGAGCCAGCACATTCAAGCCGAACAAAGCATCTCTTGTACTCATACCATTTCTAAAGCCAAATTGTGTGTCACTAATCTCATATTCATGAGTTTTAACAATTCTGCTGTGAATTATTTTCAAAAATGTTTGACTCATTAAAGCTATTGTTCTGTGGTCTGAGCAAGTTGTTGAACTTGTTTTTTTGGGAATTGCTACAAAGGTTGATTGCTATTTTTGCTACACTCCGACAAATTCAAAATTGAATTGATTTGAAATGTGTTTAAAAAGAAATAATTTATTGTGATTGTGTTTTTAAACATTCAAGTAAGTGATAACGATAAATTTTCTGTGAAACAAGCTAAAGGTGGTAAATCTCTCGAGCCTGATGAAGTTCCTATCGAATTACTCAATATTGTGAATACTGAATCTGTTGATCTTTTTTTTGATCTATTCAATACCATATATATAGATATTAATCAGGAAGTATATGCCTGTTTCAATGATTTTGAGAAGGCATTTGACAGAATGCAGCATAATCGGTTAAAATAAATTTTATTAAATAAAACATAGACAGTAGAGATTTTAGAATCATATGTAACCTCTATTGGAACCAAATAGCAAAAGTAAAAGTTGAAAATAAACTGACCGAGGATATCCAGATTCGCCGTGGGGTCCGCCAAGGGTGTATTTTATCACCCTTGTTATTCAATTTATACAGCGAAGCGATCTCAGAATTAGCGCTTGCCGAGATCAGTGAGGGTCTTATAATAAACGGTGAGCCACTTAATAACATAAGATATGCTGACGACACCGTCCTTCTGGCAGGTACACTAGAAGAACTGCAACACCTTGCTGAACAACTAAATATATATTGCAACGATTATGGACTAAAAATAAATTTGAAGAAAACCGAGTTCATAGTATTTACAAAAGCACAAAACATCAAAGTTAAGCTAGTACTAGATAATACAGAAATTGAACAAATATCTTCGTACAAATACCTTGGAGCATGGATCACAGAAGATACTGATCAGACAAAAGAAATAAGATGCCGTATTGAAATTGCACAGTCAACTTTTGATAGAATGAGAAAACTTTTTTGTAATCGCGATATCAATATATCGCTCCGGATAAGAATGCTTCGATGTTATATTTTCTCTACCATTTGGTATGGGGTTGAAGCTTGGACACTTAAAAAATCCAACATTAAAAACATAGAAACATTCGAAATGTGGTGTTACCGACGTATTTTGAAAATATTATGGATATATCGGAAAACAAACGAACAAGTTCTCGAACAACTAGGAAAACAATGCGAAGTTTTAAATTCCATAAAAATTAGGAAATTGGAATACTTGGGGCACATCATGAGACGTGAAAAATACGAACTACTAAGGAATATAATGCAGGGTAAAATTAAAGGCAGAAGAAGCGTAGGAAGACATAAAATCTCGTGGTTACGCAATCTCCGTGAATGGTTTGGATGCAGTTCAATTGAACTATTCAGGGCAGTAACCAACAAAATTATAATTGCCAGAATGATTTCCAATTTCCGATAGGAGTGGAACTTGAAGAAGAATAAGAAGACACTTATATTACAGTCTGATTAAGAAGAATAGAACAATATGTTTTTATAATATGGATAGATGTTTACCGTCATTGGATTTAAGAAATCATTTTATTATCCTCTTCTTTGTACTCTCCCGCCAAAGATGTTAAATCAAAACGCTTGTCGATTATGTTAACTAAATCCGTTTCGTGTGATATCGCTACGGATTTTACGTCCATAAGGATCTAAGAGGTGTAACGTGATTCTTTCGTCTTATACCCTATTAGTAAATCATAAAGTGAAATTATGTATTTTAATATTTAGTAATGATAAATACAACAATGTAGCCGCAAAAGGAAGTAAAAAATCATGACTGATAACACATGCATTCTAAATCGTTGACAACAATAATAAATTATTGTGTATAGGGAATTTATTTTCTTCAGTTAATCAAGTTACGTCAGTATAATAAAAAAAATTATATTTTGGGGTTAAATAGTTATGTATGTATAAAAGGTGAAACGATCAAAAGGTTGTAGGATTTGAGTCACGGTTTCCGAGTTTTAATATCTTGGACGACATACACTATTTATTTAGGATTTTTTCTTAATAAATACATGGAATAAATACAACCGTAGTTGTAAAACGTAAGTACAGAATTTAAAATACAATATAAAAAATGAAAGGTTATATCTTTAGATCAAATTGAGCTATCAGTTCAAGGCTTGTCGGTGTAGTTGTGGAGAAGTCTTTTGGGTCCTCTCGGTATGCCCTCTAGAATTACAAATAAAGAAGTACTGAGGAGGGTTGGTAAAGAAACAGAACTAATCACCACTATACAACCCAGAAAACTGGAATACCTAGGGCACGTGATGAGGGGACCAAAATATGAAATTTTGAGACTCCTAATACATGGAAAGATTCAAGGAAGAAGATCTGTTGGCCGAAGGCAGAACTCATGGTTGAAAAATCTACGTGATTTGTATCAATGTACATCGATTGATTTGTTTAGAGCAGCAAGTCCAAAAATAAAAATAGCCATTATGATTGCCAACCTCCGGCAATCTAAACTGTTCCTGTCATATGTCACCTGTCAGGCAGTTTGACATAAATTATTGACTTTTTTTATATATTTTGTGTGTTCTTTATCACGTGGAGCCCTAGATAGGGTCACTATTTTGCTAGATTTTAATCGAGGGATAATTTCGAACGGAAGAAGCACTTTACACTAATATATAATACACTAACAAGGAGATACTCAGAATGATGAAGATAGAGAGGGAATTTCGAAACACAATTAAAAGAAGAATACAGAATACTTATTATTGTTACGATAAATAATGACTAATAAAACTGTAAACATATTATTACTAATTCTATTCCATTCAAGTATTTTCCAGGTCATACACCAGCGTTCCGATCGAAGCTGGCAGAAATTCTACGGGCCCCCCTCAGCTAAAAAAAAACCTGTCTGCGTGACCTTCTAGTGTATTCTAAAGGGGATACCGGAATTCCGGAATAGCTGTTGTTTGGGTATATATTATGAATGATTTTTATTTGAAAAGAGATCAGTCCGAAAAAATAATTGTAACGGGAAATAAATATTGTAAATAAATAATATAAATTAAAGTACTTAGTTGTGTTCTAGTTTTTAGTGATACATAAGTGTAAAACTGTAATAAATATATAAAGATTCTAATAAACTTGTAAGTGTTATAAATGTAGAACCTTTGATAATAAATAAAGACAATAAATCAGATTAATAAAAACAGTTCAATATTTAGGTCAATATTCAATCAAGGCCACGTCCACTTACTGGTTACAAGCTTTGAGTCATATAGCTCCACCACCCATCCGCCGGAAACATGCCCTTGTCAGAGAATTTACAAAAATCAATACTGATCCTGAGCTCCGCTCCCATGTCGGAACTTCCGCCACAGACATAAATACGCTCCGTTCAAGACACCCGTCTCTAAAAACAGCAAAAAGGCTAGTAGATCAAAACTTTAATGTAACTGAACGGTGGAGAGAACAATGGGAGAATAACGCTGCACCAGCTAACTGGAACATGCCATGTATTACAAGCAAACCTGACGGCTTCAACCAACCGAGACGAATTTGGACCACACTCAATAGAACAAGGACGAACTGTGGCAGATGTTCCGACTCACTTTTTAGATGGGGAAAAATACAATCACCAAATTGCGACTGCGGCGCCGAAAGGCAAACAGTAAAACACATGGTAGAGGAATGCCCGATTAGATCCTATAACGAAAACCCTTCAGATTTCCTGACTGCTACAAACGAGTCAATCGAATATATTTATAATCTAGATGTTTGTTTGTAGAATAATATTTTTGTATTTAGTGTTGTTTGTACTTTATATAATTTATATTATATGTATATATATATGAACCTGTGATGTAGCCATACGATAAATAAATAAATTCAATATTTAGGAAAAAGTCGCAGGAAGATAGAATCGCTGTACTTTGTTTCTGGCTCTTGTCGCTATCTTCAATAATGTTAGTATCTAATTGTTTAAATGTAAATATAGAAGAAGGAAATAAATCCTCAGACTAGCGCAAAATGCATTGGATTTGAAACAGGACGTAAAGAACTAGTGAACAAGATTTTTACTGAAGAATTAACAAAAAATTTCCTTTGGATTAGACAAATTCCAGACGTCAGAAAAGACAGGATTTGGACAAGTCTAGCACGTGGATCAAATACATACAGCCAGATAAATACTTTTTTCTTCAAACGTCAAATAATGATGACATTACTTATCTAACTTGATCCTGTCAAAGTTTGATGTCTCCGCCGGCAGCAGTTTTTTCCCATTTCTTTACGGCGGAGGGAAAAATGTTGTCATGACAACAATATGAAACATGTCACAAAGCAACAATACAAATGTCATTAACAACAATTAAACATCATTTTTATTTATAGTAATATTAAAAGTACAATTGAAAAATGAGGCATTTTCAAACAACTGTAACCAGGGAGACGCAAATCCATACCGACGACGACTTAATTATTTTAATTTCTAACATCTAGACGACTTTGATAGTTGTCACAGTTAATTTCGAGTAAAAATAGCGTATGAATTGTACTATTTATGGTTGAAAATTGCTGCGTTTGAAGAAAAAATAGTATACTTTATTCGGCAAAGAAGCGACTTTTCTTGACTTGCCCTCTATTACGCGCCGAACGAAGTGATATCGGGCGCGTCAAGAAAAGTCATGCTTCTCCGCCTCATAAAGTAATATACTATTGTTTACATACATTTATTTTTTTGACAATTATCAATATTATAATTTGAATTGATGTTCTTGTGAATGACATGTAAATAAAAACAATTTATTGACGTGGTCATGACATAATAGATTTATACGCTCCCGACACAAACACTTAAGCTAAAGGTTTAACTGTTTTCCACGTTATGTAAGATTGATTCCCGTAATCGTTCTAAAACATAACCACAGTCATAAAAATATCCAATGACGTAATTACTTAAGGTGACCTTAATAATAAAAGATAATCGTGGAAGGGCATTCTTTGCTAAAAATAGATTTTATTTCTTGCTTTCCGTCTAGAACTTACTTGTTCCTGGCCATCACATTCCGAGAAAATAAATTTATGTCTCCAGATCCACTAACAAATGCAAATGTGGAATGAACGTTTTTAATAATACCGTAAGTATATAGAGGGATATAAAATTAAAGCAATAAATTTTATTTTCGTAAATTCTTCCTTTTTTATATAGGATTTTACGGCAAGTTTTATACAAAATATATACAACAAAAGGGGAGAAATAAGCCTTTCCTTATTCAATGTTTTTCAACCACTTGGATAGTTTTTAAGACCTTCATAAATTCGTCTGGAAAATCTTTGTAACGTAATAAAACAGCCCCCCAAATTTCATTAAAATCGAGTTAATTGATTTTGCATAATTTTGCAAACTAATTTTTTTTTTAATTGAAAAAAAAAATTGAAAATCTTGCACAACAAAGAATAGATATATAGAAGATTGATAATTTTTTAACAAACGCACTTAACCTATCTAATGTACTTCATGGAATTGAAATCGGATTACACAGGCCTACATTTTTTGTTATAAAAAAGTGTTTCAAGTTTAATAGGTATGTCCTATAGTAAATGTGATGTGCTGATCACGAATCTGTACTTAGTTTCTTTCCAGTACGTCAGGTTTTCAAGAATACAAAATTGAGTGGTTCTTAAAAAAAATTCAGTATAACCCACGTTAGACAATATAATTCTTTTAATAAAACCGTTCTCTTTTTCCATGAAAACTGCGTTTTGTGATCTTTTTTTTGTGGGTTTTTGTGATCAAGTCTCTCTTAAAGGTCCAACAGTAATCAGCGATCATTTTTATATCCCATCTTCCTTGGTAACATCTCTCCATTTCCTTTATATCTTGATGGAACCTCCCTTCCTGCTCCTCACTGACAGCTCCAAGATTTTTTATAAGTTTCGACCATGTTGTCTACAATTTCTTTATAGTTTGGAGACTTGTCGTTTCCAAGGAAACCGTCCATGACTTCTACGAAAGAACTCCATGCTTCAGATTCATCCTGGGTCATTATATTCTGGAACAATCTGTCCGATTTTAAGGTTCGAATTTGAGGGCTTACAAAAATTCTTTCTTTAAGTTTAGCTTCGAAAAGTGCAGGAAATTTGTCGCACAGATATTTAAAGCGGTTACATTGTTTATCTAAAGCTTTGACAAACTGCTTCATCAAACTCCTTCATCAATCCATTATGTGAAGAGGAGACAAAAGAACTAAATTTGGATCAACTAACGTATCACGTTGCACACTTTTTTTGTCCCGGTACAAGTCTTTCTCTGAGTGGACCACTCTTTCTTAACGTAATGTAAATTTCGTGCTCAACTGTCCCACTCGCAAAAAACATGGATACTTTGTGAATCCAGACTGCTGACTCAAAAGCATGGATATTATTTTGAGATCTCCACACAGTTGCCAACAATATATACTTTAAATTTATTTAGCAACAGCTTAAGCTTTTCGTATGTTTCTTTGAGATGCACAAGTATTACCATTGTGCAACAAGACACCCTTCAGACTTCTCTTAGAAGAAATCAATAAATAACCGCCATGATGTGGAATTGTAATTGTCAGCTCCCAGTTTCATGACTTCTTCAGGAATATTATGACAATACACCAGTGAGCACTCTTGAAAAAAATATTCCGTGAACTCTTTTTCACGATGCCTATACACGAAAATATGGTACCTGGAGCAAATAGATTTTTCCTGAGGTGGGTCTATCTCAGTATTGAATTCGTCTTCATCGGTTTTTTCGTCTGAACTTTCATCTGCTGATTGCTGTTGAATGGTGTGAAGAAAAGGTAGAGGAATAGGGATTCCTCATCCACGAGACACAGGTCGTTTAGTAGAAGATAAATCAGGATATTGATATTTTGTGTTTTTTGATGACATGGCGCAATAAACACATAATGATAAATGAATGAATGAATAATGTGAAATAATACAACTCGATGCTACAACCCTAACTAACTCTATTTACGCAATACACTACTGCCGATATCGTCAACGTCAAGTTGACGGCATCGGCAGTGTTGCCATTCAAATAAAATTAACATAATGTATTAAAACTTTTTCTTTTGAAATATAAGTATTTTAAAGAAATACTTTTAATGCAATTTACGAAATATCAATAAGTTATTTGTTGCGCCAGTACATAATATCTCACAAGGTTTCTTTTTTAATTTTGTGAATAATTTTGACGTGATGGGCTTAAACCGAATTCACATTCAGAAGACTGTGTTAATTTGAAAGGCTCAGGAGTGTTTTCTTAAAATACAATAAAATACAATTAAAAGTATGAAATGTCAATAAACGTACGTTAACCTTTAATTGTGGCTTATTCCCATTTAAATAGTAATTAATTTAAAATGCTCTAAGAAAATACCTTCAGAACAATAACAAATAAAATATCTCGGTAGCTATCAGCTTAAATTCAGGAAATGTCGTTGAAAATGACTCGGCAAGACGTTTCTTATAAAAGAAAAAAGTTGAGTAATACAGGTGTTTGTTGTTGTGAAAACTTGTAATTGTTGAAACAAAGAGGAGGTAAAGTACAAAAGCCCAAAATAATTGTCGATTACAACAAATCTCAAGCTTTCATTGATCTTTTTGATTAAATGAAAGCCTATTCATCATCCCTTAGGAAAGGCCTAAAATGGTACCGTAAACTGACAATCCAAGAGGTAGCAAATGAGAAAATGTCTATCAAAAAATTCAAAAAAAATCTTATATTAGAATTATTACATTCTCAGATCGATACACATGAGAATACAGAACCCGAGGTGTCCAATACAGTGTAACATTATTAAGAAGAAAGTCAAGGTGCTGGTAGAAAAAGAGGCCATGTGTAAACTGTTATAAGAAAATATCACAAGAGACAGTACAAAATCTGCAAAATCTCAAGCCCCCGAAGTAAATTTAGATGTGTCCCATGCGAAAAATATTATTGTTTAGCGTTTTTTTCGAGACCACAATTGCTTTATAAACTAATATTTTTTTCTAAAAGATTCTTTATTTATTTACAGGATTAATTATTTAGTTTAGTGTTTTGAAAGCCATAAACGTTTTGTAGTTATTTTTTTATGTATCTAGAAACAGTTTCATTTCATTCATTTTATCGAAAAATACTATCTTTTAATTTGTTTTTTTACCCACAAATGTGTTATCAAACGTGTTACAAATGTGTGGTATATAATACACTGCACCCCCAAAATTAACGCATAATTTTAAAAACCCTGGTAAATTAAATAATTTTAATGTTTCGATTTTTGTGCTAATATATTATCGTTACCCCCGGTATATTGTAAAATTTATCGAAAGAACGGTAAAAAAACGCTGATGTTTTTATCATTTTTTTGCAAAAAAATTAAAACATGCTAATTGTGCTTCATTTTATTTCGAATTTAGTTGGGTTGGATTTCGTTGTGCTGAACGTTTAAAGGGGTTTTTCAAGTTTATTAAGTGTTTTTTCTTTGAAATGAACCACCCGCAGAAAGAAAATCGAAATTTGTCAGAAAGTGACTGTTTTAGAATCGTTACTCTTCGCGAAGAAGGATACACTCAAGTAGAACTCGCTGAACGTTTTAACGTCACCCAGTCAACAATTTCAAGAGTGTTAACACGTTTTTCTGTTACTGGAAGTAACTCGAGAAGACCCGGTCAAGGCCGTAAAAGGGTTACAACTCCTAATCAAGACCGGTTTTTGACACTTCGTACACTGAGACAAAGGTTTGTTTCCAGTACTTCTCTACAAAATGAATTTTTGGATCGTTATAACTTTAGAATCAGCCAAAATACAATTAGAAGAAGACTTGCCGAAAACGACCTACACCCTGGAAGGGCACCAATTGGCCCATTATTGACCAGAGACCATAGAAGGCAAAGACTGAATTTTGCTCGTGAACATGTTGATTGGAATAATGACGATTGGGGAAGAATATTGTTCACCGATGAATCCAGGTACTGTCCTTTTTCTGATGACAGGAGAAACCGAGTGTATAGAAGGCCTGGGGAACGCTACGCACAGTGTAACACCGTAGGGACTGTACAGTATGGCGGCGGCTCGGTAATGGTATGGGGTGGGATTAATTTAGAGGCTCGTACGGAATTAGTTAAAATAAATCACGGTCGGCTTACATCGCAGAGGTATATAACAGACATTTTAGAAGAGCATGTCGTGCCATTTGTACCATTTATTGGGGATAATTTCATGCTTATGCAAGATAATGCCAGGCCACACACGGCAAGAATTGTGCAGCAGTATCGTCAGGAGGTTGGAATTCCTTCCATGGATTGGCCTGCGAGAAGTCCTGACCTTAACCCAATAGAACATGTTTGGGACATCATAGGGAGACGACTACGACAACTACCTAATGCACCAAACACTTAGATGAACTGTTTTTGCGGTTGGTTGAAATTTGGGATCAAATTGATCAAGAAGAAATCAGAACGATTATTCTCAGTATGAGAGATCGTTGTCAAGCAGTAATAAATGCCAGAGGAGGCAATACTCGATACTAGTACACGGTAGTATATTTTCTTCAATTTTAAAAACTTTTTCTTCATTAATTTACTATGTTAGTTTGTTTAGATCAGTTCGTTTAGATGTTATGATTATGTTAGGATGTTATATTGTTAATTTAATACATTTTTTGTAAAAAAAGAATAGTTTTATTTAAGATGTTCTAAAACAACCATAAAGCAGAAAAGAACAAACAAAATTTTTTCATTACAACTCAAAATAAGAATTTTAAAATTATGCGTTAATTTTGGAGCGCAGTGTATATATATATATATATATTATATACCACACATTTATAAGTTATAAGCAAGGAAACTAGAAAATAAATCATTGTTTTTAGTAATTTTTAAATATTATAAATTTTTTTATCAATGTTCCCAGACCATTTAAGAGGAAGGATAAAACAATTGTTTATTACTGAAGTTATCACCTAGTTCTGCACAAATCCGAATGCCACCTCCCACATCCACCTCAAAGAGATCCATCCTGGTCTATTATGTAAAATAGAACCGTACATGTTTCCATAATCGCTGTATTTTTGACCTTTATTGAATATATTATCTAACGTAGTTTTTCACCTGAAACTTTATGAACCTTATAATTCAAGTCCACATTTACAGTTTAGGTTTTTACCTCTCTTAACTCCCTTTTAATCTTTTATTCCGGTCGATTTATATATTTGACATGTTCAGTCGGTGGTATTCTACCCGTAGGTGTAAATTTCTAACACGTGTGCCTTATTTCGGTTCAACTTTAATAATTGAGTCCTGTTTTAACTTTCGTGTTTAAAGTACAACTTCTAAAGAGCTAATAAATGATGAGTTCTTAATTAACCGAAATTAAAAGCATTTTTTTCTTCTCGATTAAAACCAATTCACCTTTTTTACTCAAAATATTTCAGAGAACACTTGTTTTAAAAGTTTCTCTCAGTTTGTTTTTATAAATTAAATGGTTCAATTGTGTAATAAATGTTGATTGTTGAAATGTTGGACGATTTCCGAACATTAATATGAAACTGGAAAATTTCAGAACAATATTAAAATTTGAATTTGTTCAATATCAGAGTTATCAAGAATTTGAACGCCGGTATAAAAATGTTTAAAAAAAATGTAGCCGAGATAATTATGAACAAAAATATTTATTAGCACTTTTTCTGAAAAATGAACCCTTCTGTCAGAAACAACACTTTTGGCGATATTTGAATATTTAGATTGGCGATTTTGAATATTTAGATCGGCGATTTTGAATATTTAAATAAAATTTGTATTAATTCGACGGTAAAAACTCGATATCTTTTGATCAGAGTGTGCTATCGCCAAAAATCGAAATGCACTTTAAAGGAAAAAAGTGCAACTTTCGTATAAAATTTTCACATTTTGCAGAAAATTAAAGTTAATTTTTACAAATCTGTTAAATAAATAAAGGTTGCGCGATTCTTGCTAATTTTTGTTTCTTTTTCACTTCTTACGAGATCAATAAAAGTTCTCACTTCCATTGACAGGTCACCATGGAATTTTCATTGTTAGAGCGTAATCGTTAAAACCTATAGCATGAAATTTCGGTTTTGAATTTTGGCAAAAAATATGAGGCATTTGAAATATGCCTAAAAACGCTGAATTTAAACTTTCAACTTACAAACGTCACGGGAAATGCTTCCTCGAAGACTGTATTGGGTGGAATTTGTAGCTGAAGTTGTGTAGTTTCGGAAAACGTACTTGTTTAATCGAAAAGAAGCAGGTGTTTTAGATAGTTTATAATGCGAAAGTTTAAAATTCAGCGTTGTTAATTACCAATACTCGAAACCGAAATTTCATGCTATTGGTTATGAAGATTAGGCTCTAACATATGAATGCATTGCTGGAAGCATCTACCTTTCAAGGGCCTTAGAGGACATCGAGGTTGGTACTGCTCCCCAACGCTGGGAAAAAGTCGGTAAGCTGTATGAAAGGATGCTGCCAGAACGCATAGACGACATTATTGAGAGGTAAGGTCATTTATCGATTGATGCAATTATTCATCTTGGTAAATTTTGGCGCTGAAACCCGTGACAAAAAAAACCGAAGTCATTACTCTGAAGAGGAAAAGGAACATGGAAAGTGTGGAACTACAATAAGCGGAAGCGTGTCTATCATCCAATACAAACGCAAAGTACCTGGGAGGGACGTTGCACCAGAATGGAAAATGGGAGGAGCACGTGCAGGAGGTCTCCCTGAAGAATGCGAATATGCGGCTGCGTTGGGGAAGGTGGTACCCAACATTGGGAGACCCAAATCCGGAAGGAGAAGGGCCTTACACGGCGTTGTGCAGCCGATTGTCCTCTATCCAGCATCAGTCTGGAGTGAGGCGGTAGAGATAACAGCCTATAGGAGGCTCATGATACGAGTGGACAAAACAAGTCTGTTGCGAGAGGCATGCACCTACAAGACTATGTCTACGGCAACCTTGTCGACCATCACTGTATTGTGTTGGTAGTTGACAGAAAAGAGCTATGTGAGAGAAGAGACCTACATCTAACTATAGACGACGGAAGACAGGAAAGGGAAAGTTCAATTGAAAAATGGCAAGAAGAATAAAACGGACGATGTGGCTTAGTAGACAAAGACGCTGATCCCGAAGATAAGAAATTGGGTGGACTGTGGTCACAGGCGACTTGATTATTTCCTATCGCAGGTGCTCACGAAGACGGCTGTTTTAGGACCTACTACTCTAGGTTCGGAAAGGCTGACAGATGAATTTAATATTGCGGACACTCGGACACTGTGACACATACGATGTAAGAGTGCAACATATGGATAGTAGAAAGGAACAGAATGGAAAGAGAGACAGGTGTGAATTTTGTTACAGTCAGAGAAATTATTAAGAGAATGATTAAAAATAAAGCTAAATAAAAAATAAAGAAGAGGAGGAAAGACAGCTAGACTGTAAGAGGAAAAGATGCTATAGGTTGAAGGTGGGCAAGTGAGTTAGACTGTGTAAGTGAGACTGTGGGGATGGAGGAAATGCCCGGCTGGGAGTGATGCCGTCCTAGGAGCGATGAGGATCTTCCACGCGCTCCCTGGAACGAGGTTCCTCTAAAAAAAAACCAGTTTGTGTGACCAAAAAAAGGGAAGAAAAGAGACAGGAAGCCTCCTTGCTGACAGTCTGTGGATAAATGAAGGCAGTGCTTCGAAGGTGATGCTGGCCTTACAGCGGCCATTCCGCTTCCGGATCGCTGGATGACAGAGGAGGGTCTGGTTTAGCTGGTAGACGTTCGGCGTAGACTCGACGACGAGGGGGTGTTTTAAAGTACCTCAGGAACTATCGCCGGGAGTACGAAGAAAACGTTTTAGATCGTTTGTATAGTAAAAGTTTAAATTCAGCGTTTGTTAGGCATATTTCAAATGTCATATTTGTTGGCAAAACTTAAAATCGAAATTTCATGCTATAGAACATGACATAGCTATAACAAATATGTTTCTATCATTTCCTATCGTTTTTTCTATCCGTTAATGTGATTTAAATATGTTTCTATCATTTTCTACCAATTTTTTCGTATATAATATATAAAGCTAAATGTTAAATCGATCTTATAAATCTTAATTCTGATATCCTTAGTATTTTATTTCGAATTTTTTTCTCTATATACTAGTGTTGCTTTCGAGGCAATTGTTCGTTTTATACTTAGCAACTGTAGAAACTTTTAAATCGAAATCTTGGTATTTCAATTGCAATTTGTATATTGCCTGTATGGTTTTGTTATCTAGGTATATTACACTTTGACATTTCAAGATTATATTAGTGCCATTAACTTCCTTTTAAGCCATAAACTTCTAGTAAATTTCCAGAATTGCCATATACAGTCGGTGGTGTTTTAAACGTAGGTGTTTATTTGCAATGCGTGGGCCTTATTCCATTTGAACTTTAAATATTAGCGGCCTGTTTCAACTTTTATGTTTGAACTCAAACTTCAGATGAGATGATAAAATAATGAATTTTTAATTACGTAAAGCTACTTCTATTTAATTAAGATCGATCTTTAGTTTTCTGTTTTGAAATTATGTAATTTTATGGCTCTCCTGACTCAATCGGACCAAAGTTAATTTATTGTTATGAAGTTAGTGTCTTTGGCGCTTTTACAAGCATGATACATTTCTTAACTGAATTCGATAATAAAGTAATATTTCAGATATAAACTACACAGCTACAGGGACATTAATCATATTATCTGCCATTAAGCGACTCATGGCAGAAGACATCTTCATAGAAACACTTACTAAGGAATAGCTGCCTGAAATATAAATATGAAGACTACAGGAAAAAAACCAGACATGTCATTTTTTTTCAAATTTCAGATTTCTATTGTATGTTATAGAACACGCGAAGAAGCACATTTTAGAGCTATCGTATATGTCTTGTCATGAGTAATAACACTTTAAAGTTTCGGTGTACCGGGAAAAAACCAGCTTTGTCCATGTGTCCAGTGTAAGAACCAGATATGTCACAAGCTTCACGGTAGATAGCGTTAAATTAATTTAAAAATTATTATTAAACAATGCGTGTTCCAATAATAGAAAGTTTTTTTGTAAGAACAAACATTTGTCGAATTTAAAGAAGATATGAATTCATCAAGAATCGAAATTCTGGGAGAGCATATTACCATAGATATCAACATAGTTCAAAAAGCTATAGCAGGGATGAAGAATGGGAAAGCAAGTGGACCAGAGGGAGTAACTACGGAATTAATAAAGAATGGCTCAGAGAAATTACACAGAATGATCACGGTGATATTTAACGAATATATTAATGGACATCCAACACCAGGTGAATGGAAGCAAGTGGATCAGAGGGAGTAACTACGGAATTAATAAAGAATGGCTCAGAGAAATTACACAGAATGATCACGGTGATATTTAACGAATATTAATGGACATCCAACACCAGATGAAGGGAAAACAGCATATATGACCCCAATATATAAAAAAGGTGACAGGAGAAATTGTAAAAACTACAGAGGGATATCGGTCACAAGTTCAATGAGTCGACTATACGGTCGAATACTACAGGACCTGATAGAGAAAGATTATCAATCGTCTGAAGACGAAGAACAAGGAGGATTTAGAGCAGGTCCTTCATGTACAGATAACATCTTCTGTCTTAAACAAATTATAGAAAAGAAAATTGTGACAAATAGAGAGTTACGTATGACTTTTGTAGATCTTGAGAAGGCATATGACACAGTCCCGCTAAATAAACTATGGGAAGTTCCTGGGCACATCAAACATACATCAAACATTGGTTAGTGCTCTCAAAGATCTATATTATGGTTCAAACTCCCCAAATTGAAATTCGGAAACCTTTTAACTGAAAAATTTGCAGTTACTAAGGGTCTCAGACAAGGATGTTGTATCTCTCCGACTCTATTTAAGATTTATATCTCTGCAGCTCTGAAACGATGGAAAAGGAAAGTCAAAGGAATGGGTATACAATTGAACGATCAGGATTACATATGTACTTTACAGTTTGCAGATGATCAGGTGGTGATCTCAAATGACAAAGACGACATGGAATACATGCTTAGAAAACTAATTGAAAAATGCCAGAAATGGGGATTAAATATCAATTTAAAAAGACAAAATACCTCTCAATTGGAGCTGAAGCAGAACAACTCGATATCGATGAAAATCAAAATAAATCCATAAGCACAGAGGAGCTATAGCATGTTTGAACGGAGTTCTATGGAGTAAAGAAATATCAAAGAAAAGAAAATGGAACATCTATGAGACAATGGTTAAAACTAGCCTACTTTATGGAGCTGAGACATGGAGAATAACGAGAAATATAAGAAAAAGATCGAAGCCACGGAAATGGATGCCATCAGAAGCTCGATGAGAATATCAAGAGCCGACAGAATACGGAATGAAGTGAATAAAACAACAAACTGGGTATAGAGGGCACTATAGTTGAGGATATTGAGAAAAAAACAGCTCATATGGTATGGGCATGTGAGCCGAATGGGGGACGAAAAATTGCCAAAAAAAAACGATGATGTGGCAACCCCCAGAGAAGAGGAAATGAGGAAGACCATCACAGAGCTGGAACCTGGGAGTTAGGAAAGCGATTAGCGCTCGAAATCTGGACGAAGACCTAACTCAAGACAGAATATAGTGGCGTTTGGGAGTCGGACAACGTTGTAAGACGTTATAAAACCGAATATATATATATACAAACAATTTGTCAATATTGAATATCGTTATTTTTTTGAGTGATCAAATGTTCAACAATACATTTATGCATTGATATAACATAACATAACATAACAGAAACACTAGTTTTGTTTCTTGTAAAAATATAAACAGGCAATGTAGAAAAAGTTCGCATTTCTAAAACGGTTATTCATAAAACTGAATGTAATAAAAATGTATTCTCCATTTTAAGAAAAAAATCCAAATGTTCACGTATCGTACGAAACGTACTTGTGTAACGGTGTATTTTTGTACAGGAGTTTAACATATTATCTTTCGGGTATCCGCGCACCGATATTACTAAAAGACTATTCTATTCACGAAGAAGGGAAGCAAGAAGAACCAGCAGAGGAACGAAAAAAAATGGAGGCAATTTGTATGATTTTGCAACGAATGTGCCAATCCCAAATATTGCGACAAACGACGTGTACTATAAGCGCCAGCTATCAATTTACACTTTAAATGTTCACGTCTTGTCGTCTGGTTAATCAATTGTTTACTCTTACCACGAGGGAATTACCAAAACAGGTTCCAATGAGGTAGCATCGTTTTTATTACACTTTATTAATAACTTTTTGGATGAAGAGGTTGAGGAGTTAAACATTTTTTGTGACTCAGCTGGAGGACAAAACAAAAATTTTACAATATTCCGATTCACACATTAATTGTTGAATTGATTTCAGTTATTGCATATTATGAATATTAAATAAAATTTTCGTTTAAATAATTAATAATAAATAATAAAATCAAACGAAGAGAGAGGAAGAGTAACAAGAACATAATGAAACATATTGAATTAATTACTTATATTCTAAAATTAAAATTTGAATAAAAAAATCAAACTTAATTAAACGCAACACACTGGACGAAGTCCGGTCCTGAACTAAACAATAGGAAGGAAGATCTCAAGAGCACGATTTCGTAAGACCCCTAAATGTTGCACCTTTTAAAATTTCCGCCTACCGATCGCACCTGCCCTAACGGAATATCTATTCAAGCCATCATTTTCAAAGGACTAATTCCAGATGTTGGTTTCTCCCTTACCCTTGCTTTACATTCGAGAGCATATGCAAGTGAGTTTAAAAAATTAGGCTTTTATTTTTTTCTTCTCGCTGGCCGATTCCCTAAATGGTGAAACGGGAATTCAAAAGAATATAAAGCTGCTGGTATACAAAGATTAGATTAAGAAATGGTTTTACAGACAATATCCGACATTCTTAAATTGAAGATTAGATCGTAAATGATGAGGTCCTTGAAAAAAATAATACACATAATAGACATTATCGAATACATGGATAGTAAAAACTTTGGTAATAGTTTAAATTGTAACTACCTCTATCTTTATCTGTAGAACTTGAGGGTCTTATAGTGTTTTAACTGTGTGCAAAAGATGGCACAGATCGGTTGAATAGTTTTTGCGAAATTTAATTTGCTAATAAGACTTTTTGCAAAATGAGTTCATTTCTAAGGCTGGTCCAGATAATTTGATTGAATGGAGCTCAATAATCCAGGGCTTATTTTCTTCTTTAAGACGTATACTAATAACCTATGGAAAAACTTTATAGCACTTTTAAGCTTGTAAACATTTCCAATAACTCCGTAGAATTTAGTTCAAATTAAATGAGTAAAAAATATTTGAAAAGCTGGTTAAAAAACGCAACTTTTAAACCCAAAAAAATGTAGGAGCCTTAGGAACCAAGACAATTCGGGCTCAACAATTCTGGATGATGCAGATAGGCAAACCAACATACACCAAAGGCTCACTAGGCCAAGGTCTACAGATTGGGAAATAGCCACAGCAATCACAAGACCAAACAGAATTAGATGGGTTATAAATAATTTTAGGCCATATAAGTCTTCAGGGACAGATGGCATATATCCAATACTGTTGCATATGGGATTAGAGGTATTGTTACCACACCTATGCAAGATCCTCAAATCCAGGCATGGGGGCTTGTACCGGAAATATGGCAACAAGTTAAAGTTATATACTTGCCTAAGCTAGGTAAAGTATCAGACCTAACACCAAAGTCATATAGGCCGATAAGCCTATCTTCTTTTCTATTAAAAACGATGGAAAGGCTTCTTGATAGGTACATCAGAGACGAAGTGCTAAAAGATAATCCTCTAAGCAATCGTCAATATGCATACCAACCTGGTAAATCCACGTACTCTGGATATCTTTTTTAGATATAGAAGGGGCATTTAATAATGTTACCACCCACCTCTTTGATAGAAGCTATGAGTAGACGAAGGGCAGCTGCGGTAATATGCAGATGGATAAGGGCATCCCTGGAGAATAGGACAGTAATGTCCACTCTGGGTAAAGCAAACTATCAAAGCAAAAGTAGGTGGAGGCTGTCCACAAGGAGTTCTGTCCCCTCTACTTTGGGCTACCTTTGTACGATTGCCAGCTATAAAAGAATTTTTTAAAACTCAATCAACACCTATTGACATCTGGAATTGCATTTTTGACGAAGAAATGCTAAAATCTAGTTGTTGACTGTATAAATATAAAATTGAGAGTGTTACAAATGATTACAACAGACACAGAGATGCGAAACCTACCGACACTGCCGAAATCGAAGCCCTAATTGTCTTATTTATTTTGGTGGAATTTTAAAAGCAAACCACATGAATTTAGGGGATCTTTGGAGAACAGATGGCACTGGCATTGAAACTTTTCTGCTTGTAATGAGTAAGCTTAGAGTTCAATTTCTTTTGTGTCTGCGATTTGATAACATTCACACAAGAAATGAAAGAATACAAGTAGATAAGCTGGCTCCAATACGAACATTACTAAAAAAATTTAACAGCAACATTAAAAAATGCTATTCTCATTCTGCTTATGTTACCCTTGACAAGACACAAGACGAAGTAGAAAGACTTTGTGAACATATTTGTGGGAGTAATAAGAATGTTACTCTGGATAGTTGGTGTTGTAGTGTCCCTCTAACCGAGAGCCTTAAATCAAAAAAATTAACTTTAGTGGATGCAATTCGAAACAATAAAAAACAGTTGACATTAGAATTTGTTCAAAATAATGGCCGGTGCATTGGCTCTTCAATGTTTCATTTTTATGACGGAATCGCCTTAGTTTCGCATATTCCAAGAAAAAATCGAAACGTCCTACTCATCTCTAGAATGCATCATGGAGATGATATTAATCCTACCACAAATAATCCTGAGATAATAATTACATATGATGTGGTGGATAAATTAAGCACGCCACAAGAGGATGGCCTATGGTTCCTTTTTTTAGTATGTTGAATGTAGCTGGAATAAACTCTTTTGTAGTTTATACTAGTCTAAATGAAGAATCTCAAACACCACGGAAAAATGCTTACTGCAACTCTCGATGTTACTAACTAGAGACTATCAAAATGTACGGGCTATGTCTACCAACTTACCCAGAACCATCAGATTGAGACTTAGGGAGATATGCGACTTGCCAGCGGATTAAGTATGTACCAGTAATAACACCCGGGACTCAATGTAGCTGTGCTGTTTGTGATTGGCAGAAAAATAGGAAATCAAAATATGATTGCCAAATATGCACAAAATATCTGTGTTTGGAACATGTTACACCATTGTGTAATTTGTTATAAAAAATGTTTTTTTTTTGTTACAATTACTCTTTATTTTTGTTTCTTTAAGTTCATAGGAAACAAATTTAACAATATTCAATAATTTTTCAGCTCTCCAATTATTTTTTTAATCGTTTAATTTGAACAAAATTCTACGGAGTTATTGTAAATGTTTATGTAAAGCTTAATGTAAACGTAATTTTTTATTTCTAAGCTTCTGTCAAACCCGTCTATACAGTTATGACGAAAAAAGGTTTATTTCGTACTAACTGATTAGTCTATTGTTAGATTGTATGTTAATTACAAAAAAAGTTCCGGTCTCTTATCCTAAGTGTACAGAAAAACCACCGGTTATTTGGTTTTACACAATTGTCCATGTTTATATTACGAGTTTCAATAAATAACTGATAACATAACAGTATGAAACCCACAAAAAGTACAAACAATAAATATTTAAACCAACTTGTAATCTGCAGAAGCTATTTTTTAATAAACAAAAATGAAATTTATTTAAGCTCGTGAATACAGCTACCGAATTGTTAGATATGTTTTTAAATAATTCTTATCATATTGTTCAAGGCCACAACTTTTGATATCGTTGTAGTAACGATTGATAATTTTATTGGCATTATATTTATTCAAGACAAACTATTCAAATCTATAAGAGAAAAATAAAAAGCAGACATATTTATCAAAAACGTGTACTCCTTTTCTGACCAAGAACTTCAGACAGTAAAATCCAACAGGGAAAAATGTTTCACTTTGACCATGACGTAATCATGAAACAGAATAAGGTATATACGGTCGCACCATGGAACGAAAATCAAGAAAGTCAGATAATATATCTGTGATATGCCCAATCTCAAGCAAGATTTCCTTTTCCTTCCACGCCTTCTTTTCCATATATGGATAATAATACCACTATCATCCGCATAAATACTAGCTTTAATAGGAGCTCCAATTAGGTTTATGATGCTATTAAAAGCCACTAAAAATAAGGTTGGACTTAAAATGGACCCTTGAGGGATTCCATTATCTAATATTTTTGGAGAAGTTGTGATTTCATTTATTCTAACTTGTATAGAACGATTACTTAAGATTTTTTTACGAATGCAAGCATGTTACCTTGAATTCCATAGTGACTAAGTGTTGCTAATCTAGAGCGTTTCCATGTTCTACCAAAAGCCTGGGTTATGTCAAAAATATTGCTATTAACTTCTGATTGTTTGCAAGGGCTTCATTAATTGAGGTCTGTAGTGTGATACGATTATCCAATGTAGACCATTCCTTGCGAAAAACACTTATGAGGGTACGATAATGGGATATCTTTGGGGCTTATTGAGTTTAATAATAATGGGAATAGTTATTGCCTGAGACCACAGTTTTGGAAATTTATGTTTTAAAAAACAGGTGTTGATTAAATCTAACAATATTATTTTTGCTGTGAAAGGTAGATGTTTTATGAATATTGGTGAGATATCATCGCGTTATTGGCTTTAGAAATGGTATGAGTACAAGAGATGCTTTGTTCGGCTTGAATGTGTTGGCTCAGAGATGCATGGACATGAATCATAATATGTACTTATGTTTTGTAGACTTTGAAAAGGCATTTGATAAAGTTCAACATAAAAAGCTTGTAGATATATTAAAAAGTAAAAATATTGACAGTCGTGATCTGAAAAATTATATCTAATTTTATATTGGAATCAATCTGCCAAGGTAAGAGTTGACAGCCAGTACACCGAAAATATCAAAATACAGAGAGGAGTCCGCCAGGGTTGCGTGCTGTCCCCACTACTTTTCAATTCTACAGTGAAGCGGTATTTCAAGAAAGCGCTCTCAGACTCAATAGAAGGTATATCTATCAATGGAGAAGTTTTGAATAACTTACGTTTTGCAGACGATACAGTAATAATTACGGATAACAACAATGATTTACAGAACCTAATGCAACGCCTTAATGAACGCTGTCATGAGTACGGACTGAAGATAAATTTAAAGAAAACTAAATGCATGATCATGACTAAATCTGCACATGCAAATATCCAATTGACTATTGAAGATACTGCAATTGAGAATGTTAATAACTATAAATATTTAGGAACATGGATAACATCAGATGTAGACCAAACCAAAGAAATTAAGACACGTATTGAAATAGCACGTACATCATTTATTAAACTTAAAAAGTTTCTTTGTTGTCGGGATATAAGGTTAGAACTACGCCTGAGAATGCTTCGATGTTACGTGTTCTCTACTCTTCTTTATGGTCTGGAAGCTTGGACACTAAAACAAGTTCATCTGAATAAGCTGGCCGCCTTTGAATTTTGGTGTTACAGAAGAATCCTACGAATATCATGGATTCAAAGAATGTCAAACATGGAAGTAACTAGAAGGATAGGAAATGAGGCGGAAATAATATAACTATTAAAAGACGAAAACTTGAGTACTTGGGACATGTGACGAGAGGGCAAAAATACGCATTAATTACAACTTATTATGCAGGCAAAATCCGAGGAAATCGAAATGTGGAAGACGAAGAATATCCTGGCTTAAGAACTTAAGGGAATGGTTTGAATGCAGTAGTGCAGAACTTTTTAGAGCGGCAGTCAACAGAGTCCGCATAGCCATGATGATTTCCAACCTTCGATAGAAGATGGAACTTAAAGAAGAAGAATCATCGTAATTGTATCGTAATTTGTAATTGGAATTAAAATGGATGAAGCTTCTTAAAGAAGACTTATAATTTTGTAAATTCCTATATCGACAAGATGTCTTATTGAGAAATTGCCTAGCCTAAGGAGGTTATGGATGATGACTTCATGGAATAGTTCCCAATTAGCTTTCTATCTAGTCTATATATTTCACTAGCTATAGGTGGAAGGGAGTTAAAGTAAGTTTTGATTTGCAAGGGGACGTGGTTAAGAGCTTATTGAACCTCCAATGAAAAATTCATCGTCGAATCTTCCCAATACACTATTTGTATAGAAGATGTGATCGACGATGGAGATTCCATGGCGATTAAACAACGTGAATTCATTGTTGGTGATTTTGGAAATTCCCAGATCGAGAAGATAGTCTGACAATATTCTGATCGGTATGTTTGTGGAGTGATTACCAAATTGGCAAGGCACAGTTTGTCTTTTACAGGGTTGTTATCTTATCTATATTTTTTTTATAATAACGTCGGTTCCCTTGGGCTAGTGTGGATCGATACTAATTATTGGAAACAGACGGAAATTGGTGCCGAAACAATCCAAAAGTACCAAGGAAAAAATGCCATATGATGTTATTATATTGAAGAGGTTTCTAAGAAAGATACTGATATAAATGACTGAATGAAAAGTAATATTATTAATTTATTCAGTTTATAAGTAAGCCTCAAACATCTAAGCGACGTAAGTATAACAAGTTTCTTCTTTTCTAGATCAATTTTCTTTGTAGTTGGCTTTAATTGTTCAACATTTTATATCTTCCGGTAATATTTTTATATCTATGTACTTATATTCAAAAGATCGTATTTATTCTCATATTATTGTTAACAAAGTCATTACTTATTAAAGGTATGTTATTATATATTGATTGTTTTTATGCAAATTCAAGTTACGTCATTTGAAATGAATGTCCAGAAGTGATTGTTGGAGACAGGATAACACGATCGTAAACAATAACTATTTAAATGTGCGTTTGTTTATATCGCAAGAGGTGAAAAACAAATAAAAACTACATAAATAGGAGTACTACTGTATAATAATGCGATATAGTGTATTTCAATATACAATATAAGGAGACTTAGACCTTCCACGAAATACCCGGATATTAAAATGACATACCATTATATTGTTTGATATCGATGGTCTAGTGCACAGATGTTGTAAGTGCATTTTTAGTAAAATTGAGTTCATCTTGAGGTCATCTTCCAAAAGTGTCAAGTACTTCTACACTGCAGAATTCTACTCCACATGTTGAAAAAGCACTTCAATAGCAATTAGTGCGCTGAATTTAATAGCATTAATGCAATTAAATTTGTGTCCAGTAAAAAGTAAGGTTAGTGTTGCTTTAATTCCGGTACAATTAATTAAAGAAAAAGTTAAATGGCTCAGAATCAAGTGGCTTCGTTTCCAGAAGGAAACTCCTAACATTATACAATATAAGTATAACCTTATTCGATATTTTAAACAAATTCAAGCAGGGAAAAAACAAATAGGAATCGGTCATTTTAAATAGAAAATACACATCGCGTTTACCAATTTCTCAAAAAAAGAAAAAGGACAGTGTTTCTTTTAGAAAAGAAGGTTATCCCAGAGGACTATGAAAACTTTATAAAAGAAATTCCACCAACGAAGCAACTCATGGTTCTAAATGCAAGTAATCTTGAAAATAGCGATTAATGATAAAGAATACTCTATTAAATTATCTCCTTTTAAATTTTGTTTATTAATTTTCATAAAAGTAAAAAAATATTTGCTACCTGTCGTTTTTTAGCAAAAAATAATATTACGCGAAACGTGGAAAGTGCAATTAAAAAAAATAGACAGAATTGTATTTTTTAACACTGTATAATTAAATTTCAAAAATTAGCATAAAGTACTATCTAATCCAGGAATTTATGTAATGTGGCCTAGATTATAAAGGGCAACCTCAGGAGCATTCCCCCAGTTCATTCAACAAAAAGTCTTTGGTTATTGTTTATTTATGAGCATTTATAGGTGCAAAATATGTATTTTTTTAGTTTTTTTTTCATTTTTTTCCTAAAGTAAGTGTTTTAATGGGTAATTTCTGTATAGATTATGAAAGTACTCTAAAATACCTTCAATTTGAGCCGGTGCTGTTAATTGTTATTGCAAAAATGACGAATAAAGGTGAAAATTAAAAAACGTAATATTTATGGCAAAATTGCTTTTTTATTTCAAATATATGACATTCAAGCCTATAAAATTATAAATCGAATGAGCTGTATCTAGGCCTACTACGGCTCATTTGATTCGTAATTTTATAGGCTTGAATGTAATATATTTGAAATAAAAAAAGCAATTTTGCCATAAATATTACGTTTTTTAATTTTCACCTTTATTCGTCATTTTTGCAATAACAATCAAATTGAACGTATACCGGCTCAAATTGAAGGTATTTTAGAGTACTTTCACAATCTATACAGAAATTACCCATTACAACACTTGAATTGTCCAGGGGAAGAACGGCAATAGTCCATTTGGATTTATTTCGAGAAAATTGAAAATTAAGATTTATAGACTTATTATAAAGTCAAATATATAAAGAAAAACAATCAAAAATAATATTTTTAGGTAAATATTATATTTTTTATTAAAAAAACGTTAAAAATAACCTTATTATAAAAATAAATGAGTAGAAAAAAATATAATACAGACAGATGCGTGCCACTTTTCTTCCATATTAGACGTCTATTGGCGGATCGTCCACAAATTCGTCATCGCTTTCTCCAGATTGTTCGACAACTACTGTTAATTGTTGATAAAACAACCTGGATTCTGGTTTCTCGAGGAATGCAGTTAGATCTTGCAGATCTTTCCATTTGGATTTTTTAATAGGAATTGCGCCTTGATAAAGTTTTCGTAATGTTCCTACTTCTTTTTTATTGTGATTATTTTGTGTCCTTTTGCGGCACGCCTTAATCGGTTTATTTTCGAATTTAGAATTATAATATAAACCCATATACGTACATTTATGGAAAATTAAGCGGTTATCCTTGCTGCAAAATTTAAGCATTCTGATTGGCCGAGTTGGGAAAGGGCACTTCGTTGGATATAGCGGCGATAAAAATGAAGTCCAATTTTGAAAATCAAAATTTTTACTGCAATCAATCACTTCAAATGGTGTAGGTTTCAAACGGCAATTTCGCAATTCGTCTCTCCAGTCCTCTGGTACCTCAGTGTATGCTTTCTGATTGACAAGGCTCATGTTTCGATCGCATTCAAGATATGAATGCCCTCTAATAGGGAATATTACTTTCACAATATCAAAACGATTTTTTCTTGTAACTAAGTAATGCAAGAATCGAATGATAGTAAAATTGTTATTTTGTCCTGCACAGGAATCACAAAAAATAGCTAGTTCTTTTACTTCCATGGGCAGAATATTATAAAAAAAGTGATTCAGCATGGAACAAACATCGTCAGCTCCTTTCTTAGCAACAGATTCATCGTAGGTATAAAATACAGATTTTGAATCCGACATAATATGAATGTTGAAACTGATGAAGTTTAGTTGACGTTTATAGTAATACGTCGTTGGTTGTAATATTTGGACATGGTAAGTTTGTTTGATAATCCATGCTTATACCTTCCATAGTCGAGGACTTTGAAGCACGTTTGCGGTAACTTCTTTTTAGACTATAAAATCGCTCACTTTTTTTTTAGATGTAGATTCCTTTCACGTGTCTTTTTTTCTATATCATTACTTGCTGTTTTCCTAGTTTCAAGGTCCGAAGTAGAATTTAATAATGTAGTTATCGATGATATGTCGGCTTTTAAGGAGTCACACGTGCTACAAGTGTCTTTTCGTGGATATCCGAACGATATATTAAAATTTGACTCAAAAATGTCACGGAAGGATTCGTAGGATATTTTATTGTCAACGTTTGTTTCGGAATACATTTTGTGTAATTTCACTATGTTTAAGTTTTCAGGTAAGTAAATTTTATTCGAGTCTGCTAAAGAATAATGAGATTTGCGTCCTTTTAGACTTTTAATGAACTCCATCACCTTTTACTTTGTGACTTCAGAAAGTTTGTGAGGTCGCGAATTATGTTTTCCTCGCATATCGATAGGTGCTTTCCCATTAAAAAGCAGGGAGTCTCTAACGTATCTAACTCGACGTCCCGTGATTCCATGGAAAGATAAAAAAACTTTGATACATACTGAAACATCACGAGTAATTCCATCCTCAACTATTCGAACACGATAACTAAAGGAAGCACTATTAAGTCTAGATTCTTCAGCGTTTTTTCTAGGTCGCCTGCGGTTGACAGGAAGAACACTGATTAGACCACTAATGTAAGAGTTTTGTGCATCAGTGTTACCTAATTTATTAAATTCACGAATTATTCTATACGGTTCATGTTCAGGAACCACAGTAAAACATTTAAAACGTTTACAAAAACAGTCGGGTCCCAATTCATGCGTTGTGGCACGTAAAATTTTCATTACATCTCGCCCTCTGCCAATTCTTTTACGTTTCTTCGTTTCCCTGCTTGATAGACCAGTTTCACTTTCACTGGACACTGAATAGTCACTATCCATGATAATTCTTGTGTTTTAAAAACTTTTACACTACAGAAATATGCACAACGTATCAATATACAACAGATGCACGTGGCTATGAGTGGTAAACTACCGGCTGATGCAACAATTGACTTACCGACACCAACTGATAACAGGGACTGATGCCCTTTTTCCATACACGCGCCCGGACTCATGCCATTCTTCCCCAGTATAGTAAATCTTATAATGGTTATTTTAAGGATCTACGCTGTTTTTACAGATTAACGGTATCACTACTTGAAAGTAACCTAACAGTATCACAAAAATCAATGGTGACCCCAGTTTGTTGAAAAAAATGGGCTAATGCCGTTTTTCCCCTGGACCTAAAGTAATGCCTTCACTTACTTTAGACAAAAAATAAAAAAAACTCAAAAATACGTATTTTACACCTATAAATGCTCATAAATAAACAATAACCAAAGACTTTTTGTTGAATGAACTATGGGATTGCTCCTTAGGTTACCCTTTATAACCTATGCCTAGGGTGACCATAATTTTTCAACAAAAAAAAAAGTACCTTTATAATTTTTAAGAAAATATGTACACTGCTAGTGCCCAAGGAAATTTTTCTGGTCAAAATTTTACGAATCTTTAATGAAACAATGATAAGAACGATTTTTTTAATCAAACATAAGTACATAAAAATGTATGATAAATTTTAATACTTAATTTTCTTTCGACGTTCCTTTCTGAACATCTTGATCATCATTTTGGTACCAGTCGTACTTTTTTTCCTTCAGAAGTTGTGGTTTACTCTTTAAGAACTGAAACATTTCATTACACGAAACATTGAAGTTTGTGTAGACTTGCATGATTGCTTCCAGAGTAGATATTTTCAACTGCGATTTGTTGGGACTTCAATAATTATTGATATTTGAGAATAACCGCTCAATCGACGCACTGGTTCCGGCAGACAAAAAACAAACTCACATAGAATTATGAGATTTTTCAAAGCCCTTTCTTTTTGGAAGATTTCGAGCGTCCTGATTTAATAACGGACCTATGTAGTCTTTGAAAGCCTCACACGACGATAAAATTTCAGCCCAAGAAACTTGTTTTTTCAAGTTAACTCATCCAAATAGCTTTAGTTCACTTAAATTTTCACTCCAGTTTTTCAAATGTGTTACACAATTTGAATAGAACTGCTTGACATGCGTGATAAAGATATTCCGATAGTTCACACTAAGGTCAAGGTCTTCCATATTTTCAAGTTTTGAAAGGAACTCTCTTACTTTAAGCGGTAAAAATAACTTATTTAAGCAATTTTAAAGCTTATTTATGAGTTTGAAATACTACAAAGCGGCTTCCGTTGCGCATATTTTGTCACCTTCTACATCTAAAATCACTTTGTGGAAGAGAGACGCAATGTTATGCACAAACCACATCCATGTTTTACTAATTTGGTTTTGAAAAAACTGTTTTAGAACTGTTGGACAATTATCAATCGACAAAAAATATGCTTTCAAGGATTCGAACATTTGTATAATTGGTTCAATGGCTGATATTAGGCTCAAAAATCTTGTTTTTGAAAACGACAACATTTTTTGTACTCGATATCAACAAAATCGCAAAACTGTTTTAATTTCTCCACTCGGACTGTAAAAATATAGAAATACTTAAAATTTTGACCGCAATAACCTCGATGTCTATGGGTAAGACGACAGTCGCATTTTGTAAACAGTTATTAAAAATGTGTGCCACACAACCAATTCCAATCACGGGTTTACCACGAGAAGCATTTAATTTGCTGAATAGATTATTCACTCCTTTTTTTCTCATTCCCCCAAAATTTGTATTTGTATTATGAGCAGACATTCCGATGAATTTTTGTAGTAAATTATGATGGTTCAAAACATTGACCACGTAATCTTTTAACTGCTCTGATGTTTCACCAGGTAAGTCACGTAGCTGAAGTAATTTTACTTGGACACCATTTTCTCCATCAAAATATCTTACCATTAAGGGTACAGCTTTAATTTCTCTATGATTCGATAAATCGATTGTGATGCTGACGAAATTTGCTTTTCGAAGGTCAATTTCTAATTGGGATTGAGCCTCTTGAGCTAAAACATTTTTTACAATCGCCTCAGTCTTGGTTCGAGCTGCCGCAAATTTAGGTTCAAACATGCTTACAATTAATTTTGACGTGCAGTCTAAGGATCTAAAACTTTGCAAATGCCTAATTTTATGGTAAGCAAAAGTACCTTCCTTGGCAGCAATCAACATATTTTCAGAACTTAAATTTTCTTTTTTAACAAAGGTTTCCAATTTACTGCTCTTCGCGTTCGCATTAGTAGCCAACATGTGTTTTTTCTTTGAAAAATGTTGTTTGATATTACTGCAACCACTGTTAGAAATATCAACATCACCGTTACAAACTTGGCAAAACACAATATGCAGTGAAACATTTTTGTTTCATACAAGGACACTCTGCTTGCAACTCGACGTTAAAATGGCATTTTCTTCTAGGCGGTGACACGATAAAATTGTTTATTTCAACACACAGCACAAAATAATATAAAAAACGATGAAAAGTGTCGGTAAAAAGTAATCAACAGTGAGCGCATGTATTCGAATCATAATTAAGTATATTGTGTTTGGACAAAAAGTAGGACTTAATTTTGTGTAATTAAGAAAAAGAGTACATTTAGGTGTACTTCATAAATTTTAAAGTACAATAGGACAGCGTTTGAAAAGAAAGTACTGTCCTACTAAAAAAAGTACATATGGTCACCCTACCTATGCCACATTACATAAATTCCTGGATTTCAGTGTAAAATCACCCTTTTTTCCTCCACAGCCTGGGCTATAGAACATTACTGTGAATTATGGCGAACTAATAAACTTTAAATTGTCAATAACTCATCATATCATATATTTTTGCACTTACAACATTTGTGTACTTGACAATCGATATGTTTATTTAGAATATTTTCTATTTACTAGTGAAACTAGATACATCTGTCTAGGTGCTGGATAAAAATCATATCTGACAGTATGCAAATCGGACAAAATCCGTAAAATGAGCTATAATATAATAATATAATAGTCAAACAATTTTAACTTACCTCACTATCCGAAGAATCTCCGTTGGAACTGGGTGGAGGAGGCGGTACGTCGTGCGATATTACAGACGGCGTCGTCGACGAAGACGGTGATGTTTCCGACAGAGAAATAGTTTTGATTGGCGGCGGTGGCGGAGGATGAGTCGGTTGGCCGTGCGAGGGAGGTACTGTTATCAAAGGACCGGCCGGTTGATAATACCCCGCTGTAACAAACAGAATATAAAATAATTAGTTCATTAATCTTACTGCAATTAAAATATTTATTTAAAGAAAAGATCATTCATTGTAAGTATGATGACGCCACATTGAAAAAAAAATATATTATATTTTCTCAAGCGTGTTTATAGAAGTTTTCAATGCAAAAATGCTAAACGGTCACGTTGTCCCCCTACTCAGCCAATACAGAATAAATCTAATATAAATGTAATAATAGTCCAGTCGTATAGATTTGATCTCTAAAAACTAGGCTAACAAGCTGAATTTTACTATGGTCTGTTTTTTCACCAGGAGGAGTAATTCAAATTTTCCGCGCCGTAATGCTTGTTTGCAATTGGTCCAACCGCGGGCAAGTTTACTCCACTAAATTTATGACATATTGACACTAATGACATTTGTGAAATTTATTTATTATTATTATTTTCCTCTAATATTTAATATATAAATCGATTTCTTAGTCTTTGTTTGTAATAACTTGGACTTGGTGATATGCGAATAGTATTTAATGTGATATTTTTCTAGATGATATAATATATTTATATAAATATATATATATATATATATATTTATATATATATATATATATATATAATTATATAGTGGGTGATCAAATTATTATGATCAGTCACAAAAATTTAAGTTTTTCATATTTGTTCAGAAATTTTATAATAAAATTATATGCTGATATACGATTAAAGTATGCCAATATATTTTGTCACTGATAACCTTACTTTTTTGACGTTTACCGCTCTAGAACTGTCATTTGTGTCAAATTACGTGACAACATACACATTGTGGTGAATTTACGCTTGGAGTTTACAACTGAATTTGTATGTTTTTGTATTGTTTTTGAAAGATTAGTATCGTTTTATCTTTGTAGTATGTTTTATTAATTTATTAGTGGTGATTGTGAGTGAAAAAAGAATATCAGTTTTAATTTTAAAGACATTTTCAAAACATTTCGATTTTTGAGAAGAAAATCATAATGGGTAAGGCTAAAGACGTCCTTGTGTCTAAAATGGTGGAAATAAAGACACTTTTATTGAATACAAAGCTTTCCCAACGTCAGATAGCTCAACAATGCCAAGTAGCGCAAGCAACAGTGAGCAATATCAAGAAAAAAATTGAAACCAACAAACCCCTGATTCACCAGCGTGCCCAAAAATGTGGTCGAAAGCGTGTCACTACACCCACAGACGAAAGAAAAATGAGGGATATATTCGTAAACAATAGAAAGAAGCCAAGAAGAATCCTCACGGGACTTATTCGTGAAGCTGGTATGCCAGTTTCTGACATGACAGTCCGCAGAAGGCTTACTGAGCAAGGTTTCAAATCATGTCGCCCTGCCAAAAAAACCAAAGTTGACCATCGTAATGATGAAAAAGAGACTGGAATGGGCCAAAGAACACCAAAATTGGACAATTGAGGATTGGAATAAGGTAAATTACGTCACTACTAAAGTTTAAATCACTATAACCACTGTTTTTATCCTAAAAAAAATATCTTATAGTTTTTTTTTATTCACAGGTTTGTTTCTCCGATGAGTCTACAGTGGAGATACTCATGGATAAGTTGGCCTTCGTCCGAAGGCGAGTGGGTGAAAAATATCATAAGGATTGCATAGTGGAGCGAGAAAAAGCATCCTCACAAGATTATGGTATGGTCTGTGATCAGCAGTAAGGGCACAGGAGGCTGTACATTGTAAATGGAATGATGAATCAACATCAGTATATTGAAGTTCTGGAAAAAAAACTCATGCCACAAATCAAAGACTGGTTTGGCGAATCGGAGGATTTTACCTTTATGCACGATTCAGCACCGTGCCATAAGGCAAAAAGAGTAACATCGTACCTGAAAAAAAAAGAAAATTAAAGTACTGAAGTGGCCAGGTAATTCCCAGACCTCAATCCGATCGAAAATCTATGGGAGCTTATGAAGAGGGGGTTGCCCAGGAAATTGTCACAAATAAGCAGCAGTTAATTGAGAGACTCATTGCCACCTGGCACAGAAACGATAAAATAAAAGAAAACTGCCTGAGAAACATTCAAAGCATGCCAAGGAGGATCAAAGCTGTCATCGAAGCTAAAGGAGGTCACACAAAATATTTAAAAAAAAAATGTTATTTAAGGTCAAAGAAAAAAATATTTTAAAATTTTGTAAAAGAACGTGTTTATGATCTATTTTTATATTATATTCACATTATTAGACACTCATATGTAGTTTCATTCTTTATTAAACAGTAAAATATAAAGTTTTTTGAAGTGATCATAATAATTTGATCACCCACTGTATATATATATATATAATATATATATATATATATATATATATATATATATATATATATGATTTCATTGATTTCAGTTGTTTTCCGGGTTTGACTCCGCGTTAAGTAATTTACTAACGCGGAGTCAAACCCGGAAAACAACTGAAATCACTTATAGCTCCCGCGGAATATTTATAAAGCTCCCAATTTATAAATGTATGTTATTTATATCTAATTATCATAAGAAAAAACGGCAACTATCTTTTAAATTTAGTGTATATTTGTTAAGAAGCATGTCAGAATCATTTTTTATACGTGTTTTCATCACAATAAAAGAACATTAGTAAAGTAATGTTGTGTTTTAGTTTGATTGTATGATACAGTTGGTTTTGTTCTTCTGGTTGTAGATCATCACAAGAAAACTTGTTTTCTGGTCAAAAGTGTTCTTGTTGGTTTTGATCTCCTTTTTTGAATAGTAGAATTAGTTCGCTGGTTCTTAATTCTTCCGGTATTTTATTGTGTTTTATAATTTTATTATTAAATGTTGTTAAGATTGTTAATGTTATTATTTTTAATTAAAAACTACCACATTAAGATATAATATGACCGTTGTAGACTGACCGTTGCGTTGCTGCAATAACGTTTAAACACACGTGAATCGTGCATCTAGTGACAGTCCTTTTAAAAAACTTCTTAGTTCCGACGCTGATCTGACACCAACAGTTGTGCGATGGGAATAAGGGATTAAACTGACGGTAGGAAACAACAGGTGCGAGGTCAGGGAGTACGGCAATGAAATGTTTTTGTCTATTGAATTTTAATGGCCACTATCTAAATCTGAGATATTATCATCGGTTGTACAATTATAATTTACTATGGTCTGGTTGGCCGATTTCGAGAGCAGTGATGGTTTACTCTTAAAGAGTGTTTTCTGTGGAATTGCAATAAAATGAGATTCTATAATTTTGATCAATTTTATTTGAAAATTAGTCTAATTAAAAATTGAAAACAAATTAACACGTTCGCTACCAAGGGGGTACTTAAGTATCATCCTTATAGATCATGTATAGGGTATCATCATCACAGTCATTAACATCTTAGTAGATGTGTTGTGGTTCATAATTGGGCTTCAGCAGCTCGGACAGTTTGATTGATAATATTTCTCCACTGGTCGCGGTCATCTGTTATATGTATTGCCTCAGTATACTGTTTATTGAGAAGCTTTTTAGTAATGTCCGCCCATCGCTGTGGAGATCTTCCGCGTTGACGTTGAGTCTGAGGCCTTCCTTGGACCACCAACCGCTCCATTTTGTGATCACTTCGATGGATATGGCCAAAGAACTTTTAAAATCCTAGAGTAAACGGTACTAGAGAGACGCTGATCCGGTTTAATTTCATCCAGAACCGAGATATTTGTACGGCGATCCGTCCATGGAATTCGAAGCAGGCGTCTCCATGTCCACATTTCAAAGGCGTCTATACGTCGTCGATCTGATTCTTTGACTGTCCATGTCTCGCATGCATAGTAAAATATGGAAAAGACCAGAGTTGAAACGAGTCTCTTTTTGTTTGTCATAGTAATGTGACGATCACGCCAGACCCCGTTTAGTTCACTCATTGCTGCTCTTGCTAGTTGAATGCGTCTTCTAATTTCGGATTCACAACTGCCTGGTGTTGTTTACTAGTATAGGGTATAGGTTAAGTCAAATATTTGATTTTACCCTATTATACTGCCCTCCTAAGCAAAAATGGCATATTTCATTTTTTTTTTTGAAAATGAGATTTTGGTGGATTAGTATTTTTAAACAACTTCCTTATCTATATACCAAGCAAAAACGCCATATCGCAAGTCAAAGTACTTCAAAATCACTTATTAAAAAAGACGTATCTAAAAAAAGTCATGAAATCCTAAGCAAATTTACCATAGGTATCTCATTTTACTTAGCATAAAGCTCGTAACTCTGAAATGCGGTCATTTCGCTACCTGATGCACAAACTGATTGGTCAGCTGTGATAAGGAAAATAGACATATCTAAACATATTTATACGTCCAAGCCGCTAGGTAAATCAGTTGTATAGTGTAATCTTACGGAGTGAATGAATGTGGACGTGTTTAATAGTTCATTTAAAATTTGTTTATAAACCTATAATAATTAAGTGCCTATAAGTAATTAAGTAAACCTATAATAGTTGAAGAATTAGTTCCGTGGCTCCTGATTTGTAATTACTACTCTCTTATAGACACTCTTATAAACACTCTTCAGGTAAACATTATTCACTTATTAAACAACTTATTTGATGCTTTAGCCCAAAACATGGTGTTAAAGTCAGTTGTCGAGAATCCACAGAATTGACAAATCTGAGAGACAATCTTTTATACTCCATCACGTTTCTGAGATAACTATTAAACAAAGAACTGTACAAAATAATAATAGCTTTAAACGAAACCACTCCTTTAAGTACTCACTAAAAGAAATGACGGTACAGCTCAAACGGTTTGTAAGTTTTTCTTTCTAACCACTCTTTCTAACTCAGTGGTTAGCCCAGCTAAAGACAAAAGGTGTCTGAAGAAATCTAGAAATAAAATAGATGATGAGCCTATTAAAACTCATATTAATTCTTTCAAACCTACCATTTCTCATTATAGAAGAGAACATGGCCCTAATAGGTTGTATCTAGCAAGAGATTTATCATTTGTTTCCATGTGTAATGATTTTATACTTAAATATGGTGATATATGTTCATACGAAAAGTATCGAGTTACACACAAAAAAACATACATGAATCGTGTTAAATGTGTAAAAAGTGGAAAACTGATTTTTCTACGGTTTACAAAATCAAATGTGACGCTCACTCTGATGATTATCAGAAACCTTTTCAAAGATTGCTCTGTTTATCACATTTACCGTATTGAAAGATGATTTAGTAATGATTCTTTCGAATTCACTTCACATAGTTATGATAATATAAAAATCCTTATTCCTATACATAAAATTTCTGAAGTACATCTAAAACGACATCTACTTAGTTTAAATTATGCAGCAAGAATATCTTCCAATAAAAAGCACCCATTATATTCGCACCTACATCCAATTTGTATAGAAACAAACAATATAAAGACAAACCCTTTAGGGAAAGAATCAATCAAAAAGGATTCAATTGCAATGAATTCAAATTACCAAAAAAAAAAAACAAAATTAGACTTCCCTCCATGGCTTACCCCCTTACTTATCACCGACTTAAGTTTAGCACAGTACCCAAAAAATACCACAAATCCTAACCTTATCATGAATGCATTCACTGAAATTATGGAGAAGTATCTAAATCACCACATAATATACACAGATGCTTCAAAAACTGAAAATGGCCATGCCGCAGCCTTCACAAATAAGAATTACAAATATGCCATTAGAATTCCATAGCACTGCAGCATTTATACCGGGGAAACCACAGAGAAGCTATTAAAAAGTCCTCTTCAACGACTGAAAATAATATTTTAATCATCACAGATTCACTCAGCGCAATTCATGGAATCAATCAACTTTTCCCTAGCCATCCTATTGCACAAGATATAAGAAATGAACTTAATGCACTACACCATATAAATAAAAAGGTTACATTTATTTGGTTACCTTCACACATTGGCATTAAAGGCAACGAGGAAGTTGATCAATTGACATTAAAATCCATCAGAAATGAAAATGTTACAGAAATTACTAAATATCTCCACACCGACCATAAACGACAGTCCATGAATCATATAATAAACTTATGGCAAGCAACCTGGGACGCAACAGACTCTTGTTGAAAAGAGTTGAAGTTGAAAATAATAAAGCCTCGAGTAGACGCCAGCCTACCACAACAAGAAAAAAGAATAGATCAAGTAATCGTAAATCGTCTTCGAATCGGCCACACAATACTACCACATCAACACCTTCTAAATAAAGAACCAGCTCCGATTTGTACCTACTCTTCTACTCAACTCACCGTGAAGCATCTGATAATCGACTGTCCGCAGTTGCAACCTCAGAGAACATGAACATGACGAGGAATTAGAGGAAACCTGAGAAGTGCGCTTACAACAAATATCTGGAATTTATTGCAGTTTCTAAAAGACATAAACATTTATAATAAACTTTAATTTATCAAACTGTACTACTGTGTATGTCCCTCCACTAATAACCCTTCTTGGTGGTTGATGTGGGTTCCCTGTTATAAAAAAAAATCTGAAATAATGAATAAAACAAAAATCTCAAGCTTATAAATTGACTTGTTTTGATTTATTATTAATTGCATAATAAATTTACTATTATGCACCAATATGTGAAAATACCGGAAGCATAAATAATAAAAGTAATGTTCGTATTATTTTTAACAGCAAATTTTATATTAAACATCGTGTAAACACGACGAGATGCTTAGAAATTCAAAACCTTGGCAGTGGAAAATGTTTGGCTGTTATAATACTTCAAAATCTATAAATAGACAAAACCATAAAGAACGGAAAATAGTTATCCCACTGTGACTACATAAAAATCGAAACTTGTAGACACATAAAAATGTAAAGTTTAAGGCTGTTTTATCGGTGCACCAAAATTTTTTCTCTGTTATTTACCGACGAAATGTCTCGAAATTTGGACATGTTATACGAAATTATGTTGCCTTTAAACTGATGGTTTTACTTTTTTTATTTTTTTGAATTTTCCGTTGAAAAATTGGATTATACTGTTTAACGTTCTATTATAACCAAACTTTTCACGCCCATCAGTTGAAAGAGTTTTTTTTTTCTGTAATCGTTGATTCTTTTTCACCTTTCTGTGTCCAGTAATAATCGAGAAAAGCGTATTCAAACTTTGAAGAAAATTGCTAAAAAATACTGAAATCTAATAGTGAAACGTGTTCCTCATCATTGTCGCTGAGCTTGATCGATAGTGACGTCATATCTCATGAACGTACGGTACGGTCTTATTTTTATTTTCTATGGGTACGGTCAGTTAGTTCGCTTGAATTAATCCATTTTAGTTCTTTCATTCTTGTATTTTCTTTATCAACTTGCTTAGTTTTTACAGTTTACAGTATTCTTATTTATTTTGAAAAACATTGAAATTATTTAGTTTACGCGTATGTTAAGTAATATATTATTAGTTTAGTGGTATAAGTTAAAAGTTCTTTAGTTTACGCGTATTTTTTAAGTATTACATTAGGTTAGTGATATAAGTTATAAGAGACAAGATAAAAATGAGTCCCAGTAAACGTCCTATGTCAAGGAAAACGAGAGCAATTGCACTGCAGTAAGTATTTATTATTTATATTACAACCGTTTTTTAAAAGCTTTTATTTAACTTTATATATATATATATTATATATATATATATATATATATATATATATATATATTATATATATATATATATATATAATATATATATATATATAATATATATACATATATATACATATATATATATATATATATATATATATATATATATATATATATATATATATATATCCTCCTAACATTGCAGACTCTGCATTAAGGTTTTTACCATACACAACGGACTCGAGCGATTTATGGACTCAATATACAGAGTCCGTAAAGTTTTTCATGTATTTCTTTTAACTGATTGTTATTTTCTACCAAAATTTTATTGAATGAGAAACTAGAGACCTCTACCTACTGCACAAATGTATTACAAAAATTGTGGGTATTATAGAATAGCTGCAAATTATAAAACAAAATGAGTCCGTAAAGTCGCCTTTAATTCAGCCATTTGCCGTGGAGAGCGCTTTTATGAGTATACTGAATGTGTATATCACTTATGTGTTAAACCATATTGCCATATTACAGACTCGACTTAGCTGGCAACAGTGTTGTTCAACTATTGAATCATTTTATCTGGCTCAAATTACAGAGTAAGATTGTTTACGTTCATATGGTGATGTTATCGTTAATTTTTATGTGTTGGAAAATGTATTGGTATACAGTGTATATATTTAGTAAAATAAACGAGGATATTTTGTTTCACAGAAATTACTTCGACACTGAAATTTTTAATAAAAGAACACGTATTTCTATTTATATACTCGTATAGAATAAGCTACTTATTTTTTATTCAATTGAAAAGTTACATTGAGATTAGATTTTTGAAAGGACGCAATTTAATTTTTGTGATATGTGGAGGTGGTGAGATAAACTTCAATTCAAGTTTGTGAAGTCGCAACCCTTGTTCCCAGGCCGTCATCTTGGAAAAAGAGAGGCAAAGGGTTTGTGCGCTGTATCTCGTAAATTAGCAACTCTACAGAAAATTTTATAAATCATTATTTTTACCAAATTAAATTTTCTACAACTTTATCTGTATTACTTTTTATCGGAAAATAAAAAATAACAAAGTTATAAACCAAAATAACTAAAAAATTTTAAAAAATTTTTCGATTGTGCTTTTCGCTTATAACTTTTTCTAGCGATTTTACAATAAAACAATAATTAAAAAAAAAACAATAAATTTAAAAAAAATGGATGGTTGTGTAGCTGTGTGAAAACTGATGATTCAGAGCAATATCATAGAGTAATTTTCACTACAAATTTGTTTAATTTCATTCATTTTCTAGTTTTTGCAGAGCTCCAATGTTGATTGGGTCCTTGAATACTCGCCATCTTGAAATAAGGAGTGTAAAGGAGAGTGAAAATTTTATAAAACATTATTTATAGCAAATTAAATTGTATTTATTTATATAATTTTTAATCGAAAATTGAAAAAAAAGTTACAAATAAAAATAACTAAAATCTTTGAATAAATCTTTTGGGCCTTATAACTTTTTTCTGGTTATTTTAAAATAAAATTACATTAAATCGACCTTAAGCTTAGTTTTTTTATTATATATTTTTTTCTTCATATCATTTATTATTTTGTTAACCTTCCTATGGTCTCTCTCTCTTTCTCGCTCTTTCTTCTCTCTCTCTCTCTCTCTCTCTCTCTCTCTCTCCCTCTCCTCTCTTAATCTCTCCTCTCAAAGGGAGTGTAGTGATCATCGTGATTCCTATGGTATCATTAGTTTATTATTGATCTTTTTCCCAATCACCTATGAGGTAGAGTCTGGAAGTTTTTGAACAAACTTTTGTTTGAGCCTTATAAATTTTTTCTGGTCATTTTGCAATAAAAGACATGAGAGCACTATTATAGAGGGTTTTCAACGAATAATTTTTACTGCAAATGTGTTTTATTTCATGAATTTCTTTCGGTTTTATAGCATTCCGAAGTTGACCGGATTCATGAGTACTCATAAAAATATGATAAAAATGAACAATTCCACTTAGTTTCCTGTTATATATTTTTTTATTCACATCTTTCGGAATCAATTTATCATTTTCTTAACAGTTCTATGTTATTATTATTTTATTATCGACCCTTTTTGCCAACAAAAAACTTTCTCCGTCTCATGCGCTTGCGTCGCACGAAAAAGCACAAATCGACAGAGATAACGTTTAATAAGAGTGCCGTGCCAACAGTATCCTAACATCAACTTCTTAGTAATGTAGAGAACCAAAAAAAACCTAATGGATCTTCACAAAGTGCTCGATTAGAAGTGGGTTTTAGTGTGGTCCAGGCAGAATCTGATGCAGACACAGTCAGAACCTGTTTTGCGCTTTGAATCATATGCTTATAAGACCGTCGTAACAGACGACATTGCCATTCTTGTCTTACTTACGGCATTAAGAATTAAGCGGTGTAATGTTGTGTGTCAAATGTGTCCAATTTTTTTAAACCTTCAAAAGGGTGTAAGTTGCATCAATAATACTGACCTTTAAGTTTTTATGTATTCCGATATTTGCAGAGTTTTGCTATTTTCTATTCTTTTTCTATATTCTGATTCTAGTTGTAGTGTTTATAGATTCTTTTTTTTTCTATTTGAACTTTTACTTCGGTTCTGTTTCTTACATGTCGGTTCTCTATTATTTTTATGATATCAAGTAATCTGGATTATCTGTTGTACAGATGTATATCGCATCCGATAGTCTCACTGTGTCGTAGGACATTTCTAAATTAACCAAACATAGTTAGGCTAGTTCATTATATTATTATATACTTCTCTGCACAAGAAACTTGTTGTTAGTCTGGTATAATAATCTTTTCTTCAAATTGTTTGATATTATTTTTAATATTAGTTTCAAAATAGTACTTAACAATTCCTTTAGAGTATTATGGTCGCACATTACACCTATTGTAAAAGAAAAAACATAATACTCGTTCTCCAATCCTCATGTATTGTTGATGACCTTAACCCTTTATTAAATATTATGGTTCACTGTTGTATAAGCCATATTTTATTAATTTCTTTTCTGTTTTTTTAACTTTATGATGACTTCTTTTATCTCATGTTTTTATCATTTGCGTTAACTCATTTGATGTTATATCGGGAGTTTCAAGAGCATGTTCAGTTTCCTTTGTTCGGTTTATTTGTCTAATATTATGTTGTCCATTTTTTTATTTATGTTGATATCTTATATTAATTCCTTAATTTCTATTATATGTCCCTCTTATAAACTTTTACTGTTTTATTGTTTTCTTCGGCCTGATTTGCCCATGTGCCGTGTTACGAACTCTCTTATATTCATAAGTCCCCTGCGTTCTTTCAGATCTATATTTTATATAAACATTCTTTTTTCCTTCAGATATATTTCTATACTTTGGGTAAACATTATAGTGTACGTTTTCTTTCATTTAAGTTTGTGTTTATTTTTATTCCTCGTAAAGGCTTGTTTGCTTTATGTTGTTTTAATTCTTTTCCCAACTAACTTAGTTATCTTCATCGCATGTAACGCTTTGTTGTTAAATTATTTGATCTAGCCTACTTTGATATAGTTTTTTGTCAAAATTGTCTTTATTAATTTTAGTTTCTAGTGTTGGTAGTTTGTGTTTATGATTCTTAATCGAATTAAGATGACTTTTTTCCAAAACTAAATTGTGGCCAGTCCCTACGTTAGCTTAGATCAGGCTCCCTACATCTAATACTTGCTGGTATTATTAATTTATATTTGTAAGAATATGGTATCTTATTGATTTGTGTCCAGTTGTGTTAAATGTTCTTAAAAAAGTATTACATTGACTTAAATAACCAAAATTATTATATTTCTTTCAATAAATATCAGGTTCAAATTTTTAGAAATCATAACAATATTTTGTCATTTATAAGCTTCTGTTTAAAATATAGGTTACTTAAATATTATACTTTTGCCGTTTTTAAGATCATAAATCTATTTTGAGGTATCCATTACTTAAACAATCGCGAAATGAGAAATAACTTTCTTGGCTTAAATAGGAAATAAAGAGGGGAATCCCCGAATTATCGAAATACGCAGTGAGCGAATTGACAACACCGTATGAGTCTATAAGGTCGTGTATATGAGGCCCCAAGACCACAATACGGATAAAAATTATACTGATGAGGCTGTAAAATCGGAAATCGGCACGAGGTGGTAATGATAGGAGAACCGAGGGGGAGAGTATATGTTAAATTTTGTTTTATCCAAATAGAAACTAGGGCATTAAGAATGTTTTGTTACCTGTTTCGATATACACGACGACTAAAATATTATATACACCTGGAAATAGGAGAGGCCGTAAGGTTGCGCTATGGTTTGAGTCCTTAAGGATAGTAGGATGTAAATATATATATATATATATATATCTGACATTCGAAATGTCAGTTTTTTGTATGTGTCAACAAATAATCTTTAATAAATAGTTTGGAGATATCCTTATGTGTACAATTATTGTAATTATTGAACCTCTTAACTTATTTTCGTCTAGTAATTTCATTACAGAATGCATACAAATCCCATTTAACTTTAACAAGAATTCAAATTCTACTCTCCAATGACAGCATGCGCGAACACGACCGATTTTGTGATACGGGAAGAGCCTATCTTGTTATTCATAGTATCATGGTTCAATCCATCAAGAATTAGCAGAAACATCTACTTTACCTAGTTGTAGTGTCGATTCGTAAGTAACCCTTTTTACTTTTTTTTTATTTACTTACCGTAAAGTAAGTAAATAGAGGGTTCATGACCTTACATATTATTTGTTTATGGTCAAAATATTACCAATGTTTTACTCTTAAATAATAATAATAACAAATAATATCATTTGCAGAAAATACTTTAAGTTTTATCGTTATTTCTAGTAATAGCTGTCATTCTCAGTCAGTTGAGATTGCCTCTCCGCAAAAAACCATCTTTTTCGGTAGAAGACAGAAGAATAGTGGACATAAACTTTTTCATTAAATCTATTCAAGGTTTGAATAATCATTCTCCATTTTCATGCAACTTTTCTAATATGGAGATTATCAAAGAAAAAATGGACGGATTGATAAGTACATTGACTTTTAAATGTTAAATGAGGAATATTGAAAAGGAGATAGCAACATAGGATTCTGGTAACAATTCACTGAACTTGAATGGTTCTGGTTATTCAGACATACAGCAGCAGCACGCTGCATTAAATATACCTGTGATGTCCTACAAACAGTATGCAAAACATACGGAAATAGTTGCAGATATCATCAGCCAAACACTTTGTGATTCCTTAGAAGAGGCTGGACGGGAGGAATTAGCTTTAGCCAAAGAAATTGGTGAAGTAGATTCCGACGGAAATGGGTTAATAACCGTTATAGCTGATGGTGCTTGGTCAAAAAGATCGTATAAAGTAAACTATGATGCTTCTTCAGGTGTAGTACCTGACGTTGTAAAATTTATTAAATTAGTACGCCTTTGATGGATAGGACATGTAATTAGGCGAGATGAAGATGAAACGATCAGAAAAATTTTCGACCGAAGAGGACCAGTGGGAAAACGATCCAGAGGAAGACCAAAACTTAGGTATCAAGATAACATAGAGGATGATCTAAAATCCATCGGAGTTAAAGCATGGAGAAAGTTGCCAGAGGCAGGGGCGAATGGAAGATTGTTCTGAAGAAGCCTTTGGCTCATGACGAGCTGTAATGCCACTGATGATGATGAAATAACTATCCACGATTTGTATTTTATTCATCAATTGGATACTTTTCTTATGTAACTGCAACCTATAAATATATTAAAATAATGTATATTCCATTCAGAGAACTTTTTCCTCGCAGTGCGTCGCCTCGAAAATACTTGCCAAATAAATACATTTACTATTATGATGGTTTCGCAGGTACCAATTTTTTTATAGATAAATAAAAATATTTTTTGTTTAATTTTTTACTACGCTAATATCAGTTTTCTCTAACAAATAAATAATTTATTGAAATAATTTTCAAGCTATAACTGCGAAATTGTTTATTTGTTTGTGACAACAAATTGTAATTTTTTTTGATAATAATATTCGTATGTTCTTTTAAATTTATTATAAATAAACACCATGGTGTTTTTTGCAGTCACGTTTCACAAATTTTTATTTAATACTATGTTTAGCTAAGACATATAAATTAAAAATGTGATTAATTCTTTTTAAAACATTATCGACGATAATTAATAAAAAAAAAGTATTCCGACAAAACTAATTTGAATGGAGAATAATGCATTTATTATCATTAAACAACCCGTCGGCCGGCGCCACTGAATAAACATCCAAACTTTTAAATTCGGTACGGCACGTACGGTCTGACATAAGCAAGTACATATTAGAAAAGTAAGTGATACGCCCACTTCAAATCGCAGTATGCTATAACTGCGAAAACAGCCTTAAAATTGCTGAAGGCTATTTTTAAATGCGGTGAAAAAAGGAAGAGTCTGAGTGAAAAAGCAGAAAAATTCATCGGTACATCGTTCCCAAAGCCACAGCAATGTAGCGATGTATTTTTTTATTGGTCTATCTCTATTTAAAAATGATATAAGTACTACGTTAAGGCAAATTATGGATTATTTTAGATGAAATATGTATATCTAAATATATATAATAGATGTATACTTAAAATGATAAACACATTTTCTTGGCCTTCAGCGAAAAAAGTTATTAAACTATGGGTAAGCTAACTGGAATCAGGTTAATTTATATGCACCGAACACATTACGCGTTCTTACCGACTTAAGTACTCTTACTTACTTAATTAAAGTACCGACCTAGAATTATCCAATAATCCATCACTTAATCTTATCCAGACTGTACTAGATAAAAAAAAAACAATTTTTTTAAATTCGTAATGTTCGTAGCTTTTTGTTTTAATTTATAGTGAAATCTCTGATACCCATAATAGACGAAGAAAGTAACGATTTTCCCAAGGCACTCTTTGAGACAAATATCTAATAACCGCTTTTGATAAATTCTGTGTGTAATTATTATTTGATTTTTAACAGCTCGTGTACTCTTCAATTGTTTGTCTTTGATTATTTGGAAGTTGTATTATGGATATTCCATCAACATCAGGTAAATATATTATCCAGATCATTTTCTTATTTCAGTAATTATTAAAAGCAGATACTTTGGAATAAGGTGTATATATTAATACACGTCTGAATTATTGTAACTTATCTCTTTCAGGCAAAGATAATAATACCTTTGATGACAGTGATATCTCTAGTATTGATGAGCCATATGCAGATTCAGTTTCCAGTTACAATCCTTCTGATACGGAAGAATCATCAAGTAAAAAAGTACAGGTATTTTATTATTATTATAATCGTTTGCGAGAAACTAATATACTTTGATTTAGGTGAGAATGAAAATGTATTGGTGACTGATGAGAATTTACAAAGCAATTTTCAATCTAACGATATTGCGAATCCTAAAGAAATTCTAAGAAGTAAGAAACGTGGTGCTCGCCAAAAATTTGCAGATAAAGTCAATGGCAACTTAATATAAGAAGAAAAAAAAACGAAATAGTGCAGTTTGATGCATCCGACTGTCGTTGTTTTACAGAATGACATAAACTCATTACTCTTCAACAGCGTGAAAATGTTTTTAATGATTTTTATGAACTCGCCAATTATGATTTACAGATATTGTACTTATGTGGCCAAATCAAACTTACTTCAAAATTAACCAATACTGCTCAAAGTGACTCCAGAAAATACACAAGACAATATTATTTGACAAGAGAAACAGGGCTAGATATTCCAGTTTGCAAGGAGTTTTTTTTAAAGTCTTGAGAGTTTCAGATGGTCGACTTACACGTGCTTCGCGTAATAAGAGCCAGGTGATACTCCTTCTAAGGATAAAAGAGAAAAAAAGGATTCTCATAATAAAACAAGTCAGGAGAAACTTGACAATATTTTTCATTTTATTTTGGGGTTCCCAATCTTTGTTATTTAGCTCCCACTTTAAATCTATCAACTATGTATTCCGTATACAAACAAGAAACAAATGATTGTGAGTCACAATTTGTTTTTAGGGATGTTCGCAAATGTCGCATTGGAAAGGCAAAAAGTGTATTCTTGACTATGAGCCATGTTCAAGAGCCATGACCTCACCTAAAAACAAAAATAAGGTTCCTTAAATGGTACGTGTACTCAGTGCTTCTATAGGGAGTAGAAACGTGGACATTGAAGGCAGAAACTCATATCAAAACTTCAGGCTTTTAAGCTATGGTTATACAGAAGGATCCTGAAGATACCAGGGACAAACAAAGTGACCAATGAAGAAGTACTAAGGAGGATGAATACCACCGCGCATTTGGTTAACATCGTGAGGGGGCGTAAATTTGGGAGATATAATGAGAAATCAAGGCAGATAGGAGCTACTACGATACGATTACACTTAATAGTAGGTAGATAGCCATCACTCGATTCTTTAGTAAAAACCTGCAAAAATGATTTAAAGAAAGTTTCGGAAGACCCATAAAGTCTGGTTGGGTTTTTGAAGAAGAGGAATGGAAACTTTAGGCGTCAAGGAGGATCGTATGTATTTGTAGACTTTTTTAATGTTACCACTTTCAATAGTTTCCATGGACTGCCAGGGTCACTGCTGGGAAGGATGGGTCGAGACAAAAAATTGTTGAGATCAATAAAAGTACGCAAGACTGCATACCTTGGACACATACTGAGGAATGATAAATATAGTCTTCTGCAGGTCATCGTGCAGGGTAGAGTCGATGGTAAAAAGGGAATAGGTAGAAAGAGGAAGTTGCGTTGCAAAAGACAGAGAAACTTTAAGAAATGTGGTCGCCAACCTCCGTTAATGGGGACGGCATAGGAAGAAGACTTTCAATAACTTTTGCTTCAAAATTTTGTCTTAGAGTTTTTATAGATGTTTGTAAGTTATTTAAAAATCTGCGGTGATTTTGGAAATTACTGAGAAGCCAGGTGTGTTTAAATTTCCGCCAGAGGTGTCGTTTGTGATTAAATTGTTTTTATTGCTGTTCGATTTATTCAGGGTTTAAGGTTGTTTTTATAAATCTTATGGAAGGTGGTATTTGTAGAGAAGGTATCGAGAAATGCAGTCCACGTTGATGAGGGGTCGTTTAAGTCTGCAAAAAACTGCAAACTCCAGAAACTAGTAGCATATCTTACAAACTTATTTTTGCTGGATAGTATTTAGTGAACTGGATGTGAGCCGTTATAAACTGCATGATCTGACTGTCCTATAGGAAAACTGATGTCCAGAGATGAAATCAGCAGTTCGTCAGTACTAAGCACTGGATCTAAACTAGAAAGTCGGTCATTAATTCAAATCTAGTAGGTTCTATGATCAGTTGGAATCAGGTTCGAATTTACTATAAAGTTTAAAAAATATATGAGCATTTTCACATCGTGCTCATATCTAATAAAAAAATTACAAAAAATGATTGAAGAGTTGAATAACAAATCAAGAAAAAAGGATTAAATATGAACTGTGATACAACTAAAACTATGACCAATATAACAGTAGAAAAAATAAAACTTATTAGTAGAACAAGTAAATGAATAAGTATTCTTAGTGCTAATCACAAAACTTAACAAGGAAAATAAGAAGGAGGAAGTTAAAAGAAGGCACAGCTTGATTGGGCAGCATTTTGTTAACTTTGTTATATATTGAAGAACAAAAAATACCCCCAGTACCTAAAAACGAAGGTTTTCGATCAGTGTGTACTGCATGTTCTTACATATAACTGTCAATCTTGACATTTACCAAGGACAATACAGACAAGACAATGCAAACGCAAACATCTATGGAAAAGACACGTACTAAAGGAAAAGAGACAACTGGATTCGTAATAGAACTAAACTAAAAGACTCAAGACATTTGATTATAGAGGGCAAAATAAAAGGTAAAAGAGATGTAGGAAGAAGACGAACCTCCTGGCTACGAAATCTAAGGGAATGGTTTAGTCTGAGCTCTAGCCAACTATTTAGAGCTGCTGTAAGTAAAGTAAGAATTGCCATGTTGATATCCAACCTTCGTTAGAAGATGGAACCTTAAGAAGAAGAAAAGACTCAAGTACCAAAACTTAAGTCGAAATTTGCTGAATATACGCTTAGACAGAAGGATAACCGATGGAACAAAATAATTATACCTTAGAGACCTTGGCATCATAAACGTCAAAGAGGAAGACCACAACTTAGGTACAAATACAAATACTTAGATACAAATGGGACAAGATAGAAAATTATTATTATATTATTATCACCCAAAAATGCAGAAAGGTGTATTAGAAAAATTAGAAACGAATACATACCATACATTTGCATTTCCAATCTGGCATTAAAGTATAATTGCATCGCATGGTTACCTTCTACTACCTTTCACAAACTAATATAGTATTTTTTTAAAGTTTTTCAACTGCACGATTTATGTTTACTACTAAAAAGTAACTCACGTACTATCTACTTACAAAGTAATTCACTAAAAATTGCGATGTTCTTATTTTAATGCAGTTATATATCGTTTTATACATGGGTGGCCTTCATGAATTGATAACGTAGATAAAACAATTCTATCTGATACCGAGATTTTGCGAATAATATTTGATAATAAAATTTTGGCCAACTGCGAATTTTATTGTTTTCTGCTATTCGATTTAAGGCCAAGTATTCCACATGTCAAGGCTTGTTAAATATTATATGGCGTTTTGAGTTGCTAATAGAATTAATGATCATAAATAAAAATATCGGAATCCAAGGATATGTTAATTTTTGTCTTTAAAAGAGATTTTACACGATTTTATAATATACAAGTGATCTGTTATAAAATATCCGATCTACCGATGTCAATTTGGCTGAGGTAGAAAAAGTTTTGAAACATATTGTTAAGGACATGTAGGAATTTTCTCCAGCGAGAAAATACCTTTCTAAAGGTCATTTCGTCATCGGTTTGTTAAAGCTGTATACCATTCATTTTGATCTGTGTGCAGGTAACTCTTTTTATTGTGAAGGTTTCATGTTTAGATTTGGCTTCATCTGCTTTCATTTTCGATTTGTTCAGCCAAAGTTCAATCTTGTTCCGACGATTTTGTAGAATTTTCGTTGAAGTGTCTGCATTTTGGTGTGATGCTAATATTCCAGTGTCATCTGTGAATGTACCTATTGTCGTTGAATTGGAAATCTTGTTCTTATTCTTCCTCTTTTTATATAGAAATGACTATGTATGTTTTTCAATGTGCCTCCAGTAAGTTGTCATTCCATCGTTTTCCATTATTGGTCTGATGACCGCTTTGTAAATTCTGCCTTTCGTTTCTTTCCCGATATTGTTATTTCTCCATATTGTTTCATTTAGGCAGCCTGCGGCTCTGTTTGCTCTATTCAGTTGATCTTCCACTTCGGTTTCGACCTTTCCCTAGCTAGATAATGTGACGCCTAGATATTTAAACTCCATCACTTGTTCTATTATCTGACCTTCCAACTCCAATTTACATCTTAGTAAATTTGCTGAATGGGAAATCGATGGTGCATATTAGATAAAGCGCAGGTCCAAGAACACTGCCTTAGGGTACACTCTATTTAACTGCGTACAAGTCGATGCATTCCTCTTGGTGCCTAACTAGGAAGTAACTGTGCTAGATAAGATTCCAGCTGATTCCTTAGAATCTATCCAGTAGATGTTTTTTGATTTTATGGAGTAGGCCAGTGTTCTAGACCTTATCAGAACCTGGCATATCCAGAAATGCTGCGGAACAGTATCTTTGCTTTTCTACATCGTTGTCGACTTGTTTTACAATTCTATGTACCTGTTGAATAGTGCTATGCTTGCGACGGAAACCAAAGTGGTAATCGGGTATCATCATTTTGTTTTCTATCAGGCATCAAAACAATAATATTGTCAGTTAATGTCAAATGTATTTTTTAGTATTGTAAAGCTTTTTGCCGTTTGTGGATTGTACAATAGGTCGAGGTAAAGTTATCGATGCGAAAATTTGTTCAATCATTATTAGATTTTTTAATTCTGGAAAATCCAATTCGGAAATCGCGAATATGTTGCAATTGTCACGTTATAGTGTAAGAAATATAGTGAGAAGATACAAAACTAAAGATTCGGTCGTCACAAAACCTAGAAATGTACGGAAAAGTAAGATATCCGAAGCAGATCTAAAGGTATTAAGACGCATTATAAAGAAAAATCGACGAGCAAATTATATGGAGTTATTGTTTTATGGAGTGACGTTATTTGAAGACACGTTTCTGGATCAACATGTCACCGAGAGGCCCACAAACTAGGATTTGGTACTTACAAAGTAAGTTTTATGGTTGAAAAAATTAGAAAGAATTGTTTTTAATAAATTCATTTTATTTTAGGCTAAGGAAAAGCCACTTTTAACATTACAACAAAAGAAAAATAGACTAATATGGTCAAAAGAGCATAAAGATTGGACTCGTCGCAATACGATTCAATACAATGGAGTGATGAGTACAGATTTGAAGTGTGTGTTGGAGACAGTAGAAGTCGCGTCATTCGCAGGAAAAATTAAGCTTTCCATCCCGACTGTATGAAGAGAAAAGTCAAATTTCCTGCATCTGTGATGATCTGGGAAAGGTGTGGGAAAGTTACATTTTATCGATGAGATTGTAAACACGCACAAATATTTGAATATTTTAGAAGAATCTCTTTTACCGATTGTGGAATACCGTTTAATATCAGCGGAAGATTTCTTGTCTTCCAACAGAACGGCGCAGGTTGTCCTACCTCAAAAAAGACCATGGCCTACCACTTCTGAAATGGTTTTCTGACATTCCCGAGTTGTCCCTGATAAAGACTTTATGGCGCGAAATGAAAAAGCTTTGAGAAAACATCCTGCTAGGGTCGTCAACGAATTGAAAGGAAAAATTGCAAGAAATATGGGATTCGTTTACATTAGAATTTTGTTAACGTGGTAAAAACTATGCCTCGAAAAATTGTGGATGTCATTAAAAATAAAGGGATGTAACTCAGTGGTAAACTTTCAGTGGCACTTCTTTGGTAGATACCTTTTGGGAAAGCATCAGGTACAGGATTCGCTAACGACGGTATAAGCCAGTTTGCTGAAGAATGTTATTCGAAATGTGAAATTTTCGGTGATAGGCTGTCACCTTCATCAGCACCTAAATGGAAAACTTATTTAGCACAAGTGGTGAAAATTAGCATCTAAAACTTACATTAAAAATGTTCAGTTACTCCTTGTAGCGAACATTGTCCATAAAAAATTATGTTACCAAGGATACAAAACACACAAAAACATCTAAAAACAACAAAAACTACATACTTATACTTTTAAAGTATCCATTTTGGGTGAACTATCATTAAGCATATTGTTGATGAACCGAAAAGATAAAGCTGGATATAATACGATGGAGATAAACTGATAATGATACATATCAGAAGTGGCTTAATTTTAACGATGCAATTTAAATTTACAGGATGAAAAATGGGTCCGCTTGTATGCTTCACGTTTTTGTAATAAAAACTACCCAAGCAGCTGGCGCTAGGAACGTAATATGTGATCTAAAAATAGTGTCCGATAGTTAAATGGCCTACACCGTGTCTAATTTTCTCGAAAGGTGGTTCCAAGAAATCCAAAAAATTGAATGTAGAACTTTTTGTTTCAAAATCAATTTAGCGATTGTTTAATTAGTAATTATGTAGGTGTTTTTGTCACTGCTGGCGATTTTAACTGTTAAGAAAGTTAAAAAAAGGGGACAAGTTATATTAATTCAAATTTAAATTGAGTAAAGCAACCAATAAACTTCTTGTAAAAAGAGTTTGTTTTGTTTTTCGAGAAATTTAATATTATAACAGTGTTCGTTCATGTATGTTTGTGTTCAATCACCGAGAAAAATCACCTGCCGACCGATAAACTCTTGGCGGCTAGTCGCCGGTCACTTAGCAGTAAGCCACCGATCAGTGTTGGGCTCATGCTGTACTGAACACAAATAAAATCGACGTGCTCTGACGTGAAAGAAACCAAAAATGTCCGGAAATTTTTTAAAATGGATTTTTATGGACGAGCTGCAAGTGAACAATTTATATAACAATGGTTTGCTGAAAAATGTATATGATCTGAAAATGTAAATGTGTAATAGTTAATATGGATCAAAAAACGAACATCGAATTTTAAATGACTTAATCTAATGGTTAAAGTCCATAATAAAAATTATTAATTAACAAACTTATACAACGGCTATATAAAGATGAGAATTGAGATGAGTTAAAAATCGAAATTGACACTCCACTAGTTAAGTTCTCAGAGATTTGGGATAGTAGATTTGAAACAAGAAAGAAAATGGAAAATAATCGAAAATTAGACATGGAAAAACTAAAACAAGAAAAACAGACGTACGAAGAGAGAATAAAGGAAATATCGCCGGCCAAACATATCGATGGAATAAACATGATATTTACTGAAACTCTACTGAAAGTGGGTAAAGAAATAGCACAGATAACAACAAAAAAAGAAAGTTTCATATCCCAGGAAACAAAAGATTCTTATGAACACAAGAAGAACATTACTAGAACAAGGGGAAATAAATAAAATGGAATACAAAGAAATAAACAAAACTATTAGAAAAAAATATCAAAGAATTTAAACGGAGAGTACAAGAAGAAAAGATAGAGAAAACAATGAAAAAAAATAGAAACATGAAGTGCTTGAAGCAGAACTTGGGAAACATACAAATTAATAGCATAAAGGACAAAGAAGGAGTGGAGACCAACAATATACAAGGAATTTTATTGATAACGCGCGAATATTATACAAATCTCTATAAAACAGAACAAAAACCAACCAAGAAATCCGTAATCAGTTACAACTGAAAATAAAGTACTTTAACTCTGATCTACAACCAGAAATCAGTAAAAAATCAAATAAAAAAGAGGCACTCAAAGAAATGAAGAATAACAAATCGTCTGGGAAAGATGGAATAACTGTGGAAATGCTAAAAAAATGGAAGAAGACTACACTCTAAGTCCTTTATGTACTAATGAATAAAATATTAAACACCAAACAAATACCCACCACATGGAACGAGGCAATAACACTATTACTATTTAAGAAAGGCGATAGAAAAGATCTGAAAAATTATAGGCCATAACGCTACTTAATGTAATGTACAAACTGTTAACTAAACTACTAACAAACAGATCAAAAACTAAGTTAGATAATTACCAGTCAAAAGAGCAAGCCGGTTTTGAAAATAATTCAGTACAAGCGACCATCTGCTTACGATAAAAATATGTATTAATTGAAAAGGCCAACTAATATCAAATCCCAATGTATATGGTATTTGTAGACTTCCATAAGGTGGAACATTGGGCACTAAAGAACTCTTTACAAAATAGGAGAATAGACTATAGATATACGGCTTTCATGCTGGAAGATCAACAATTGATCAATATTTACGACCATATAAATATAAGAAAAAAACTGGGAATTCAAACGAGATTTACACCAAGTTTTCGGATTTCCAGCAAGTATATGATTCGATAAAAAGAAGTAGACTAAGGCTAACAATGTTAGAAGACCACAAATATTAGTCGAGCTAACTTAAATGTAGGTGAGAGACTTATATGTACAGGTACAGATAGAGAACAGAACATTGACGCCATTCAGAATAACATCAGGACTTCGACAAGGAGACCCCTTATCACCGTTGCTATTCAAAATGACCTTATAATATGATATAGGTAACATATCGTCTGAACTATCAGGGAGATTTGCGAATTGAGGACCAGAACTCTTGTTGGCATTTGAAGATGATGTAGATGCAGTCGCTTATTCTACAAGAGACGCGAGAGAGGTGTTTTTACAACTCGATAAGAAACAGGTAGTCTGGGTCTCCAAATAAATGAAGAGGAGACGAAAAGCATGCTAGTAACCAAAAATCCAGGAACAAGAGTTTAGGCAGAACATAACTACGAATGACCACAACTTTGAAGAGTTGTAAGTAAAAGAGGTTAAACATCTAAGGACGGTGATCACAGATGACAACCACATATAAAAAGAGGTCTCAGCAAGGATAGCTGAGGGTAATAGAGCATTATACTCCCTATTATCATTATTATCATTATTAAGATCTAAGTTGCTAAAAGTAAAATCTAAATTAAGACTTTACAAGGCAATTATTCGCCCAGCTGTTACATATGGAAGTGAAATATGAACTCTATATTAGCGGGAAATAAATAAGCTGCTGGTTCGCAGCAAGCAGCAAGATTAGTAGGCCATCCCAAAAAAAGATGAAAGGATGATATTGAAGCCGACCTAGGATTGGGTTATAACAATGGGAAATGGAAGCGCAAGATCGTAGAAGATGGAGGGCCATAGTGGATACGGCGAAGACTCAGCAGTACTCAGTTGTAAAGTATGCTTCCATTCCATTCCCTGGGCATTTTCTTATTTGTACTATCATTTCCTGGCGCTTTGTGATCTTTAAGAGATTCTATCGCATTCTTTACTTCTTGAAGTGTTGGTACTGGTATTTCCACATCTGCAGAATGGAATATAATAATTGGGCTAAAACAATCTCCGATCTCTTCCGATTTACAGTTTCCATTCCTCTGTCTTCCCACAAGTTAACATTTATTTATCTTTCTCTGATCTCTCTTCCAATGCCTTCTGTCCTTAGTTTAGTTCTTCCTCTTACTTTTACCTTGTTGTGTTCAACGTAGTATCTGTTTAGGTAAACAATTCTCTCTAATTCTCTGCACATAACCATACCATCTTAGTTTGTTTGTTCTGTCTTCGGTTATTGTATGCCTGACATAAATAATTTCTCAAATTCTATTATTTTTAACCTTATCTAACCTTGATTTACCAGACGGACGTTTTTAAAAATTCATTTCGATTGCCTCTTAAGAGCTCTTTCTTTCAGCGGCAGGTTACCTCACTGCTATATATATTGTTATATTTTTATGATGCTCTGTATTTCTATTCCACAATATGCTACTCATCTGTTTTATTGCTCTTCTCCCTTCGGTATTTCTGTGTTTCACAGCTTCCTCCATTCGTAATATACATAGCCAGATATTTACAATTTATACATTGTTTTATTTTTTGTTGATTTTTCTCAATTAGCATGTTTTGTTATTCTCCACGATAACATGTATTTTGTTTTGTCGATGTTTACCTCTAATCCCCACTTTATATATTTTATTAACTTTCGCATAATATATTCAGCATTCTCAAAATCCTATGCAAGTATTATGTGGTTATCTGAAAAGCATATTGTAATCTCCGTTACATTATGTTTTCTAGATACAGCTTAAAAGCATCCTTGGTTTAGTCGTTTGTTAACATTGAAAAACTTTTTAAAAGAGACTCTTTTGATGTTATTCTGACGGTGTTGTTTTGCTACAGTTTCTGGACAGCTCTATAACGGAGATATTCATATTCGTTCCGAGGATTGATTCCCAAAGTTTTTGCTAAGTAACGCTGTCATATGCTTTTCTGAGATTCACATAAACAAGTGAGTTTCCTGGTCTGATCTATTTTGCATCGTCCCACACTAAATCTTGCTTGTTCCTCAGCTACATTTTCAAGAAACTACAAAAAAACGAAAAATGGCACAGGAAAATAGCATCAGAACTACAATAAACACTTCTCTAATATTTAATATCAATAAAAGTGAATTTGCTAATTTGCACTTTGACTAACTGCTAAAAAATAAATAAAATAATTTCTCTAGTTTTCTAACAGGTCACAATATAAATATTATTCCTAGCTTATTTACTAGGCCTTCCAATATTCCGCATTAATTTATTATTAGATAATCATCTAAACCGACAGTCATGTTTTCAATATTCGCGGTATTTCCAGGAATACCAGTATAACCTTTACGAACAAGGGTCTACTTGTAATTCAGCTTTTTCTGCAAATGCGATTTCTTACTGTTTATGAGATTAACAATGTTAACCGCCAATAAAATCACTCACTATACCAAACAGACGAGGTCATGTTTAAAAGGGAAGAATAATGAAAGTCTACGGTAAGTTAGCATAGACGTTCGTGGTACGATATAAAAATAATTCTCATTCATGCGTATTAGCTGTTCCTTTAAATACTTCATTAAATATCTAAAAAATTGTCATAGAATATTCGTTAAAAGCATGAGATGCTGCACCATATATGGTCAAAGCAAAACAAAATTTAAAAATATTTTATACCAACTTCTTCTTCTTACGTTGCCTATCCGTTCCGGATGTTGGCGATCAACATGGCTATCCTAACTTTGTCCGGTTATCGATGTATTAAACCACTTTCTCAGGTTTTGAAGCCAAGATATTCTTCTTCTCCCTGGTCCTCTCTTTCCAAATACCTTGCCCTGAAGAATGAGTTGCAACAAGCCGTATCTCTGTTCATTCCTCATAACATGGCCAAGATATTCTAGTTTGCGCTCTTTGATGGTGTTAATAATCTCGCATTCCTTGCCTATTCTACGTAGGACCTCAACATTAGTCACACGATCCACCCATGAAATTCTTAAAATACGTCTGTAACAATACATCTCGAATGCCTCGAGTTTTCTTAAAGAAATATTCGGAAAGTGTCCAGGCCTCTACTCCGTATAATAACGTAGAAAATACATAACATCTAATGAGAGAGATTTTGGTAGCAAGTGGTAAATCGTGACTTCTGAAAAGAGACTTCATCATTATGGACGCTGATCTCGCTTTTTCCTACGCGTTGTTTTATTTCACTGGAGTGATCCCATTGGCTTTTAATGTTGGTACCAAGGTATGTGTAGTTGTCCACTCTGTCAATTGGATGTTGGTTAACAAAAGCTGTGTATTTGATATTTCGCGCTTACTGACTACCATGTACTTTGTTTTCTTCGCATTAAGATCAAGTCCGTGTTCTCTACTTATATCTGATATACGCGACAATATTCTTTGCAAAAACCGTCCAGACTATCTTCAAAAAACTAGTGCGTCGTCGGCATATCTAATGTTGTTTAGACGCATTCCGTTGACTAATACGCCTTCTTGTAGTTCTCCCAGCGCTTGCTCGAAGATATATTCAGAGTACATATTAAATTACACCAGGGACAGAATGCATCCTTGCCTCACTCCTCTATCTATGGAGACTGCCTCTGTCAATTGGTCATCCACTTTAATATTGGATGTTTGGTTGTAATATAAATTATAGATGATTCTCAAGTCCCTATCATCTAACCCTACTTCTTTCAAAATGTTTATAAGTTTATCATACTTTACTCTATCAAATGCCTTTTTGTAGTCGATAAAACAAATATACACATCACAGTTAATATCCCTGCATCATTGCATAAGCACTTGGACAGTGAATAGAGCCTCTCGGGAGTCGCGGAATCCAAACTACGTTCATGATATTTGTTCTTCGCATTTTTTATATATTCTGCCGTGTATCACTTTCAAGATCGTTTTAAGTAAGTAGCTCATTAGGCTAATTGTTCTGTAGTCTTCGCATATTTTGGCATTTACTTTTTTTTGGTATGGTCACGAAGGTCGACTTTAACCAGCTTTGGGGTATTTTTCCAGTTACGTATAATGTTGTTGAATACAGTTGTTATCCATTTTACAGTTGTTATACCAACTTAATACAGGTGTATACCAACATTAATTATTTTTATACCAATTTAATACTTGTTCAGCATATGGAATGAAGAGAGTTGTAGAAGAAATTACAAAAAAGTTTCCTGTTGTAAACTCCCTGATATCAAGCATAAAAAAGTATTCTAACACGACGGGGAACATAGTTAGACGCCGCTTTTTTTATTTTAATATTGTTTCTATAAATCTAAAGAATAGTATTTTACTTTTTACTACTTTTATTACAATTAATTAGTACATTACAATTACTTACTTAGTTCTTAAATTTATTTATATTGTTTACTAATTATTAAAATAAAACATTTATTAATATACCATTATTAAATATACAATTCCATTGATCGTATGAATATTTTTTAAAAGAAATGCATATTTCCTAAAAGTAATGCATATTTAATGAATATTCTCCAAAAGAAATGCATATTTAATGCATATTTTCTAAAAGTAATGCATATTTAATGAATATTTTCCAAAAGAAATGAATATTTAATGCATATTTTCCAAAAGAAATGCATATTTAATGGATATTTTTGGGTAAATCAGTGCATATTTATGCGCATTTTTCTATAACAGTTTTTTCAACAATGTGAAGAAAACATTGGATTCCATTGTTACTGGCGACGAAACATGGGTGTTTCACTTTACCACCGAAAGGTCTTTTAGGACAGGACAAGCCTACTGGTAATGGGACTGTTTGCCCCATGGAACAACAGTTTACTCTGACAGATAGACAGAGACGTGCGATCCGGAACCACCGGCGAGGATGATTATCCATTGGTGTGAGGCTTCTCCATGGCAACGCTCGACCTTATGTCACATCAAACTGCACAACTGCTGAGATATTTTAGCTGGACTGTTGTGCCCCACCCCTCTAGAGTCTGGACCTAACACTAAGTGATTATCACTTATTCCGAAAATTAAAGGAACACTTGAGTGGCTTACGCTTAAGTTCCGATGGTGAAGTTAAGGAAGAAGTTACTAGATTCCTCAAAGGATTTGCGGATAATTCTATAACATGGGGATAGAAAAGTTGGAGTATCGTCTGCAAAAGGGGAATGGACAAAAACGGCGATTATGTAGAAGAATAGCGTAAGTTTTCAGTTTTAAAATGATATATAACTAATACTAAGACAAAAATAAAGCTGTCTATTTTTAAAATTCATGGGCCCCTTATTTTATGAATGGCCCTGGTAATAAAATAATTTCTTTATCATATTCGTTTTTCTCACTCCAAAATTAGTGAAATTTGGTTCATGAAGTGAAAGAAACATTCTTTTTGTCTCCAGAAGTGAGATTAGACGTACGGTAGCATATCGGGAGTTGTCATTTCAGATCTACCTGAAGCTTACTCATTCATTTCACGTACTTAAACACCTGTGAACGCCACTGTACGACGAAGTGAGATTGAATGTGCAAGTAAATGTATAAATAGCGCGTGACCCTGTTAGCGATCTGGCGTTTCGAAAGTTACACCCGTTATATCTCCATCTCGCATCTCGCGGCAACCAGCGATCTTCGTATTCATTTTTACAATTTCACATCGTTAAGGTCAAATGGTTTAATGTAGCGATAGTAGGTATGAATGCTCGAATGTAGATGTGCGAATAACACATTTTTATAGGTATTAAGTGGCCAGACAATTTAAACGACTGAGCACACCGCCCATACTATGCGTACCAGAAAAGACCAGAGTGAAATTGGTAACATACTGCTCTCATTGCTCGTTCTCTGCGGGCGTTTGTTTCTGCGCTGTCACTCTGTTTCACCGATCTCTATTCCATACTAACTTTTATGAAGGACAAAAAACGGGGACACTTAGCAAAGTAGACAAAAATTAATTTCTAGAAGTCCTAATTTGTGCTTTTATGTAATCACTAAGTACAACCTGTTGGAAACAGGGCTGAAATTTAATCAAAACTAAACTATCTAGAAAGGCAATATAAAAAGATCTCGGTTTAGTGCACGTATTTTTCAATGAAGTCTATATTAGGGAATGGTTTAACGTTTTCCCAATAATCGGGTTCCATCCATAAAGTGCGATATTGGAATGTCACAATTTTGCAGCCACAAATCTCTTATGATTTTGGAAAGTCAGAATGTGTCGAATCTGGACAATACGAAGAACTTTCTCAAAATTTAAGTTTCAAGGCACTAAATTTCTCTAATTATGGATAAAAAAAAACATTATCTGCTTGTAGAATAGATCTCAGATATGCAACAATGATCAAATATGTGTAGCAGAAAGTATGTGAAACTCCATACTAATAAAATTGAAAATGGAACACTAAGTCTGGAAAAGCGATAATATCTTAGCAACACTATACACAATGCTACTCGGATTGTGTAAAAACCTTAAGTGGGAAGACATGGCATTAACATTGATGGTAAAAGAGTAGAACCTTATATTTTAAAAGGTATCTAAGCAGTGCCTATTAGCTCTTGGGGTTGCGATTCACTTTATCATAAAAATAATCTTTAAAATAATAAAACCATTTAAAGTTTATGAAGGTACAGGTGTACCTTTTACTTAATCTATGTATATAAAAATTTAAAAATAACATAAAGGTTAAAACGGAATTATTACGACTTGCAAGACAACATAAAATCGTAGTATAAAAAATATGTCATTGACGAAATGGCAAAAACAAAAGGATTAACGATATTACGCTTGCCAACTTATCATATAACAAAACTTTTAAATTGAAGAATGTTGAAGCAACTTTTAACAAATTCCACACGTATCGTTTCTAAAGCTCTGGAGAGATTAGGAAATGCCGAAAGGTCTTAATTTCGATGAAGGAAAAATCCGAATTTGCACCTTCACGTGGTAGACAGTGGGCAACATCAAAGTTGATGGCTAACGCAGATAGGGACCGAGCGATTGCCGGTATAAACAATCCCCTTCTTACCCACCAACGGCTTCGGGCGGATGAGTCGGTAGGTAGTAGGACAATCTATTATGGTGGAGCTGAGAAATCGATTCCAAAGGCGGAAGAATAAATTGATCAACGGCAGAAGAATGCAGAAGGCAAGGGAAAACCACTGCATTACAGGTTCAACAGAACATCCGTAGTCATTCATCATGGCAAATACGCAAAAAAGTCAAACCGTTACTGATCATGGAGTCCGGAGACCAAGATGCGGCAGGGAAGGAAGAGATCATATAAAAGGCGATGCCTTCCAGGTCGATAGCAAGCAAAATCCTCGTTTAGATAATAAAATTGCAACATAGAAGGTAATAAGGAGGTACCAGCCAGGAAAATTAGACAATTTAATACAAGAAATGACCAGAATGGAAATAAATATACTAGGTATAAATGACGTACAATGGCCAGACAAACTTATAACCCAAAACAGCATGATGTATTATACTGGAAACAACGATCCGGCTTATCGCTATGGAGTCGCAATCTTGTTAGACACAGAAACTAATAAATCAGTTACAAGTTTCAGTCCTTACTCAGAGAGAGTGATAATGGTCCAGCTGTAGACAAACATACAACAAGTTAACTTAATTCAAGTATACGCACCAACAGCGGATTAGGATGAAGATGAGATATAACATTTTTACATGGAGTTAGATACAATTTTAAGATCTATTAAAAAAGAAGACATTACAATAGTAATGGGGGACTTTAATACTAAAGTCGGGAGAGAAAAATTTGAAAAATATGTTGGGGAATTTGGACTAGGTGACAGATACGAAAGAGGGGTGGATTTTTTATCAAAATGAACATTTTGCAATAATGAATACAATGTTTCCAACTACCCACAGATACCCACTGAGCTAATTAAATGAAAATTGCATATACTTTTAGATATTATTATGTTCAACAAAGTATATACAACAGGAGTAATACCCGAAGATTGGTTGCTGTCCACGTTTGTAACACTACCAAAGTCAGTAGATGCGACAGAATTCTCCCAGTAAAAAACAATTTCCTTAATAAGCCACACACTTAAGATATTTCTTAAAATAATACATGGAAGACTATACAAAAAAAATAGAAGAAGATATAGATGACACCCAGTTTTTATTCAGAGGAGGACTCCAGGGAAACCAAAATTTCAAATAGAATATCATTTTAAAGAAGGACTTTATTCGACATGAGTCGAAGTACGTTATGGAAAGGTTTAAAAGAAATAGGCTTCCGCTGGAAAAAGAATCCCAGAAAGTCTATTTTATTATAAAGACGCGATATTGTCATATGGAGAAGACATTTTCTAAGAACCATAAAGGAAATGAGAAACCAAAAAGAAAAATATTTTATCTTGATGAAACATGGATCAACGAGGGTCATACACCAAATAAATTTTGGCAGGATGAAAACTGTTACAAGTCAAAGGCACGCTTTTGTAAATAACTTATCTACTGGTTTAAACCCACCATCAGGAAAGGGATGCAGGCTGATAATAGTACACATTGGCAGTTCAGACGGTTTTGTTGAAGGTGGTTTATTAACTTTTGAATCAACTCGTACCGGTGACTACCATGAAGACATGAACGCTGATGTCTTTCAAGAATGGTTCGAACAAATGATAAGATCTTCTTCCTAAGAACTGTGTAATAGTAATGGATAATGCAAGTTATCACTCCAGACTTATAGAAGGACTGCCCACAACCAAGTGGTTAAAAAAAAGACTTGCAGAATTGGCTGAGTTCAAAAAATATTACGTACCATCCCGGATCTATAAGAAAGGAACTTTATTCGTTGTGTGCCCTTCATAAAGAAAAATTTAAAAAATACGAAATTGATGAAATTGCCAAAAATCGTGGAATGACAGTACTTAGATCCCCACCATATCATTGTGAATTAAACCCGATTGAACTGGTATGGGCACAGATAAAGAGTGAAGTTTCAAGAAAAAATACCACTTTTAAAATTCATGATGTTAAACAGTTGTTTTTGGAGGCCGTAAATAATGTAAAACCTGAAAACTGGGAAAAGGCAGTAAGATGAAAAAATGTGGAAGCTGGACAATATTACTGATAAAATGATCGAGCCAGTTATTATAAATCTTGGTTTTGAAAGTTCATCTTCTGAATCTGATTTGGATTTGTAACATGTAGCTGTAAGTTTTATATTAATATTTTTATTCATCTATTTAACATACCTTAGACGGTTTTAAAAACTCTTTTTCCTCTTTTGTAATTTTAAAAATTAAAAAAAAAATGTGAATTTTTTAAAACCCTTTTTAATGTAGGCCAGTCAGTTCTAATTATACTGTGTGATAAAAGAGGTCACTTTTGTTTACATACACATAACACTTTATAACACTGAAATAATTCATTTATTTTTACAATTATTCAAAGTAATTTTTCAATTAATCTTGAGCACGCCCATGGAGTGGTCGGAGATACCATTTAAAATTATGCTAATTACTCCCTCGTTCATAAAAATAAACTATAGATATCAATACAATGTATCCGCTCATTTTTTTCATACGTGTTAGGTATATAATCCATGGGTTTGTATTGTTATTTCTATGTAAACCGCTGGTTCTCTTTGAAAAATAATGTCTAACACTACATTTTTGTACAATAGTGAAGATTTGCATTGAATGAGCTGCCAATTGCAAACATATAGACTTTATTTGCTTTTGGGATTAATGCCCAATTGCTCTTTTTCCCAGACAAAGACTTTTGTCACCCTCTATACTAGCACTGGTAAATTTCGTAACCAGTTCCGCGAATACCGTCTTAAAAATGTCTTCCAATCGTGTAAGTAATTAATTTCCACTAATTACAAATACAAAAAACTCGTTTCAAACATAAACTTAACTTACGTAATACATCTTTGTTCCAATTTGCGAAAAACTTTGTTCTCATATTAAATAGACGTTTTTACATTAATTATTATAAGCAAATATTAGATAACTTGCCGTAAGTATTCACTTTTAGTATCGAGATACAATCTTCTAAAAATTGTTTTCCGTATCTTCATTTTACGAGTATTTTACGGTTATCACGATTGCCTGGCACTTTCTCCGGGGTATTTTATATGGTAAACGAGCGCTGAAACCTTTGCTACAAGCATTGAAAGTTGTTAGACAGGCAAATTTAAATAACATCATGTTATTTATTAATAAACGATGCCAAACAAACTGAAAGATATTTAACGAAATACGAAATGAACCTTTCTTTGAACAAGATCTAACCTCCTTTCCAATTTGTTGTTAATTGTAGTTTATACACGAATTTTCAATTTTCAGCGAGTAACTAAATTTTATTTCATAATGCGTATTTTCAAAGTAACAATTTTAAACATTAATGGGGCGTCTGGACACCGTGACTCTTTTACATCAAGAAGCAAAGGAGGCAAATTATTTGCAACTTTCCTTTTTCTCTTTTTTTTACACCCACATTCGAACGACACATCTCATTCATATATTTTTGTAAGTAGCATGTGATGTTCCCCAAAACTTCTGTACAAAAATCTAGTCTTATTAACGTTGGAATCAGTGGCATTAACTGCGAGAAATCTCAAAATTATCTACATATACATCTGGGAAATATACAATGGCTAATGAAACAAACGGACGGATCTCACAACGACAAACTCTCCAAATAAAATTCAACGGAACCAGCGAGGAAGATACTACAGGGAAGAATGGAGACAATTAAATACAATAATACCGGAATCTGCAGAGGAAACTGTCGGAAAAGCCAGAAGGCAAAGAAATGCAGAATGGTATGATGATGAATGCAGAACTGCAGTAGAGGAAAAAAGGCAAGCTAGGCTTAACCAACTTCAAAAAAACACAAGACATAGCAGAAAATTTATAACGCAAAGAGAATACAAGCGACTAGAATATGCAGTAGAAAAAAGAGAAGCTTTTAAAAAATAAATACAAGAAATCCTAGAACATAACAACAGTGAAAACACACAGTCATTTAGACCAAAATTGACAATATACAAAGACAAGGACGGAGAACTACTAACAGAGAAACAAACAATTATAATGAGATGGAAAGAATACTTTGAGGATCAAACCGAGAATATATTGAAAATCCGAGTTATGAAGAAGTAGTTCAAATAATAAAGAAACTAAAAAACAGTAAAACGCCAGGAACGGACGGAGTTTCCGCAGAATTGTTGAAATATAGAGGACCCAACTCTGAGGAAGAATCCATTACCTGATAAAGTGGTATGGACCAAGGAGCAAATGCCGGAGTCAAATGTCTTATACAGCCAATATATAAAAAAGGAAATAAGAGGGAATGCCTGAATTACAGACCAATTGCATTGCTAAATATAATATACAAAATCCTTTCTAGCATTATCTACACTAGATTGTCAGAATATTCCGAAAATATAATTATGATTGTCAAAATGGATTCAGACCAAATAGAGCCACTACAAACAACATATTCATACTTAGAACAATACACGAGAAAGTGTATTGTTCTGTATTATGAATACGACATAGAACTATATAATACGTAGATACGTCGATAGCAATTAAAGTAAACAGTATACCCAAGCTTAATCAAGCCATTCAGAGCGGTGCTGCGATAATATATCCACTATGCACCAACAATTTACCCATATAAATTACCATCATTCTTGTACTCATCGCGTCGAGTAAGGACGATAAATATACGAAGAAGGTTGCGTTTCGATTTAATTCGAGTCTCTTACTACTCCCTGACACGTGTTTCTGGGTCTAACCGTCATCAGAAGGAGTTTGTAAGAAGACTCAAACCAAACCAAAACGCACCGATTACTCTGGCAATTACAGGAAAATAACTACCACAGTATGCAACTAGAGACCTCTAGTGAGGAAAGATGAAGATACGTGAAAATGGGGATACTATTATAGTCAAATTATAGACCTATTAGCCTTTTGAACTACATGCACAAGCTTTCACTAGGTTAGTGACATCAAGATTGGAGAAAAAATTAGATTTCTACCAACCGAGAGAGCACGCAGGATTCTGTTCAAATTATGATACAATGATTACCTCCATACAGTAAAGACACCCATTGAAAAATCTATAGAATACAACAAACCTCTTGTCCTCACTTCATAGATTTTCGTAAAGCATTCGACAAGATTCATAAGACAGCTTTATAAAAGTAATGAATGACAGTAGGTTTGACCATAGGTATAGAGAACTTATTTAGAATATTTACAAAATTGTCAGTATGACTGTTAAGATACACGGTAAAAACCGACCAATAAAAATAAAATGTGGGATAAGGCAAGGAGATACATTGTCACAAAAATTATACATAACGGCATTGGAATGTGCCTTTAAGATGGTCAATTGGAACCACAGAGGAGTAACAATAGACGGCGAAAAGCTTAGCCATAGATGACATTGCCCTTATGACAGATAATTTAGGAGAAGGCACAGATATGTTAAATGAATTGGACTTTGGATGGTCGAAGGTGGGCCTCACAATGATCTTGACCAAAATCTATGTTTAAGACAAATATGGTCCCCAATAACCATTTACCTATTTAAGACAAAGTGGTAGAACTGGTGGAATTTGGATTTTGAAATAAGAATCAGCAAGAATAACCAAACATTGGCAACAAAGAGCATAAAATCGTAAAAATGTAGGAGTTTAAGGGAGGCATATCTAGCAGTGGACGTGATAAATAAAGGCTGGATGATGATGATCCTAAAAACGATGGTATCATGCGTCTATTACATTTCTCCATGTTTCTCTAGAAATTAATATGGATTCATCGTTAATTATTTCTCTTAGGTCTGCAACACTTGCTGGATTAGTTTTCTAAATTCTACTTTTCAAGTATTTCCAATAAAAATAATCTTAAGATTCAAATTGGGTGAACGAGGAGGCCATTCAATACTACCTAATCTACCAATGCATCGTCCGGGAAATGTCTGATCTAAATAACATTGGCAACATTGCAAGCATCCAATTTGAAATCTTCATATTGCAGAATAGGCATATCCTGGTTTTTGTACAATTCGGGCCATCCATTTTAGAGACAATGCCACTATTATTATGTAAGAATAAATAATATAGATATAAATATAATAAAATAAATAATATATATATATGTTTAGGTGAATGTTTAGGATCAGAAGAATTTTGCTTTCATGAGACTAACATAATTCTGTTTAAGCAATGACGTATGACAAAAACTTCTCTAATGATAAGTTAATAAAGTTTGAAACAGTTTGTTAAGGGAAACGTGTGATTAAATATGATAAGAATGTCATAATAACAGGTAATCATATAAGTATGAGTGCCATCATTAGGAAAAACTAGGAGAATGCAATATAAACCACTAGAGCAACATTGATTTAGTATTTGAAATGCTTATGTACAACCAAACCCAAACACCACATATAAGCCAAAGAATTAGTGAGTGCTTGATTCCATCCGCTACCTTACATAAGGTTAAAGGTGTTAAAAATTAATAATTTCTCACCTCTTAGCATGTAGGTGGCCAACATCGAATCCTTGAGTTCTGGGAGTATAAATGGACTGTCCTGAACTGCAAATCCGATAGACGGAACCAAATGCGAGGAACCAAACGTGTTCAGAAAAGTAGAAGAATGGATGCAAGTGTCTTTGAGTTTTTGTTGATTTAGCATTAAATCGCACAATTTGCACGGCATCTTGACTTTCATTGTCATGTCGCTAAGGAAACTATAAGTTATCACTGAAGATCACAATTTTATTCTATATCACAGCACTTTATCACAAACGTAGGCACGGTGGTCTATTCAAATCTTATTTACAAGTTATTGTTTATTGATGTGTATAAAAATAGATGATTCATATGTCACAGTACTGAAATTAGAAAATTTAAAGCTAGATCATAGTTGCATCTGGGTAATATTACGAGTTTTAAAAAACTGAGCAATTTTTTGAGCAATTTTGAGCAATTATTTTTGAAGACTATATAAGTACTTTAGTAATAAATAATATAAAATTTTAAAAACGCGTCCTTGCCAAACAGTCATTCAAAGTCAAAATTGTTACAGAAATACAGTATATCCAATTATAACAAGCAAAGATATCAAACAAAATGGAGAAAGCTACCTAAATATTGTACCTAATTATGGAATTACTTCAGACCATACCCCAGTAATAGTGACGCTAAATTCAAGATTTGTTTGAGAAGGAACACCAAGCGAAACTGCACAATCACCGACTGCTAAATAAATAAAAAAATAAACCTAGATATTTCCTAAAAACAAAAGATGAACTTGAAATATAGTTGAAGTATACGGATTTACTACACTTCTACAAGAAGCTGCCTGTAATGCCACTCCAGAAGGTAAAGCTATACGGAATGAAAAACTGCCCCATCAATATTAGAAACCAAATTAAAAAGAAGGGGCGACTGAGGAAGATACGCAAAACACAAAGCAGCAACACGATAAAATAAACTACAATAGAGCCACAAGACACCAAAAAAATACTAGTACAGCGCAAAAAATCCTACATTGAAAATTATCATCTAAATTTAACACCAACAGCAGATATCATTATTCACTTTGGAAGACCACCATGACATTAAAACAACACAGTAAAACACATCTCAGCATTAAGAGACTTAGATGGATCATGGGCGAGAACAGATCAACAAACGGCAACGACATTTGGAAAACATCTTAAAGAAGTTTTTCAACCTATACCCTCTGTCAGTGCTAAAGAAGATGAAGCCATTTACGGAAGTCTAGCAACAATCCAACAGCAAGATGAGCCATTTAAACCAATATCATAAAGAAAAGTAAAAAGTGCTATTAAATATGGATTTAAAACAAAAAAAAGCTGAAGGCTATGACTTTATAACATGTACTATCTTAAAAGAGTTACCAAATAAAGGAATAGTTATGATAACACACCTTTTTATTACCTCACTAAAGCTCAAAATTGTATTAACTCTATGGAAAATTGCTGATATGATCCATAAACCTGGTACACCGTCTCAAGAACATACCTCTTATCGTCCGATTAGTCTTCTAATAACGATAATACTTACATTACGTTAAGAAAGAGTGGCCACTCAGAGAAATACTTGTACCTGGACAAAACAATGTGCAACGTGATACACTAGTTGACCCAAGACTAGTTCTTTTGCTTCCTCTTCAGATAAAGTTAGGATTGATGAAGCAGCTTGTCAAAGCTTTAGATAAACAAGGTGACTGCTTTAAATATATGTCCGACACATTTCCTGCACTTTCTGATGTTAAACTCACAAAAGGAATTTTTGTAGGCTGTTTCGGCTGATTGCCTTTCCCAAGTGATCTATTTTTGGCATGCGTTTACCCTTTATAGTGTCTAATGAAATAGGTTAAGGAGGGGAGAACTCTTTGTCTCGAGTTGGTCATTCAGAATTATATCTGTGTTTTTTAATTTGTTGATTCCATAGCTATCCTTGTTAGAATCTATGGAAATCACAGCCTGCTGTAATGGCGTACAGGAGGCAACCCAATTGTAACCAAAATATTACACCATTGGTATTTAAAACTAACATCATAGCGAAATAAGCGATTCCTTAAAAATGAAAATACATTCAGTTTCTTTCTATGCACTTCAAGATGTGCCAGTGTCGTAGTAAATATGTTTATAACTAAAGAATTAAATTATAATATATATTGGAGATATCTTTGAGTTTATTATATTTTAAGATGTATCATTTCCAATTTACATATTTAATTGTAATTTAACTTTTTTCCTAAAGTCCGTAGATTTTCAAAATTTAAACGAATGATTATTTTCTAAAGAATGTTAAACTAATGGCATAATAGTGTTTTAAAAAGAGAAAATTATTTTTTAATTTGTAAAACATATAGGAGTAGAAATAGGCAGTAAAAAACATATGACATATTTCTGCCCGAAAACTTCTAAAGCTAATGTCTACATATTTTTAACATTACTAATTGGCATTTTACACATATTTTTTCCTACTCGCAATTATACGAGACAACAACTATACATGCTAGCTAATTTCAGAACGAAATCGAAGCGCCTGCACAGCAATTATAATACATAGCTGTAGCTCATAATGAGCTGTTTTTTAATAATATCTAAACTTGTTTTGTTTTTAAAAACAAAACCATTTTATTAATTAGGATCGTGAAAACGCTTAAAATTGTGTTAGCTTTGTATGTTTTTCTTTATTTTGGAGCATTTATTTGTTACACGTTAATTAGATGCTCCTCTGTGCATTTGCCCATACTTATTTTCGAAATAAACCAATTTTGTGCTTTTGTATCTAATCAAGAGACAGATCAGGGCGGATCTGTTTCGAGGTGAATGTGAGAAATGACATTCGGATTTTTGCAGAAAAAGTGGTGTGACAACTTCGGTAATAATAATTGATTATCCTCCCTCTCAAATAGATCGGAAATATTAATAAAAAAATTAAATTGTTTAAAAATTATTAAAAATACCGTTTTTTTTTCTATACTAAAAATTAAAACAGTACAAAAATCTAAAATAATGTCAGGGCATAATTAAATAATTTCAAATTGCTTGAATTTACAATTATATGATTTTTTTCGTATTCACTCCTAAACAATAAAAAGCAACCAACAGCACAAGTCTAATTTTGGAGTGGAGGGTAAGTAGCTATAACCTAAATCCAAATTTTTTTGTAAATCAGTGGAAACAAGGTATTCGATGACATTCTTTTAATTATAACTAATCTAGGGAGTGAGATTTAAGGGTAAAGCTGTAAAGTTATGTTGTTTAATGTTGATGGACATTTATTCGCTTCATTAAAAAATGATTTTTTTTTCTAATACAGTAGTTTTTATACCTAAAAAATAAAAAGCAACCAACGGCACAAGTTCAAAGACAAAAAAAAAGAGGGGGAAACAAGCCTTTTCTTATTCAATGTTTTCAACCACTGAAGACCTTCATAATTCACCTATAAATTCTTTATAATATAATAAAATAGTCCAAGTTTCATTAGAATGGATTTAATAGATTTCGCATAACTTAGAATAGAATAATTTTGCAATGTAATTTTTTTTTTAATTGAAATTCTTTAAAATCTTGTAAACAAAAACTAGACCATATAGAAGTTTGCCAATTTGTTTACTTATAAATGTTTTAAAATTATAAACATTTTTTCTTTTACTTATAAACAAATAAAATACCTCAGTAACTAATTAGTTTAAATTAAATTCAGAAAACGGCGTCGGAAAATAATCGGCAAGACTATCTTCATACTATAAGTTTGCAATAAAGATCTCAATGCATAGAAGCATCAGATATACGTGGGATATTTCTTCAGGCACCAGATAATATTTGTGTACAACTACACAATAATCAACTTTAAAAAAAAATTGCAGGAGTGATCTACAAAATATTAAAAAAACAATTGGTCTGAGCCGAAAAAGCTGATTTTTACAATCTAAAAAAAATATATTAAATAAATTAGGGCCTCTTTTTCATGAGCTACTTCTTGAACCTTACTCTGGGGTGTCTCACGAAAGTGGTTACGTAAAAATATCTTATTAATATTGTTTTCGAACAAACGAAGCTTTTGGCTTTTGATATACTTTCGAAAAACAATCTACCGTATCTGGATTGTGGTTTAACCTTATTTTTAGAAAAGCATCTACTCGTACTCACTGCTATTCCACAAAATAAAAGTGTATTTATTTCCTCTCGTTAACATGAACATCAAATGTTTTTTTTTAAATTGGACCGTAACACCTACCTGTGGTTATCCTGTTACATCAAAATTAAAAGCTACGTGTTGGGAGAACACCGATGCACTATCGGTTACAAAGTGAGATATTTTAATTTAAATGCTTTATGTTGTTTGTGTTTCAATGGAGCAAAATACTGGATTTGTGTTCGAGGGAATATATAAAAATAGTGGTATAAAGGGGTGGCGTCATTTATGGTCTGGACATTACACTGTACCAAAAAAGTAATAAATATAGTCTTTATTTAATGGAGAAAGATTTATGTATTATCTCATCAATGGAGTACATAAGGTCTGACGTCACAATGGGCGGGACTTTTTAAAAACCTTTCCAAACATTTCTATAAAGTCACCAATGAAGACCTTTACCACCCTCTATGGAGAATGAATACAACCGCGGATTTGGTCAACAGCGTGAAGGGCCGTAAGCTGCAGTATTTGAGACATATAATGAGAAACCAAGGCAGATATGAGCCACTCCAATGCATTTTGCAAGGTAAAATTGAAGGAAAAAGGCCCCAGGACGAAGAAGAATATGAATATGGTATAGAAAGGCCTCAACACAGCTATTCCGTAAAGCAAATAACAATAGTCATCATAGCCAGAATGATCGCCAATGATCTATGCCATATGTCATGACCGGTCAGACTATCTCCCGCAGACATCCTGACAATACGGATGCTTTGTTGATCTGACTCCTTAGTTCTTTGCTGGGTCGTGTGTGCCTGATATATCTATGCCCCTATGATTCAGATATCTGAATTGCATCACCTGTTCTATGGGGTTGTTCTCGACCACTAACTTACATCTGAGCGGATCTTTCGCTATTGTCATACATTTAATTTTGTTGGTAGAAATCGTCATATTTAGTTGCGGCTTATTTGAAAGAACTGAAAGAGTTCTGAATTCTGAAAGAAAACTGAATCTGAAGATCATCTTCTGATTCGGCAATAATTGCTGCATCATCTGCGTAACACACCATACCAATTGTTTTGATGCCCATTCTGTATCCGAGATTGAGAGATGTTACTTTATTTAATATTTTGCCCACGAGTAGGTTAAACAAGAAGGGCTTAAACTATCACCTTGCCTAATTCCTTCCGGTGAATATTTTCAGTGAATTGGTCTCGTGCTGTAACTTTGGTTACATTGTTGTTATCTAGTTTTGGACTATCTTTGTTAAGTTGGTCGGTGTTTTATTGTCTATTAATATATTTAGAATGTCTCCCAGGCGAACCCTGTCAAACGCCTTCGTCAGATCAATGAAGCAAATATACGCTGGCATGCCGAACTCTATAACTTTTTCTTTTATTTGTTTTATTATGAATACTGCATCTGTTATAGACCGCCCTCTTGTAAAACCTTGCTGTTCTTCAGCATTAGTGATTTGCCTTTCCAATTTGTCCTTAAGAATGCTCGTGAAAAGTTTTATCGTTGTATTTAAGAGGGTTATTCCTCTGTAGGTTTGTAGGCAAGTTTTTTGTCCTTTTTTTAAATATGGGGATTGTAATGCTCTTATGCCATTTCCCTGGTGTTTCTGTGCCGTTAAGATTTTAAATAGTTGTGACAGTTTACTTGCAAGTTCAGGGCCTCATATTTTAAGAGTTCATTGGGTATATAGATCTGTTCCAGGTGATTTTCTGTTTTTTAGCTTCTTGATCTTTGCTTCTACCTCTTCGTCATTGATTGTAGCACTTATATCTGCTTCGTATTACGTTTATATTCAGCGTTTCTTCAGCAATGATATAGCTCTTTAAAATGCTGTTGCCATGTCCTCTATAGATACTCCCTTGGTCATGCACGAACTCGTTAAGTGTGTGTTTTTCCATACTTTGTTTGGGCACCATGTAGGTCGTAGTCCATGTCGCTGGTGAATTTAGCCCAATGTTCTCTTTTGATTGATTTTATTCTTGCGTTTACTTCGTTTTTACTTGGACATATTCTGCGAGAGCTTCTTCCGATCGTGTGATTATTTATCTCAGGTAGCATTTGCGTTGTAATTCAGAGAGTTCTTTTACCTCTTGAGAAAACCCACGGTTTGGTGTTTTTATCGCCATCGTGTTAATTTTTCCGCTTTCCATTGCTTCTTCTGCTGCTTAGTTGATGCATTTCCTGATTGTTTGCCAAGAATCTTCTACTCCCCTTCTGGTTGTAACTCGATCTCTTTTAGTTTGCTGGTAATCTTGCTCTAATAAAGGATTTTGTACTTTCTGTTGCTAGCGACTCTATATTGTGTTTTTCGACGAGCATTGGGGGTTTTCTATTTCGTTGCGGACGTTCTAGTAGCATCTTACATAAAACAAGGTTGTGATCGGTCCCCAGCTTAGCAGATGATAGTTTGTTAGTTAGATATGAATTTGTAAGGTAAGAATATCAAAGTATTAAGATATTTACTATGAATATTCATATTTTAAGGTTATGTTATTGTATAATTAAAACTTTATCTAAAAAGCGGGTTCAACTGGAGTAAATTTCCTCTTTCTTTTTTTTTAACTATATTAGAACGTTCAAATAATAACATTTGTCGTATTTTCATTGCAAAATTATCCAAAACAAAGCAGCTAATAACTACCGGATATACAAACCTTTTGTTAAGTCTCTTTTTATTGTTATTTTTTTTACTTATTTATTTAAAATATAGGTATATTAACTAAATATTATTTATAAATAGTATTAAATGGTTGTTTAGTATAATACTTCATTGTTATTCATTTTAAAGACATGTTTTATATGATCTTTTATGAATTTCAATAGTTTTTGACATCCAAAAACAGTAGGTATAAACTAATCAAAATTCTTGTTCTTCAATGAATAAATTTCAATATAATAATTACAATACATCACACGCTTTGCAAATAAATGACATTATTTCATACTTCGTGAGGATCATTAAACGATCGTTTCAGTATTTATTAAAATGTTTGCGTAAGCATAATTTAAACTATATTTAAAATATTTTAAATTAAAGCAACCTTAATTTTGAATTATGCGCCGCATCGTTTACAGCTAAGAGAACTTCTTTTACGTGCGTGTCTGAACCCAATTTAGTTGAAGGATGTTCAGTTACGAAAAAGACGGCGTAGAATTTAAAAAAAAAACCGAATACTTAACAATATGACAAAGAAAGATCTTGTATTAGAAAGGATATCAAACATTTGCTATCCCTAATTTAATAGTTGGCAGTTTTGATATTTATGGTCGAAATTTTAATTATTTAATAAAAGAAAACTCCTAGACAAAAGCGTTGTCAAGAAAGAATATAAAAAGATTCGGAATTTTGTGGTCTTTCGATCTAACTCCTACATTGTAAGTATTGTTAAACCGTTTATTATGAGTTAAATTTTGTTAGACAGTTGTTTAAAAAGAAGAAATCATTAGGCTCTTGGTAGTGTTGACATTCTGTAAGGATGTGTTTGACAGCAATAGGAATATCAGTAGAATCGATTATATTATATTATACAACGATTCGGTACAAGACGTGTCATATGGGAGATGAGCCACAAAGAAAGATCTGCCACTATTGAATATATATCTTAGCTCGTCACATTAATAAGGAAATATTACCAGATAAAGGATCTACTCAATTTTCTCATCAAAGGTGGATCACTGCATCCAAGAGAACTACCAGAATGCCAAAGATGTCAATAGTTTTGTCTCTCACCCGCTCTCCGCGCTGTGTGAAATGTGTCAATGCCCAAATGATCACCTATCGTCTCATATGCTGCCCAAAAAAAATATTAACGGTGTTCAATGTCTAAATTACCGGGAAAATCACCCTATCAGTTACAAGGAATGTTTAGTGTATATTACTCTACAGTTGGCAGGATCAATAGTTCAAATATTTACAAAATGCGAAGACTCCAATCAAAATCACTAAAACCTGTTATATCTTAGATATTCATAAATCGGATTACAAATCAAATACCGAGTATCAGACAAACAAGAAGTTCTGTCGATTTAACATAACAAAAGATAACTTTCGTCAAGAAGCTTGAATAAGCTTTGCAGCTTTAGGTTCAGTTTAAAAATCTATGTTCAGCCAATTCGCTTTTCTTTTAAATTAAGTAATAATTTTTAAATTTTTTTAAAATTATATTTTTGTTGTATTTTACTTATAATAGTTGTAATCATGTACTGTCAAACATCTGCCATCACTTAAAAGTAGCTTCACACGTAGAACTTCACACAACAAAACCATGAATGGTAATATTTTTGTAGAAACAAATCTATCATCGTGTGTATAAAAATAAACTTTTATCAGAAATCAGTAGAAAAGTAAGCCACTTTGGCACACTTTGACCTTTGACCTCTGACGTCACAACCCCGTCCACCTTCGTCCCGATCAGGTCTTGAACAGGTCTTGATCAGGACTCGAATAGGTATTAACTGTATCAACTGTAGTGACAGAACAGCCAACTCCATCTGTATTTCGGGATGCATCGGTATAAGGCTTGTCGAAAAATGATAATTGTTTGTTGCTCATTTAATTTACAGAGAGTAGTGTTTATATAAGGTGTTCTAGACCATAGAGGGCTTGCTGATTGAGATCACTTTGTCTCTTGGCTCAAGGGTTGTATGATCTGTGGGATTGAAATCATACATCTGGGCGAGTTTATGAGTCCTGGTATTGGTGTCCTCAGAAGATTAAATACTGGGTTTGTAAGATCCACTGAAACTCTGCAGGCATAAAATTTGAGGAGTTGTTACCTCCGAAGGTAAAGTGGGAGTTCATGAAGTTCACAATAGAGACTTTCAGCAGGACTGAATCGAAATGAGCCTAAGAATATTCGGAGAGCATTGTTGTGAACAGAGTTTAAGGACTGTAATAAATGATTGGATGCGGACCAGTAAACTATACAAGCAAAGTCTGTTTTGGATCGGATTATAGCTCGGTATATTCTGAGTAGAACACTTTCATCGGCACCTTACTGATGGTGGAATAATGTTTTTAACAGATTAATTCTGCGTGAGTTTGTTATCGATAGTTAGTCCTAGACTTGTAATGGCAATTAACTCTAAATTTCTCAGTTTAGGGATATTTTGGTATTTCTGAGCAGTTGTATCTGAAGCAAGTTCTCTCGGACCCTGCAGTAAACGATTCAGCAGATTTTTGTAATAAAAATGAGGGAGGTTGCAGCAGTCGATTTTCCTTGGCAGTATACAATAGGGTCATCTGCGTATAGGACAAATTTAACGAGATTTTTTATATAAGAGCAAATATTATTGATGGCTAGCTAATAAGAAAAGAATAGAACCCATGTAGAGCCTTGGGGTATATCATTTTCCGTCCCTATTGATGTCCAATTTTTCATTAAATCACATAAATTTAACTAACAAATGCGTTATTATGTAAAGTTATTTTATACACATAAAATAACTCTTATCTACTTTATGATTACTATATAGGACTTTTTATTTTTCCGCGGCATTAGCAATTCTTGATAAAGAGCAGTGAATTAATAGCTATCAGTTTTACGTAATACAATTATGTCAAAACATTCACGGTTAATTATTATAATTGATGATTTCTTTATCTAACGAGCAGGTTCTTTCTGACGTACAGAAGGAAAACATTGACGTTCAACATTAAAGAAAATAAGTTTGTTCATTTAAATTTTCTTTAAATTTAGCCACTTTGCAATCAGACTATCACATATGATAATTTTATATTATAATAGTCGTAATAGAAGTAGTAGTATTGTAGCTCATTTTGGCACTTCTTCTTCTTAACGTGCCCTATCAAGTCCCCTTGACGTTGGCGATTAACATGGCGAAACTGTCTCTGTCTCGAGCTATTCTAAACAGCACGCATTTTGGCACGCATGTTATAAATTGAAGACTTGTAATATATTCTTACTATATATCGGAGAAGGTAACGAAAATTTTGCACCTAATCGAATACTATGGTAAACTTCATCGGGATCACGTGTCAAGCCGTATAATTGGAAAAACGTTAGGCGGATTTATTATTATATCCATTGACACGTGATTCTGATGACTTTTAGTATGGTAATGCACATGCAAATCTATTAGTCACCTTTTTCAACACTTAATTGTAATACAGCCTTAATAAAGCGATAACGCTGACAACCGGTAAAACGTGTTAATACTACGACAATGATATTAGTTCAGACAAGTTCTCAAAATCTGGACGAAAATATAGACTAATGTAATGAGATAAACCATAAAGTTTTGGAGACTGGTTATTTACTTTTTCTCGGGATCGTAAAAATCAGCGGAATAACTATAAGAACTGAAATTAAGGAAATGCAATTCCACTTATCGTTAAAGTAACGGGTACATACAACAATGAGAGCACAATTTTACTATGAGAAGAAATGGTAATCAATATATCGTCGGTTCCAGACAGGTCGTAAATGACCGGTCTGGAACTGACTGTCTGTAAAGATTAATTAAAAAGAGAATAAATATTAGACTTTTTATAGATATTTAGAATAAAAACTCATCTAGAAAAGAAAATAATTTTAGATGGTGAAGGGACGGTAGATTTAATGGTAGAATCTCTGGAAGATATGTGTAAGGCAAGCAATATAATAAATTGTGAATCACTATCGAGTTAGCTTAAAGAAGAACAAAAACGGCCAAAACTGATAAGTAGAGCATTGGATCTGGAAGTTAAAAGAAGGCCGAAATAGGAACATACATCATTATTTGAAGTAAATGATGAAGTATACAGGGACATCGATTTCTTGGACGAAAATCCGAAGGAAATGGTAAAAAATTCAAAACATCAGACGAAGACGATGTTACAAACGATAGCTTGCATTAATTCTACAGAGGAAAGAATAAATGGTCATTAACCAAATTAAATAGATTCCGAGAAGCACTGATAAAAGGAACCAAGGAAATGTCTAAAGGCCTAAGTGATGTCTCATATAGAGCTGGCACATTAGAAAAAGAGTACATACGACTGGAAGTGGAAGCGGCCTATGACCGTGCAATGGAATATGTAAGGGAATATACGAACACATGCGAAAAAATATTAAACCTTCATTACAATCATGGACACTTCATAGATATTATAAAACCCGGACAAATATAATTAATTATGTTGAATGCTACAAAGTTCCTTCTACAAGGAGTAAATATAAGAAGGCAGCCAATAATAGATACGGTTGTACAAAATGAAGAAGAAAACATCGTCATTATTGGCGATTTCCTAATAATTGACAACACTAGATACCACCTACTGAGAGTCACAGCTCTTCCATTGTCGCTGGCAAGTGTAGTTGTTCACTCGTTATTCGTAGGCCCCAAGGAATCTACTTGCAGTAGATTATAATAATTTACACTATTTTTAAGTGACATATGAAGATAAAGAAAGTTGTATAGAATTAAACAAAGGAGATTTGGCATGTTCACCTATGGCAATCATTAATCAGAATACCCAGCCGAACTCTATCTTAAATAAATTATAGGATAGAACTTCCAACATCAACTGCAATATAGTAGAGTACATGATAAAGAAAGCCAGTCGGTTGAAAATGAACACACCGAACCTCTGGCTAGTCTTTTCATCATACGCTATAAATTTAGCTATAATGTGCGATGGTTCTCGATCTGTACATATAATAAATCAAAAGCTGCCACCAAAATGCGTTGTTCAGACCCGGAACATAACATTATTCACATCCATTATGCAGAGGCCAATAATAAAACAGATCAACAGTCCCAGATATAATATAGATAGTGGAAAACCATTGCCAACCACCGGTGGATTCCTCAATTAACCACAGGACTAGTGACTATATTCATTGTTATGTTGGTTGTCATTATGTGGAAGACCAGATATCTTCGGAATGCTAAGAATCAAAAAATAAAGGCATCAATGTTCCTGCATCCAAGCTCATCCAGCGCCTCAAAGACATATTACAACCAAAGTTACGTAAAACTTTCGGAATAGTCCCCCAGCAATCGTAGCATTTTTGTGAGAATAAAAATGTAGCTTCGGGACTAGTTTGGGACGCAGTCTATTATAAATTTTTATCTAACAACAACTATAGTGTAATCATTTAGTAGCTGTCAATAAAACTATATTTTACTCCACGACTTCAACATTCTATTTTATCATTGTCGATCGAGAAGAATCGGACAAAGGGAATTTAGAAACAATTCGAACTCACAATTACATTAGAATTTGTCCAGAGAGACACTTCGATAAAAAAATTGAGAAATAACAAATACATCCAGAAAAACAAACTTTGAAAAATTAAAAAAAAACATCATACAACATATCACGGAGAAATGTCCAATCTTTTGTAAACATAAATAGATTTTTTCTTTGACGATCGTAGTTTAGATGCTAATGATGAAAACACTGACTTGACCACCAATACTAATATAAAAAAAAACCTTCCCTGCATATTTTTCTAATTTGCCACGTTTATGGACTACGTGACCTAAATGATCAATGAGAAGGTCACGTGGTCGATAAATCTGGCCCATTAAAAAGAGATGAGGGGACTGCTTTGCGTCAGTTTTCTCTGTCGCACTGGGCGAGCACGACTGTATGGCAGCAGTCAGTCTATTTGTATTACACTGGAACTTGGATATTACGGCCTTGGTAGTTAAGTCATCTCGGTTGTAACGTTAATTTTTAATAGGTCTGGATAAGAACTATTCGATAACATTATTAAAAAGCCGGTTTTATCGGCTAAAAATAAAGTAAGCCTCGTCTACAGTAGGTTGTCGTTTTTTATTTTATGAAGAATAAAGTGCAATGCGTTTCTGGCTTTGCGGTATTATTCCTTCCAGAAATGTGCGAAAGCCCGAATATCCTTTTTGTGTACAGTTATGTGACCGTGACAGTTCTATTTCTCATTTATCAGTGCCATTCTAACAATCAAATTTTCTGTTTCAGAACAGTCAGTTTAAGAAGTTTTCGCTACCGTGAAATTGTGTTCGGCTCGTTTTGTTTTTAGGTTTTAATTTAGTAATTAACTTTTTATTTTTTAATATGGCAAGTTGTAGTACTAAAAAGGAAGGCTTTGTCTATTAAAGTGCGTGTTATAAGAGCATTTAAAATGGCCAAAAATGACTGATAGATGTCGGCAATTTGGACTTGTTAATTCGACTGTCGGCTCAATTCTAAAAAACAAGGACGAAATTTTAAAAGCCTTTAATGAGGAGGGAGAAAATGTTAAAAAGATTAGGAAGTGCATTCGTGGTGATGTAGATTCAGCTCTACTCAAATGGTTCAAGCAGAGTGGCAGTTCTGATATTCCTGTGTCCGGGTCACTTTTCAAGGAAAAAGCTACAGAGTTCGGAAAACTGTTTGGTAAAGATTTCACATGCTCTAACGGCTGGCTACATCGGTTTAAAGCCCGGCACTCAATTTTTTTCACGAAAATTGTTGGATGGGTAAAATGTGTGGTCGAGAACGTGACAGGTGATTGGTTACAAAACACATGGCCACAACTAAGGCATACATGAATGAAGTTATCTTCAGTGGCGATGAAACTGGTGTCTTTTACAAATTAATGCCAGACAAAACTTTAAATTTAAAAATAAAAAATGTGTAGGTGACAGATAAAAGAAAGCTTTTGGTTATTGGGAAAAGTTTACTTCCTAGATGTTTCAAAAACATAAAAACACTGCCTGTAAACTACACAACCAACAAAAAAGGGTGGATGACATCTGCCATTTTTGAAAAGAATTGAGAAAGTGGGACAAAGAACTCTCTTCAAAAAAAGAAAAACTCTTCTCTTAGTTGACAACTGTGCAGCCCATCCCAAACTTAATTTGACTAATATCAACCTAGTTTTATTACCAGCCAACTGCACGAGTGTCTTGCAGCCTATGGACCAAGGAGTCGTAAGAAGTTTAAAGTGCCATTATCCGAAACAGCTTTTGAAAAGGATGATTTTTTGTATGGACAATGGGGAACCCGTGAACATTACATAAATGCCTTTGTCAGAATGAATACAAAAATTTAATGTAAACCAGAGAGAGTTTAGAAATGATCTTGACTCCTACATTTCAGTAGACGATCAGGTAGAAACATTTCAAGTTTTAAGTGATAAAGAAATTGTGGAACAAGTGCAAAATGTGGAAATGGATGTTGATAAAGATAATGAAGACAGAAGAAGGCCGCGTTGATTATCCTACAATCCAAGAAGGAATGAGAGCTGCTGAGACCATACCCAGGTTTTACCAGTTCAGGGAGGCATCCACAACTACCAAAGAAGCAGCTGAGATTATTAAGGACTCTATAGACACACTTTATTTTTCAGAAAGGGTTGTGCAGAAGAAAATAACTGACTTTTTTCAGCATTAGAGAACTTTTTTATAAAAAATGTAAGTTTCATACACATGACATGTTTTATTTCTTAATTTTTTTATTCTAAATGCAGCTGTAATAATAAATAATGCTGTAATAAAATTTTGCCTCGTTAAAATTTCATTTTTTTCTACATATTTTATGACGTCACTTTGATATAGCCCCATTTTTTTACTGAACCCTTCAATGACGATATAAACAAGTTCCACTGTAATGTCTATGGTGTCACGTCGGTTAACTAAGATGAAGTCAATTTGGCTTTTACTATATTTTTCTGCGCATGTTGGGGACATCCACGTCTATAAACTTCAGTACGACTAATTATAAAAAGTATTCGTGATTATGAATTCTTCCTCCTGGCAAAACTATAAGCTTTTCTTTGTCGTTAAGTGTACCAAGACAGTACTGTCCGATGACGCTTTCAGTTGCTTCCTTGCCTACTTTCGCATTCCAATTTCCCATAATGATACTCATTTTGTGTTTTATGTTGCTTTCGTTATGTCTGTGATTAATTAATATAACTGCATTGTCATATTTAACCTATTAAAACATGATTCTACAGAATAATATAAAAAATTCCTCCGAATTTGCATAATTTCTCATGATATTTATTTTTGAAAAATCTTCATACGTATATTTTAAAATGTGAATAAACTAAAAGAAATATGGTATAATAAGCGAAACACCAAGAAAATTATTGTCGAAAAGAATCAAAAGTATGCGGTCACCTTAATAGAAAAAAAAACAGACAAAAATTAGTTGAAAAGATCATTATCAGAACTAAAATTAATCTAACGTACAGTTGCGGTCACGGAATAGTTTACACCTTACTTTTTATATTGTAATACTGTAAAATTGCAGTGTCGTACGGATTTGATAAATGTCAAAGTCAAAAAATTTCAAAACGTCAATGCTTTCGCGAGTGTTCAACAATAAAATAAAAGTATATTAAACTCTTCCAAAATGGTTAGAATACATTTGAATTATGCGCAAAAAGCAAGAGCAATTGCCAAACTCGAAGAAGGTTGGTCACTAAGGCAAGTTGCTGCTGATTTGAACGTGAGTCATATGTGCATATGGAAGATTAAACAAAGATGGATAATTTTCACTCTATAGCACGGTTGGGCGTTCAGGAGGGCAGAAGATTTCCACAGATCAACAGGATGAGATGTTAGTAGATTATTTGAGAGAATCTCCTTTTGCCACAGCTCAAAAGGCAAGAGAAGAGGCAGCGTTTCCAGGCAGTATTCGCACTGCACGTCGAAGAATTAAAGCAAGTGGACTGCTAAATTGTGTAGCTGCACGGAAACCTTTTTGACTGAGGATCACAAGAGGAGACGAGTTGAATTTTGTAATGAATTTATAAACCGCGATGAGAATTTTTGGTCTAGGGTTGTATTTTCCGATGAAAAAGTATTTCAGTCGTATAATAATGGTCGAATAAGAGTTTATAGGCCGAGAAATCATAGGTATGATGAACAGTATACGCATCATTTAAGAAATAGTGGAGGATTCTCTGTCAACGTATGGGGATGGATAAGTGCCGAAGGCCCGGCGTTTGTTATCATGTAGAGGAGAAGTTAACAGGATTATATTACAAACATATTATTGAGCACACAATGTTGCCATCGGTGATCCAGAGATTCCCCAACAACGACTTTATCTTCCAACATGACAATTGCCCGGTGCATACGAGTAGAATTGTTCGAGAATGGCTAGAAGAAACTGATGTTAATGTTCTTCCGTGGCCTTCCCGTAGTGCAGACTTTAACCCCGTCGAAAATGTGTGGGCAGAGTTAACAAAGAAACTAAATTAAAGTTCAGAAAAAATATGAGCTTGATATAACTATAACATGAGGGGATTGGTGCTATCTATGAACAGAAGACTGCAAAATTGTATTGACAAGAATGGGGCTTCCACCAAATATTAATTATTATTTATCATTGTTTATCGTTATTTAATATAAAATAGATTTAAAATAAAATGCATATTAAAAAAAAAGACTTCTTTATTTTCGTTATTAAGATCATAATCCATTTTATTCAAAAAACTGTTTTCTATATTTTTCATTTTGTAAAATATTTTGATAATTTAATTTTAATCTACCTATTCTAGCTAGTACAACCACTGGCAACGTCACTTTGACGTACAAGGTGCGTTTAAAACGAAGTAAAAATTTAAAAAATGGGCTCCTAGATACGTGAACCTGTAAACTATTCCGTGACCGCAACTGTACCACTGAAATATTATATCACTCACAATAAACACCATAATTTAATCTATATCCAACACTTTCCAGTTTACAAACTTCTAATCGAACATACGCCATTTGGAACTACAGTAAATGGACCTACAAGAAATTGCGTCACTTCTGAAACAAAATGTGTACGTGACAAACAGCATTTTCCAATAATTCCAGCACAAGCGGGTAACTACGATGTTGTTTTTATCCGTTCGAGACGCCGGCGTTGATATGAAATACAGGTTGACTTGGTAAAACAAAAGCGGGAATAATTTAAAGATTTTTGATATGGATAAAAACGAGGAAGTGGTATTTAATATATTTAGAAAGTTGTGTGTTTTTTTGCCATCCTTTATTTATTGTAATCTTGTTAATCATTTTAATATTAAAATAAATATATGTATACGGTTGAGTTTGGATTTAATTTGAGTCTCCTACCGTTCTCTTAAAAGTGTTTCTGAGTCTACCCGAAGATCTGCTGAAAGGAACAGTTGGTGGGTTTAGAATAGGTGATCGAAATGAGAGAGGAGAAAGGTTATTCATATAAAAATCAAATAGATTATATTCTTGTAAGCACACGATGGAAAAGTTCAGTAGTCAACGTAAAGACAAAACAATTAAATATATACCTAAAGAGTCTGGAAAATACAAAGAAACACTAAGACATAGTAACACAGCCAACATTACTGGCGGTCAAAATCAGACATGGCAACAGAAAAAGACGTGGATTATAGACGCAATAAATATTACAAACCCCAAGGAAAAAAAAACTGACTGATAAGACACTGAATTTAGAAGAAGAACGAAAAAAAAAATTAGAAACAATGGTTCAAATCCAACAGAAACTGAAAACAAGATAGCAAATAGAGATGCCACTTTGGAACAGGATCTGTTCTTTTCGAAACAGGTTTTTATTTGAAACAGGTTGGAACAGATATTGATCAATAAGTTTTCCTGTTCCAATATAACAGTTTTTTATCACACAACAGACCAGTGTATTTACAATTACTTCAGAGACCGGTGTTGCATTGCTGTGCTTTTATATGGTTGTTGCAGTTCCAGTGGAGTGGAAAGTAGGTGCATGCGGATAAACCATGATTGTAAACTGTGAATTGTCGACTCGCGACAAAACTTCAAACTTTCAAAAATATACAACCACAAATACAATGGTATATTGTTAATGCAACATCCTTTCTGGAAAAAACCGAACCGGTACTGAAAACAACCCATAACACAGTGTTAGATTTGGAACAGTTTGGAACTGAAGCAGTTTTTTTGAAACAGATAATTTTTGGAACTGAAACAGGTTGTAACAGTTGTTGAAAAATCCCTGTTCCAACCATCCCTAATAGCAAATGTAAACAGACGCATAAAAATCGGCGGGCGTACTTTCGACACCAAAATTGTCTTTGTACCTGAGGTAATCGAAGGGTCAAATTTTATTATAGGAAATTTCGACACCGCGGTGTAAAGCAGGTAGGTAGGTAATTAGCGGCGATGGACATTTGCACCCAAGCAGGACAAGCGGGTTTTCCCAATATTTATTGTCACGGTGGGGGCGTGGCACTTGTGTACTTGTGACTAAATTATTTCAGTTGTAATTTATTTCTTGTTTGACGTTGACTTGTGCACGTATACGGATATTTAAAAAATGAGTTTGATAAAAAGTTCCCGTGGTCGAGATTTATTAGTGGTGGAGCATCATTCGTTCTCGAAACAGAGAGTGTTAAAAAGCGGCGAGATATTTTGGCGCTGCATCCAAAGAAACACTAAGTGTTCCGCAAAAGTGTTTACAATAGGCTGTGAGGACCTCACCATCACAAGAAGTGATTTGGTACATAATCATGAAGCCGATCCAAAAAAGCTTGAAGTAAAGATGGTAACCAATGCATGTAAAAGAAAAGCCCAAGAGGACATATCGGAAAAGCCTGCCAAAATTACAAGAACTGCTGTTGCTGAGTGTGATGCCAATTTGCTGACGGTTCCTGACATAGCTAGCATAAGAAAGAACATTTACAACTGTCGTCGTAAACTGTTTACCAGGTCCGTTACCAAGAAGCATATCAGAAGTCCATAACGCGGTTAGTAATTATTCTCCTAAAACCTGTCGCAATGAAAGTTTTTTGTTTTTAAATCATCCTGAATTAAATGTAATTGTATTTTCATGCGAGACAAATATTCGTTTGTTGTGTAAATTAAAAACTTTGTATATGGATGGTACATTTTCATACAGTACCAAATATTTTCTACAATTATTTACTATACATGGCTTGGAAAATGGACATTATGTTCCTTTAGCATACTGTTTGTTAAAGGACAAATTGTCAATGACATACAAAAATTTATTTTCTTTATTAAGGTCTAAGATTTTTGAAACATTTCAATTATCATTAGAGCCAACTGAAATATTTGTGGACTTTGAAAAAGCAATTCACTGTGCTTTATTGTATATGTGGCCCAATGCAATGATTAGTGGATGCCGTTTTCACTTATACCAAAACTGGTTTAAAAAAATTCAATCTTTGGGTTTGGTACAAGAATATAAGGATACAAATTCAGAAATTGGAAAATGGTTAAGGCATACGTTTGGTTTAACTTATTTAAATCCAGCAGAAGTTGAAGAATGCTTTCTTTATGATTTAATGTCATATAAACCTATAAACGCAACACTTGATATATATATGCAGATTATTTACTGGAAAATTACATTTTCGATAGCGCTCTATTTCCACCACACATATGGTCTAATCAGAATCCGTCTATTGCGAGGACCACAAATGCCTGTGAATCCTTTCATTCGAGATTTAATTCTTCTTTTTATTCAACACATCCTTCTATTTTTATTTTTATTGAAAAGTTAAAAGAATTTCAAGTAGACACTTATGTCAAAATAAATAGTTTACATATACCAGCAAAAATCAAAGATACTACTGTTAAGGCTAAATTGGCATTTTTGGAGAAAATGATGGATAAACTACGATCCCAACAAATACGTAGGTTAGATTTTATAAAAGCTGTATCTTATCATTCCTATAATAGCAAATAAATCATTGTATACAAGTATATTAACGGTAAAATGTACAAAAATTAGGTACTAGTTGTATTATATTTAGATATTATTACAGTTATAAAGAAATAAAATGCACATTACTTTTATTAAAATAAATAAATTAATTAATTATGGTATTTTATTTATGTCGCAGCTATATTTATTTGTGTGTCGAATATACCTGTAAGATAAAAACGGGAATTGGGGCTGGTGTCGAAAATTGCCATTAAATTTTAGTCGCTACCTGCTTAGTGTCGAAATTTCCTACGCCCCATAAAATAGAATTGTTAATATCTCCGTAACTGAGATGGAACTTGAAGAACAAACAGTCAGACTGTTACTATACTTCATTAATAAAATTTCTTCGCTACTTAAGATTCTACTGTTAAATTCTTATGATTATTTAAATTTTTATATATATTCCACCTTCAAGAAAAACTTAAAACGCTACGAGGAACATTTTGATCGTATACAAAATACAATGCTGACATTAAAATTCGTTTTGAATAAGACGCTGAACGAAAAAAATAAAATTACCCTTATAAAAAGATCAAAGACATAAAATATTATCGTTGGGCCAGTAAATATATATCTACGACACATTTTATTCTCGCTTTTTGTCGTGAAACCTATCGTGATAATAATCATTTGAATCTTTAATAAGCAGTAGACGGCTCAACAGTTAACGGTAATTCAGCCTTTCTCGTTGAACTGTTTTTTTTTATTTGAAAGGCATGGATCAGCGGCTTCGATGCGTTTCATTATTTGATTGTACCTGATTGGGTGGTCATTTTATTGTCGTATTTAAGTATTATCCTCTCTGTGGTTTTGTTTTTTAATTTACTGTCAAAATAGTTACATTCTGTTTTATGGAGAGTTATCACTTTCAGTTAGTGTGCTTTTAATATTTGGTATAGCATGCATTCTTGATGTATTAGAATCTATTAGTATTATTATTATTATTGAAAACTAGGGCAGGGGCTCTCTATACCGTGCAAGTTGGCAGAATAAATATTTCGGCCGGGTATGATTACTTCGGATTATTCCTTCGACCTTTGGTATATTTCCATTAAGCGGTGGTTCTTTTTGGTTGTGTGTATTTAAATACCGTACTTCTTACCCATAGAAAATGTATTTCAATTACAAACAGTATACCTTTTAATTGGTTGATAGATAATACAATTGCTATTTATTTGCTCTCTGCTTGTATCAAAGAAATATTATCACTTATAATTGTTAAAACGTGATCGAATGATTCACCATGGGGTAGTTGAACTTAAGAGCGGTGTGTCTTCTCCGGTCGGCAGTTGAACGTAAAGAGAAAGAATTCTGACACTAGGATACAGTCTATATTGTGGTAATGTATAATATTTATATATTTTCTTTATTATAATGTAGACTATATACTAATTATGACTTTTCTGTTCACAGGTGACCTACAAAAAAAATCACAAAAAACACAAAAAACGGCTTCGGCCACCAAAAAAATCAAAAAAATACTAACAAAAACCGGCTTCGGCCACCAAAAAAATTAACAAAAACCCCTAAACCCGGGCACGTAGGGCCCAACCCCCTGAGCACCAAGTCGCTGAACTGAGCCGGGACTCAGAGCGGAGACTTGAGGCCCAAGTAAGCAATTTTAGTTCGCGGATAAGCTACATTAAGATAAACAGGAATAAAGCGAAGATGCGCTGTCCTGAGTTTTCACATACGGTTAGGAAACCATGTTGGGGTTCAATTACCCAGGACCTCCACATGAAGAGCACTTGGCTGATTATTGTGCCTCTATAGCGAATCAGATTGCTATAGGGGGAAAGGGATGGTCTAGAGCATTGGAGCACGGTGGGGTGATTCCTGTTTTTAAACACGAATTAAAACACCTTGCTCCAATGAATTGTTACACCCGATCGTACTACCTGGGTGAACATTTCTCATAGGCTGGGTTCAATCAAATTGCTTGCTTGAGAAAGAATTCTGTGCAATCTTTCGCAGAGTCAAATTTTGGACCGTGCCTAAGGGTGATCAGGGGTAAGAAGTGGGAGCGCTGTTGCCAGTTTGGATGAAGTCCGAACAATTATTATCAACAATGAAGCACCGAGTGACCAACTAAGAACACTCTCATCTATATCTCTGGAGTGGATTATGAAAATAGGATCATCAGATCTACGCTTGGTCAAATTCTACGTGTCTTTAATATAACAAGTCCTAGTCTATTTTTTTACAACATTTTTAGACAAATGCAGATTTTGTAAATCACTGCATCACTCTTTTCTTTCTTTTGACCAACTTTCAAATAAATCTTGCTCCTTTAATCAACTTCGTCTTCAATCACCTACACCAAGTCAGAGAAAACGGGGTTTTTTCGGTTTTTCAGAAAGTTGTGAGATAAAACTAATGCTTTGAATAACTGATTTTGATTGTAAAGGAAAAGATACATGTGAAAATGTAAATTACCATTCATTTAGACACTGACTTTAGAGGTTATATAGCGAAAGCTTAAAAACAACGCCGAAAAAACGGGGTTTTTCGTTTTTTTTTTTAGCATGCTGTAGGAAAAAAATAATAGTTTTAATAGCTTGTTTCGATTGTAAAGGTAAGAATACATATAAAAATATGAATTATCATTAATTTAGATGTATGTTGTTAAGATTATGAGTCATCCATCTCACTAAAAAACCTAATTTATGTTTATTTTATTAATATTTTTTTTTATTTAAAAAAAAACTGATATTGTATCTTATGGCAGTATAAATAAATTTTTTGTTTTCTATGTAATACTTATTTTTTTTGTTTTTGTTCCTAGGCCCATACAATTTATTGTTAAGGGGTGGGGGTGCTTCAGAAAAATGCCAAAAAAAAGCAGTTTTTTTCGATTTTTCCACGTTGAAAATGATAATAATACCTATGCCATTCGAAAAAACGGGAAAAAACCCATAAAAAAACATTGTTTTAAAGTTGGCCAAAAATTTCCGACATAACCTAAAATATTACTAAAAATTTCAAATATTTTTTCCTTGGCTCAATTTTCAAGCTAAAAATCTGAAAAAAATCAAGTAGTATTGTATTATTAAACTACGCTTTCATGATTTTTTTCAGATTTTTTGCAGCAATACAGCGTCTAAAAAAAATTTTTTTTTCTTTAAATACGTTTTTTTTTTCCCATAGCGAACCCCCAGAGGCACCTAAGGACTTGAAAATTTAACCGAGTGAGTTTTTAATTATGTCCTTTCGAATGGCCAGACCCAAAACTAAATCGAGCATGGTGCAATTTTGACCATCTTATCCCGCTATAGCCTTTAATACAGAGTAACTTGTTCAAAGTACAACACTACAGATAATATAATCTGTACTTATTTATTTAATCTTGAGCATTAGACATGAGTCACCTTCGTGAATTTATAAACTAATCATCGAATGGAAATAAAAAATTCAAATCTTAGCCATTAGCTATTCGAAAGGTTAATACTTCTTCATTTTAAAACGAGCTCTAGAATACATATCATCAGATCTTGAAGCGAAAACATCTGTTGCGCAAGAGCATTGAACTCTTAAGCAAGAATTAAATTGTTTAAAAAATATTATTAAATTTATAATAAAGTACAGAAGCTAATACAAAAATTAATGTAGTCAACAAGGTGATATATATATTTTAGTAAATTAGTCTATTGTTATAGCACTTAACAGTGAGTAAAATCATAATTTAAAAATATCCTTGACATGAATGGAATAACCTTAAGCCTACTTTATGCACTGAAGTGAAAAAAGAAAACAAAATTTTCAATGATCGTAAAAACGTCTGCAACATGGCCAATTAAAAAAATTTATAATAACTGAAAAGAGTGGCACATACTAAATAGATAACGATCATTTTGGCAAGTAATTAAATGGGTGGAAAAAACTACATACAAGGTGATACTGCCATAAATAATCTGCTAGTTTCGATTTTAGACTGCTTTGAGACAGTCGATAATCCTCAATGCACTTGTTTGAAATGATACAGTAATTTTCATAAACCAATAATGTGGGTGCCGACATAATGTGTTTAGGTAAATAACGTTCACAAATATACTGCCTTCATTACCATAACGGCATTTTAATTAAAATTGATAGTAAAGTAATAAAAATAATCCCCCCTTTCTTCTTCTATTGTTGAAAATTTGTAAATTATTAGGACCGATTTAAATCCTAATTAAATAACTCTGCAAATTTTTAAGGTTCTAAATCTAAATTGTTACTAGGGTTAATTTTGTGGTTTTCAGGGAATTAGTGTTTGAAGATTAATCTGTAAGTTTACCTGTTTTATATTGCAAAATACAATGTACATCGTACATGAAAAACAACCAGTTGAAAAATAGTCTTTCGAGTAAAAAAGTTGTTAGAAGGTGTGATATTCAGTGAAATATTGTTACAATGTGAGTAGATGAACAACACGGCCATGACTATAAGAATAGGGAAGACAATGTATTAGAAATAGAGAGACTGTCATGACTATAGAAATAGGGAAAAATAATGACGTTTTAACATAAAACATGACGTTTGAAATAAAACCTGACTAGAATGTTTTATATTATAGAATGATAGAGACCCGTTTTAATATTATAGAATGATAGAGACTCGAGCCGTGGTATACAGGCGGTCGTTAAAGTGTCTTTATACCACAGGTAGGGCCGTTATGTGTTACGTGGGCTCGTGAAAAGTAGCGTGTCAAAGGCCTCATTGTCACGGCGTGACGTAACGTGAATCTTGAATCACAGGGGTTGTTAAAAAAAACCTTTCGAATAATTCGTATATATCCAACGAATTTGGAAACGACATGATTGAATATATAGACAAAAGATAACAAACGAAGAACAAACCTGCTCCCATTTCATTACGATAAGCATATGGGAGGAGTTGACCAATATAAGATCGAATTCTTACTAGCCCTGTGACAGAAAGACGTTGAGGTGGTATAAAAAACTAGGAATAATTTCCTTCAACTTATGATATTAAATTGACATTTGTTATACAATGACTACTCAGGTCACAAAATGTCACTCTATGATTTTCGATTCTCACCTCGCTTTTACCAAATTAACAAAATAAAATTATTACAAACACAAAGCACCACATATTATCACTAAAATATCTGCAGTAAATCATGCCGGCAAAACATAAAGAAAACGTTATAAGCAGTGTTCAAAAAAAAACTTACGAAAACAGACAATATATCATTGTGAAAACTGTCCGGAAAAAAACCTGGACTGGAGAGTCAAGTTTTTTATTTTTTTGTTATGCAATTGTTATAATTTAGTTTGTTTTAACGTTATGAATTTTTAGTTTTTTGAATCATTAAAAAATATTTTAAAATATATTTTGACTGGAAAACTGTAATGTGTTTTTGTGCAATATATAGATATCCTTATTTTAGTTGACTTTTATTTATTTGCTCAAAAAAATAGAAACAAAACTAGTAAGACTCACATGAGCTCCACTCAATACATAGCAAGAAAATCCTACCAGGGTGCTAATGGCGCAGATGTGAGTTGCAAGTCAAATTTAGTTAACACCCTGTATATATCATTTAAATATTAAATGTCCTCTTGTCCTCCTAACAATAATAACATAAGCATTTTTACAAAAATACTCTTCCGCACCTGGCATACAATTGTCCCTTAAAAGTGCGCAGTCAAAGTGTTAAATAACAAGAATAATAAGGGCACCTTAGCAGAACTTATGAGGGTCAGGGGGTGCTAAGAATCCCCATGAAGAAACTAGGACCCACCCGAAAGTGGAAAGATTTAAAAATAAACAAACCCGAAGCCGGCAAAATCCACAACACCATCCAAGAAATGAATAGACTTGACATTAGTATCCTTGGCATCAGTGAGATGAGGTGGCCTAATTCAGGAACGATGAAAATTGACAAGACAATATACTACTCAGGTAACAATCAAACAGAGCATTGGAATTAAGTTTGGTATCATCGTAAGCGAAGGAAATAAAAAATGCATTAAAAACGTAATCTACCACTCGGTACCGTATGCTACTTCTACAATTACATGGAAGTCCAATCGATATCAATATCATACAGGTATATGCTCCAACAACTGATAAACCCGACACTGAAATTGAAGAGTTCTACGGAGACCTACAAGGACTAATGCAGCTTACAAAAAAGTATGAAATATCGATAATAATGGAGACCTCAATGCAAGAGTGGGAAAAGGTAAATCTGAGAATATCATTTTAGAACATGGATTAGGTCAGCGAAATGAAAGAGGCGATATGCTGTTTCAATTTTACCAAGAACAGAATATTACTATTATGAACACGATGGTTCAAATTACCTGCGCGCAGACTAAACACATAGAAATCGCCAGAAGACAATGATAAAAATTGCGTCAGAAACCAACTAGATTATATTATGATCAACTAGAGATACCGGAAATAGTCTTAGACTCAAAAAATAAAAGAAAAAATCTCATAAACTCTGTAAATCGTAGACATTTTCCAACACCAAGTGTACATGCTATCTAACATCAACGGTCTCATCAAAACTTTCACATAACGTTTGTCTGTACAAATGATTTAAAACCAATTAAATATACATGTTTTTTTTTATCATCTAACTGCTTTGAAAGACCCAATTTTTCGGCTGTTTAACCACGGCACTTCCATATTTTCACATCATCACGACTCCCTTATCACTACAACAGACACCACTAGCTCCCATTGACAAACTCTGACGCGCAATCCCGAACAACTTATTCTAAGGTGAACCACTGAGGCATTCCGCGCGTTCACAACCCCTAACTGATACACACAAATCCACCGACTGCCCAAAGCATAACTACCTAGATATAGTAAAAGCGCTAGTCAGGCCATCTTCAACGCACAAATGCGCAACAACACTACCCTACCACACAGTCAGCGCGATCTTCTCACACGACAGAACATCCAAGCTTATTCTATGATAAGGGATGACAACTGTAAAACATTCTAACACTACATCACATGATTCCCATTAGTCATGCGTGAGCTCATATCAGAGAATTCTCGATCCGCCTATGGACACAACTTAAACCACAAATTCATAACTCAACACTGAGCTCGTGACACATTATTCAGATCACCGATGACAAATCCTCTTCTTCTCAACAGCCTGAAGTCCACGCGTCTGGTCCATTCACAATCTACATTCCGACAGATCAAACACTACGAACATGCGCAAATAAACGAGTTCCTATAAGATATCAATCCTCATAGACAGACGAGAGCCACTGAATCTTACAAACATCTATACTCAACACAGTAGGAGGTCGACAAGGATCACTTAGTCTAGCACTACAAGACCAACGTCTATCACATGAGAGGTTCATATTAAACACAACAATATATATCCGAACCTCATTACATCTAATACACACACAACTAGTAACGCGCTAGGTTCCATCTCATAGCATCACAACTCATTCACGAGACGCGCAGTATAGAGACCACTCACATATGGAGACCCGGATGTTCCAGTGACATCTGAGAGTCTAACTCACATACATGACTTTGAAAGGAGATCAGAACACAGTACTACTCCTCTATCAAACAGCTAATAGAACACTATACACCTAGAAATTGCTGCTGCGCGTCAAGGTTCAGACACCCGAGATACACATGATCACGACATAGAGAAATCCACGGGAACGACTATGCGTCATTATCTCTCTATACAACACTACCTTCGTGCGTCTAGTTGGATACTCTTCTCATTCTCCATGATTTAACATTGCACTATCATCATTTGTGGATGTGTCAACTTCAAAACAATTGCGCACGTCTTTTGCACTTTCTATAACAGTAGGCGATGCACCGAGTCATCGCAAGTCGCTGTTATATAGGCGTAGAGCTATCTTCTAGGACTACGCTACTCCAATTCTACACTATAAATTTTCTATCGCACATATGAGATGGAAGCACTCAAGACGCTCTGTACCTCGATTAAATCACAATCTCTAAGTCTATCTTGTGAATAGAGAGTACCGGTGTAGTATTTTTGAGGCTATACAAGGTCATCGTGATATAATTACAGAGAACAGAGACATTTAGTAATATGATGTATTCTATAATGTGTGTCGTAGTGAAGAAATTTGTGACAGTATGCAGTGTTATACTGAGCATCACGCGTACAGTGGGGTTATATTCAGTTGCTTCTGGGGTGATTAAGAAGGATTACAAATTCTCTGGTCCACTTATGTCAACACTTCAACTCTAGCGAGATTTCTACTAAGTATTAGTATTCTAGTGAGGGTGATATTCTTCACTTATTACACGACACTATATCTGTGGAGAGTAACACACTATTTCTGGTGTGATATCTTACACATTATCTGTGGACACTAGCTGTGAAAGAGTGCACTCCGCGTGAGACAGTAGGTGTATTAGGATAAAGTATTCGTCTATACTAGGAGACAGTCGAATGGGACTTTTGTGACACTATAGAGCTGAGTGGATGTGATAGAGTATAGTCTGAAGATGTGTGCTCACGGATGATGTGACTTATCTATATTATAGCGGGTAGCAATAGAATTTTCTTGGTAGAAGGATAACTACAATGAGTTTCGAGTCAACAGTTCACACTGGGTTAACAACACAATGTCATTACACTGGGAGATGTCGAGTGTGCGTATATCCTTGAGTGTTTAGGACAGTAGATACTAGGGGAGAGATCTCAGAGTGTGAGAGAGAGTTCCATACATTATTATCATCAGAGTGACAAGTTTAGAGTAGCACATACTTTCTACTCTTTACAATATATAGCAAATGAACACTTGGAGTGATAAGATGCAGAAGACGGCACATTCTATTAACAGATTTGTGTTACGTTTCTGCTATATAGTATTTGCGAGGGCTCGTCTCTGTATTGTCAGTAGAAAGTGATATAAGTAGGACTGTATAAAGACTTGCTGACGAGATTAGGATCCATATTTTGTGATATTGTACGTATGAGAGTGATGATAGATGTTACGGTTACATGCATGTACACTCCTTAACTCATCATTATATGGTCAATGCGAAGAGACTGTGACTTCTAACAAGGGGTGAATATGGATACACACACTTCAGTAGCGACATCTAACTGGATCTTACTGTGGACACACTATGTAATAGGCGAGGTGCAGATCACATTGGGTGTGTAGCGGTAAGGATCAAGTGATGTGGGATGAGGACACAGGATAGGATGACACACTGGACACACTGTGATCACAGCGAGTGACTGAGAGGTGGTTGAGGACGCGGTAGGAGTGAGCATGGACACAGCGCGCACATGGCGTGTGACAGATATGGTGGCTGAGGGGAGACACACACATGTAGCGACGGTGAATCAGTGGGAGTTGAGTACAGCAGACTAGGCTGTGCGTGAGGGGAGGTTCACGTAGACGAGGGGGGCACAGTGAACAGGTAGTGTAGAGTAGTTAGGCACACTGGACTTTGAGGGGGTTTAGGGTTTTGGATTTTCTGGTAATATTAGGGTAAGTGAGCGAGCTCGAGTATTAGGATTCTATCTATATATCTATATCTAGTTTGTTACACTTATTAGTAGGAATTACATAGTCTAGAGGACTGGTGTATGGGGGTGTGTGTATGATCTAAGCAGTTGGTGGGGGTGTTTGATCACATGTATAGAGAGCAGACATCATCGGGCGTTGAGTATCTTTTATGGATCACGAGTTAAGCGTTGTATCTTTATATATGTAGATGTGAAAGGTATGTGATTTGCGTGCTCAGAGTTGTATGAGAACAGGTTAGAGAGAGGATTTATGATGAGAGTGTAAGTTAGAGAGTGAGTGTTGGTTTTGGGGGGTGGGTGGTTGAGCGATATTGGTATAATATCAGGAGAGACACATGTATATGGGAACGATTAGTGTGTGTTGATATTACTACAATCAATCTCGTCTGTGATAACTAGAGTGGACTAGTAGGTGTGACATGGATGGGTTACAGTTGTGGGGGTCAGGGTGGACGACTCTAAAGAGGACGACTGTGAGGTTATAGGAACACTCATACATATGTCTTTGTGTTTATTAGTAGTACTAGCACACAAGTAGTGACACACTATTTTAAGGATATAGATCACATGACGAGATGAGCGATTGGTACTAATTTCAGAGTATGTAGCGGAGTGATGTGACTTTTTGGGGGGTTAGGTTTATAAGAGTGGTGGAATTCACTGTCTACTGTATGCTGTATATGATTACAACAGGAGACGACATATCTTTGAGACAGGCTATATACTATATCCTGCTTAACGAGTGTAGAGCTGGTTTGAGAGATATTGATAGCGCTTCTAGAGTGTATACTATTAGTGTTATAGAGGATGAGGTGTAGTTATAATGAGTGTATGTTGGCTTGGTACTAATAAGATAGAGTAGTATGTAGAACATGGTAATGTGTTAGCATAAGTCACTGTATCAGGATCATGGGTTTGATGACTATTATACATCAGTGATACTGAATGTGATGGTGCAGATCAAGGGAAGTGTGTTCATGGGAGTGAGCTGCATGATCATTATAATAATCGATGAGACACACTGTATGAGTCTAGAGGATACACATTGGATTGGGAGGGATGCACATGACATAGACTGATCTGTGGGAGCGATTGGACTGATCTAGACTGTTTATCAGTCTTCAGTGGGTAGTTTACAAGACTGATACACGATCTATTACGATCTAGCTTACTCTCAGGGTGTGGAAGAAATCTATGTTATAGACTATTAGTAGAGTCTATCTATGTTATTGGTTGAGTGGTTGACGTGGAGATAAAATGTCTTGTGGCGTGTGAATAGTCACTATTGGTGCAGAGGGTGGTACAGGTGAGACGATTAGAATCTGGTGGTATAGAGAGGAAAGTGATACGTATCATACAAAATGTCTAGTGAGATACAGCATACATCATGCTAGTTGTGTAGTGGATATTGTATTGACTACTGGTGTCTCTATATTAGTTTAGATACACACGTTCTTCTATTGTAGAGTAGGAGAGATGACTCTGTTGTGTGGAGCACGTATTTTCAGATGATTTGGTCAGAAGAGGAGAGTAGACGCGCATTGTAATTGTAGGTTAATGATTGGCAACTATTATATATGTGTGGTGAGAGTGTATGAGGAGCACGATAGAGTCTGTATAATTGTCTAGGATGGTGTATGTGAGTCTCATGGGGGTTATGGCGTGTGTAGTATTCTTTAGGCGACACATATTTATACACGAGGGGCACAGGAGGGTGTGAGTAAGTAGTGTGTGGTATCACGTGAGGGTTGTAAGTGGGGGAAGGACACACGTAGTCTGATACAGTGATGTGTACTCAACATAATTATATGATGTTGAGGACAGGATCTCATTTTTTGTGGAGATTTGTATTGAAGATTTATAAGTTTTTTTTTGGTTTTACTTCTCATCTGGACTATATCTAGTTATATATCTATCTATATCTCTATATCCACACGGGGGTATGAGTATGGTGGGAGAGAACAGATGCTCTCTATCAGTGAGTCAGGTCACACGCATAAGGATGGAACACACAATAGAGGATAAAGGTGGGAGAGAGTATTGTTAACTGGATAGGACTTAGATAGAGAATATATATAGATTTATATTTGGATGGACATTGAGAATAGTCTGTTGAGAGATGCGAACGATATCGTTAGAGACATTTTCAGTCTCGAGAGACAGGATCACACTTATGTGTTTGGGGTGACGTACGGGATAGAGATGTGTTGATGTCACACAGATCTCAGTATGCGACCTAACTGTAGTATGTTCTGAGTGAACACTGGAGTGCGATAGTATGTGTGATAGACTCTAGAGTTGCACCGTCGAGTGTCAACACACTGTGGTACTGATGTTTGATACAATTATAGATGTCATATCACTACGTCTTTAGCTTCAGAGGGAGAGGATATTGGGTGTCTGTTGTGGTTTACGACACTGAAATATAGACTCAATATCATTGGATTTGTAATAGATTGAGAGAACACATGCGGACTGGAGTGTGACACAGAGAGTGGATCAACAGGAGTATATACATTTGTTTCAATAGTCTGTAGCTTTGTATAGATGGAAGGGTCACACACAGTTGGGATTGTGAATCCATTAAGCGTGGATGTCAAGAATGGTGTATTTGTGACATGGATTCAGCATACAACAAAATTCGGTATCAACAGGCATATGTATCTATTTACAACTGGCGTAATCGTTGGACGGTGGAGTATACTAGCTAAGATGAACACACTTAGAACATCACACACGCATAAGCTATATTAACAGAGCTGTACTGATGGGTGAACTGTTTGAGAATACATTAGTCTGTAAAGAGCATTATTACAACTGTAAGGAGGGAATTAGCTATGGGAGTCACGATAGGCGCAGTGTGGCCTTTTGAAGTGGTGGAGATCAATACAGGTTAATGTCACAAGAAGTGTGGCACAGACAGTTGTCTGCAAGTTATGGTAGATGAAGCAACACAGATTAGGAGGGGGTCTCTAGACGAGTCAGGGAACTCTTGGATTACATGAATGACAATGTGTGGGAGTACTCTCTTGCAAGTCAGTGGAGTGAAGAGAGATGAGATTATTATAGGTGGAGTTATCGGAGATCGTACGTAGGATGGTGTAGTTGGTATATTAAGCGTTTCACACACTGCAATTCACAATTACAAGTTTGTATTTTGTCTAGCTGGAGAAAAGTAGATGGAGTGATAGAGTCAGAGACGTGATTAGGAGGTAGGTCGTTGCACAGAGCAGTGTGAGAAGGTAGTGAGCACACATATATCATGGACAACACGGTCTTAGGAATGGGGACTAAGCTAGATATAGGCACGGGACATATGGGACACACCACATGGTGGACTCTTTACGAGACTATAGATATAGATATATTGAGTGAGACTATTGTTACTGCGTGATAGTCAACGTGATAACAATACTATGACAGAGTGGAACACTTAGGTGGGCACACAGGACATATCTTGGAAGATTATATGCGACACAAGTAGGATAGTGTTTCACATTGAACATACAACTTGGTGGATGAGGGTGTTGAGGAGATGTGCTGGTGTAGTTAGTAGATAGTGTGGTATAGCTCTCATATAGCTTCGATCTGTATATGATGATAACTTATGTGGACTTATTAATATAGCGAATGTATAGTAGACTCTATCGTAACTTGAATGAGGTGTGATAGTCATCTGAGTTAGAGGTAGTGTGGTTATTGGAGAGATCTCGGAGTGATTATAGGACAGAGGGTGGCAATAGGGTGTGTTCTAGAACACTTCTAGAGTTAGTTACGAGGACAGGTAGATCTTGATCTCGTTTCAGAAGCTGGACTGCGATAGAGATAACATGGTAGGGATATAGATTCATTTTACTAAAGTTAGTGTTGTGATTATTGGTGATCTAACACAGCTATTGAGAGATACTTAGTATTTGGAGGGGTACTGTGAGGTTGAGCACGAGTATTTCTACACGTAGGGTCATAAGTGGAATAAGACAAGCAGTTCATTAAGAAGAGAGGTAGAGTGATGAATGATATGAGCACACAACCAGACACAGATTGGTAAAGATGTGACTGACTATGAGTAATTGGGGAGGTGTGTGAATTATGTGTTAGGGGGGTTGAATTGGGGAGTGTGGGTTGGTTGGGGAGAAAAGTGTGTGAGGTTGGATGCAATCTTTAGCAACACGACATGGTATGATTATGAGGTGCGTGGACACAGACAGTGAGAGAGATAGCTTGGAGAGGTGAATGTGGGTATGTTGAACAGTTGTATATAGAAGGAAAAAGAGAGTAGTTATAGTTTGGGGTGAGAGGTAAAGTTTGAGGAAAGTACGATGTGTTGGAGTTAAAGATTGATTGTGGAGTGTGGAGAGAGAGGAGTACACACTGATAGCAGGTTCTCTATTTAAGTGAGATGGGTGATGGAGGTTTTAGGTAAAGGGGTTTTGTTGATATGGGGATTTGGGGGGAGGGAGGGGGATGACAGGGAAGTGGAGAAGTAGGAGGTAGGTGTGGATTTAGGGGTGGGTGATTGGAAGGTATGTTGGTTTGGGTGGGAGAGATGGTTGTGGGGTTGGGTGTGGGGTTTTGGGGGTTGTATGGGGAGGAGAGAGAGGAGGGGAGTATGGGGTTTTATGTGGGGGTTAATTAGATATTGTTATGGGGATAATTATTAGGTAAGGAAGGTAGTGGGGGGGATGGGTATGAGAGATGGAAGATGAAGGGAGGGGGGGGGTGGGGGTTAAGTAAAGGGGGGGGGTGGGATGGAGGGGGGGTGGGGATAGTAGGATAGATGGGAACGAATAGTATGGGGGAGGGGGTGGATTGGGGTGGTAGGGGTTTGATATGTTTGTTTATTGTATTTACATATTTTAATAGAGTAATAGTATTAAGATATAGGAGAGGTGGTTGGTTAGTAGTGGTGAGGTGGGTGGTGGGTATGGTTTCAAATTGATTGGTAATTGAAGATTTGGAGTATAGAAAACATTGGGGTTGTAGGAGTTATTTAGAAGTATATTTCTCGTGGAACTAAGCGCTTTTAGGGAGCGTTGTTATCAGTCGCTGACCCACTTCTACGTTCATATTGCTACAAAGAAGGCATCCCACTAGATCCTATTTATAAATATTTTGCGACTTGCACCCTTTTGGCCTTGTACCCTTCATAATGTTAACTCATAAATTGTAATAATTTAAATTAAGGTTTTTAAATTTTGAATTCCTGCATTTTATAAAGAGTATAACACAGGTGGTCCTTAAAATAATTGTAAGCACAGAAAAAACCGTAGTTTCTATTCTACACTATTTAAAATAATACGATTTAAGTCAAGTTGCATAAGTAAAATAGTTGATATCTAAGAAAGATACAGGTGTTTAAAGTGAGGAAATTTAAAAAAAAATTTATTTTTCGATATAACTTTCATTTTCCCAACATTTATGTATATAAATTAACTACTGGGTACCTATTAAAGTATCTGGTTAATTATTAATTTGATGCTATGCTTTGAAGTTGTACTGATAAGAGGGGCCGCCAACAAAATTGGCCATGAAATTTCACGTTAACTTTTTACTCTTCAAGCTACACGGTATTTTTAATAAAAAATAATATTAGACGATACTTTATTCTAACAAAAAAAATGATATACTTGTGAATAACTTCAATAAACTCAACAGTTTTCCCCGTAGATAATCCGCATTTTAGAAATCAACTACATAAAATATGATTATCGAGCAATTACTTCTGAGACATACTGAAAAGAAAATTAAGAGAAAAACAAACAATTACTCTCTCAGAATATTTGGTTTAAATTACCTTTTAATAAAGGATAATCAGATTTAATGAATTATTTAAATAAAAGAAATTATATTAGGCAAGGATACTAAAATATCGGATTTGTATTTAAATAAACAGAGAACAATTGTATTTTTACATATCAAACATTTTACGTTTTGTATTAAATTTAAAGCTTAACATCAATAAAATCAATAACACTTTTAATTACAAACCAATATTAAGAAATTATGTTAAAGTAATATTAACATTAAAGCATTTTTGTCAAAGAAATGTTCAATAATTTCCACCATTGTTCCTATTAATTCAATATCTTGGTCTATACATTCCATAAAAAGCGTCTCATATATAGAATAGCGGTCATTGGTTCTAAAGAATTGAGATGCAGTATTTATTATACAGTAGTCTATAATATATAATATATAAGTAATGTTTTGAAATGTTTATGAATTAAATAATTATATAAGTATCGGTCGACCACAAAATATGAATTACTCAATGACAATCACAAATGCGTTTTAAGGAAAGATGTATTTAACTACTGTCTCACTTCCGCGTTCCTGTGTAATTTAATGGTGTATCATTTTGAAAAACCCTCACTAAATTTTGAGCCGTTAAAATTTGATGCCATTTTCTTTCTTACAAAAAATTCAATAAAAAATTATTTATAAAAAAGTAAAAAAAATCTCGACATCCACATTGCAAGGTAATTCGCAAGTATTCGCTTAAAAAGCGAAAAGATATAACGCCCCTGAAATGTTTCTGAGCAGAAGAATGTTTCGAATTCCGTGATACCAACCATCTAGGAGAAATTAATTCATTTTAAATGAAGTCTAAAGATTGGCAAACGGAGGACTCTAACACGCAAAATCCATTCACCAACAATTAAAATATTTAATGACATGTTATGAAAAAACCATGGAAAGACTTTATCCAAGGAAAGGGTAGAATGGTCGAAAGTGACGAGGAAGATCCCCAACAAGATAATCTTGTTGGGGAGATCTCTTCTTTGGCATTTATCTAAGAACTAAGAGGAATTAAAAGTTTGGAAGACAGATTCTCTGAACGTGTGTGAAGTATCTTTAGAATTATTGAATAAAGCGTAACAGTAAAAATATATGGAGACTTCAATGCTCAGTCACAACAGCAACCTAAAACGAGGACAAACAAGTTATCTCAATTTACATGTAAATGAATTTTATTTAATTATCCAGTTCTTCGGAACCCGAAGTGAATATTCCCGTTTTTAATTTCTCCACATAACTAAAAAAGGGGAATCCAAGATACTATAGGTCATAAACTGAATAATACATACTAAAATATCAATGTCAGTATCAGTATAAAATCAATAAAAAATTAAAACTGAATTAAAATTAATATATTACGAGAAGAATCAATAAGCCTTTAGATCTGGAAGATCATGTACTGAAACCATTTTATAGCCAGACTGTAACATTACTTGTAGACTTGAAAGACTTTCGGCAGAAAGAACTAAAACCGTCATACCACAAGAAATATACCACTAATCCATTATCAAAACGAAACTGTCGGAAAACAATATATCAAACCAACACATAAAAAAGAAGAGAACTAACTAATCTGATCAAAGTTGACACTTAAAAATAAGACAGAGATTATTTTGAGATCTGATGGTGTTTAAAAAAGGTTCTTGAAACTGTTTTGTTTAAACATCGTTAGATACGATTGAAAATTACCTCTTCGGGTGCTATAATAGTATCCTCCGTTAAAATTACCACCTCCGCCGCGTTTTAGGTAAAGTTGGCGGTGGTTTTCTCTTCAAATATAGAATATAATCTCTCAAAGAAAGCGCCGAAAGATATCCCGTGAGCTGAAGTTTCATTTTAGACCACGACTCCAACAAAAGGTAATTTAACATGTATTGTTTTATGAGAACGAACTGCTGAAGTGAAAAATTGGCGGTAAAGGAAAAAGGAATGGGAAAACGTGACTAACAGCCATGTAGTTTCAAACACCTGGATATCCACTACTCCCAAACCAAGAGAAAGCACGAAACAGAAGTAGAAGAATAGTTGACTAGAAGCAAACATCGTCGAAGATGCTCTGAATAGCACAACATGAAGAATAAAGAATGCTAGAAACCGCAGAAAATGAAGAAGCATCAATAAGACGCAGATATATGCAAGGCAAAACGTATAATGAATATTCCCCAGGCCATCAGTGGAATGGAATCTCGAGCAAAAATGAAAGAGAAGAAAATAACTTTTACAATAAACCCAATCCGGCATCAGTTTTTCTCGATATGTTGCCCGTTTTAAAAACTGTACTAATATGGGCAGGACAGACCGCTACAAACTAAAGATCGAACTGTTTTTTTAATTTTTAATTTTTGTTATTGCGATCCAATTATTTTCCACGATGATCATTTTAGTATTTTTGTCATTTAGCAAGTTCAAATGCTTTTCCCCATGATAAAAAGTCTGGTGGTTTTGGTATTGACGTGAGTTTTCCGGTCTTTTGATGTGATTAGATATCTATTTAAGGTCACTATGAAGATCTATATCGCATGTGCCAAGGCGCATTCTCTATAACTTTTGACAACTGTTTTATAAAATTTGTTGTTATGAATTGGGATGAGCTAGCACAGCGCCAAAATTGTTGTTTTGTAACCAATAACACTTCTAAATTGTTCATCAATAGTCTGCTTAATACATATATGTCTTTTGTATTAAACATTATACAGGTTGACAATTACACAAGATTAAAATCGAAGGAAAAATAACCTCTATGTAAAAAAAGGCATACACTATAGGTAAACTCTAATTTTGCATTAACTGATGAAAATTAAGAGCTTTTATTCTAGCTGGCACCAAGTTATAGAAATTTATGGTAAATAACCTTGAACCATTTCTGATCTCTCAAGTCGGCCAAATTCGTGGTATAAGAATATTGTTAAATTATGGGAGATAATTGTGAAAATCTACATGCGCATGTATTAGCTAAGATTTTGTTTAATGTGCACAGACACTGCATAATTATACACAAGGTAAGACAAACATTTTTTAAAGCTCTAAAGGAATTTCTACAGTCTGCACTAAACAGACCCAGAGATAATACGAACACACTTTCTTGGTAGAGCAAACCTATATCAATATGAAAAGAGTGACCCCAGGAGAAAAAAGCAACAGACCAGATGAAAATTACTATGATAAGCAGTTAAAATAGTTTTCCCGGAAGTCATGTACAAGGTTCCTGAAGAGGAAGAGGTAGAGAAATAGAAAAGCTTATTCCATAGAAAACTATATGTGTTCCCAAGTTATTCCGCATCAAATATATCCCCAGAACATCGCTCCGGTTAACTTGGTGATTTGAATGGTTCAAGAGAAACGGTTAGTGTAAAAACCAATTAAATAGGTTTTTTTTAGATTTTGGTAATCAAGGTGTCAGAATTCAACAAGGATGATACTAGCATAGAAAGTAATGTCATCAACAAATAAAACATGTTAATGAATTGAAATAAATCAGTAAATAAAACAAATCATACTACCAATGCCGTACAAGAAATAATAATTAATGATCAGGAACATAGTTCAAACATTTACTATATTGCTGATGATGATGGGATCTTCGTTTTACTATGGTAACTGTTTGTAATTGGGAGAAGTTTCTTAGGAAATAGTTGTTAAACAAATGTTCATTGGCTAACATTTTTATTGTTAACTAAATGTATTACTAATAAAAGGTTACAAATTTGGTTGTAACCCATTTGTTTTTAAAATAGACCTCTAACCTCATCGGTTATTATCACTAAAGACATCCCGCCAGCCAAGGGACATATGGATGACAATAAGGGGTTTTTTTGCATCCACATCTGACACTTATCTAATAATTTTACAGCTACATTTAACACTCAATTGAACCTTAAGCTTAAGCTTGGTTCAAGCTCATTTGTAAAAACGCGTGTTATTTTATTATCTCATAAATTGAATATACTAAATAATATACCTTCGGTAATTATTAAAATGTGTTTATTTAAAAAGATAACTACAAGGTGGTCCAGAATTATGTACATTAATTTCTAGAAATTCTTATTTTTTCAAATATCTTCCAAACGGTTTTGAATACGGAGTTCATAGGTATTTTGGGAGTGATAAGACATTAGGATAATTAATTTCATGTCACCACCTACCACATCCTATATTAATACAGGGTAGTTTTGGAGGGTAACTGGGGGTTATTGCGTCACATGTTTTTTAATTTTTACATATTTTAAAAAAATATTTTAAAACTTGTTTCCTTAGACTTTTCTACGCAAAAGAGGTGCTCTTGTAATATTTCGATAGATATCACCGTTTTCGATTTATTTAAACTCGAAGGTATACATGTATTTTATTGTAATCTTTACATTTCTTAATATTCATCAAGTATGCTTTGGAATTGACACTTATCTTTAGGAACAATTTTATAGTTTATTTTTATGAACGCGAGAGTAATTAGCATAATTTTAACTGGTACCTTCGACCACTCCATGGGCGTGCTCAAGATTAATTGAAAAATTACTTTGAATAATTGTAAAAAATAAATGAATTATTTCAGTGGTATAAAGTGTTACGTGTATGTAAACAAAAGTGACCTCTTTTATCATACACTATATTAGAACTGACTGGCCTACATTAAAAAGGTTTTAAAAAATTCACATTTTTTTTAATTTTTAAAAATTACAAAAGAGAAAAAGAGTTTTTAAAACCGTCTAAGGTATGTTAAATAGATGAATAAAAATATTAATATAAAACTTACAGCTACTTGTTACAAATCCAAATCAGATTCAGAAGATGAACTTTCAGAACCAAGATTTATAATAACTGGCTCGATCATTTTATCAGTAATATTGTCCAGCTTCCACATTTTTTCCTCTTCTTTAATAGTGTGATTTACTGCCTTTTCCCAGTTTTCAGGTTTTACATTATTTACGGCCTCCAAAAACAACTGTTTAACATCATGAATTTTAAAAGTGGTATTTTTTCTTGAAACTTCACTCTTTATCTGTGCCCATACCAGTTCAATCGGGTTTAATTCACAATGATATGGTGGGGATCTAAGTACTGTCATTCCACGATTTTTGGCAATTTCATCAATTTCGTATTTTTTAAATTTTTCTTTATGAAGGGCACACAACGAATAAAGTTCCTTTCTTATAGATCCGGGATGGTACGTAATATTTTTTGAACTCAGCCAATTCTGCAAGTCTTTTTTAACCACTTGGTTGTGGGCAGTCCTTCTATAAGTCTGGAGTGATAACTTGCATTATCCATTACTATTACACAGTTCTTAGGAAGAAGATCTATCATTTGTTTGAACCATTCTTGAAAGACATCAGCGTTCATGTCTTCATGGTAGTTACCGGTACGAGTTGATTCAAAAGTTAATAAACCACCTTCAACAAAACCGTTTGAACTGCCAATGTGTACTATTATCAGCCTGCGTCCCTTTCCTGATGGTGGGTTTAAACCAGTAGATAAGTTATTTACAAAAGCGTGCCTTTGACTTCTGACAGTTTCATCCTGCCAAAATTTATTTGGTGTATGACCCTCGTTGATCCATGTTTCATCAAGATAAAATATTTTTCTTTTTTGGTTTCTCATTTCCTTTATGGTTCTTAGAAAATGTCTTCTCCATATGACAATATCGCTTCTTTCTAATAAAATAGACTTTCTGGGATTCTTTTTCCAGCGGAAGCCTATTTCTTTTAAAAGTTTCCATAACGTACTTCGACTCATTTCTGTGTAATCCTTATCATCTCGAACTGAGACATGAACTTTATCCAATGTTGGAAATTCTTGTCTAAAGAAGAATTCATGCACTTTCCGTCGAAGTCCTTCTTCAAAATGATATTCTATTTGAAATTTTGGTTTCCCTGGAGCATTACGTGGCATTTGAAAACTACCACATTTCTCTTCTTTAATAACTCTGTAAATCGTAGATTTTCCAACACCAAGTGTACTGCTAACTAACTCAACGGTCTCATCAACACTTTCACATAAACGTTTGTCTGTAAATGATTTAAAACAATTAAATATTAATGTTTTTTCATTAACTGTTAAAGGACCAATTTTTCGGCGTTTACACGGCACTTCCAAATTTTCCATAACACTAGTATACACAATAAACTGCACCTTGCAACTGAAGTACCTACTTTTAGTGAACTGTTAAGAATTTTGAATATGCCACTTGGACCTTCCTACAAAATGGAAAAACCCACTATCACATTTTCTGTGGAATAAGTTTAGAAGGTAATTATCTAGTCAATTACTGTCGTAGATTCCTGGAATTAAAGAATTAAATGTTTGATTGTTGAAACCCTTACTTCGTGGAATGCACTCATTTCAGATAAAATAAAACGTTTTATTTTATCTAAAGAATTAAACTTTATTTTGCAAATAGGTAGGTACTTATTAAACTTTTATTGGTTATATATAACCAATACAATAAACATCTTACATTTCTTGCAAATTCATTAGTACCTGTTAACCTCCATCACTCCGACACTGGCAACCTTATTTAGGGATTAGTAACCCTCACAACTATTGTATTCTATTCTGCTCCAACCTTTATACCTGGTGGTCATACTCAATTTAAAATTGTTTTTCTATATACTTCTGTAAACTTGTTGACAAATATCTGTTTTTCATTGAGTCACCCGTATCAACAGTTTAGGGATTTGCATACATAATTTATTGTTTTATTACTCTCTCATACATAAAAATACACTATAGTGATAAGGTACAAAGAATTAATGAATGAATGATTGTATTTTGTGGCATTTGATAATTTTATACAGCTATGGATATACGGCTACTGTATAAAACATTATCAATTACAACAGCAGATCACACAGATAAACTATGGATCTCTTTTATCAAACATTCTTCACAATTTTTTTTTAATTATGTCATCATGACAATCTCCCCGATAGTATGTTTCGCCTATTTCATTCAGGCAAGCTCGAATTGTGTGTTAGCTGTTACCTATTAAATTAATCACACTTAAAATATCGCGCAAATTACTCAAACCTTCTTCATTGTTTGCTAACAATAAAAAACGAATACAGTTGACCTGCTTTGCTTAAATCCTCAATAGAATCTCGCATCCTTTGCCTCCCTAATCAATTACTAGTAATTCTCGGCCAGTATACCTTTTTAAGCTACGTAATTTATAAATTCACAAGGATACTTCCCTAACCAATATAGTGTTTCACAAAAAAGAACGGGCGTTAATTGACGAAACTCAAACATCATTAGCAGGCACTATGCCCTCTGGGGGGCCCCGACTTTCTCAAGCTTCTTTCGTTATTCGTTCCGGTTTCTGACCTGTATCGGCCAGTCTAGTGCCATGACCCGCCCATTTTAATCCGCCGATTTTTGTTGCGGTTTGCGTGTCTTTTGTTTCCGGCTTCTTTGTATACTTTATAGAGGTCAAAACTGTACCTCTTCGTTTATCTCCGCCGATCTCGCTGAACTGTTACACAAAATTTACAAATGATGAAGGAGTTAGAGCTTTGGGTTTTATTTCAGAATTAATCAAAATATAAATACGGATCAATATAAATTTTGTGTTTTAGTTTAGATGTATAAGTCTGAATGTAGAATTAAAATGTGTTTTATGTATTGTTATTTGAAACGATAATTTGGATGTACAGCTGGTTCCTAAAAAAACTGATACGAGTCTTAGTAAGATTTGATTATTTTGAGCAGTGTATTTAATTGATCCGACATTATATTATATTTATTATGACAGACAAATAAAAAAATAAGCAATCAAACAATAACTGATTACATATGAAGAGTACAGGTCCATAAAGAGCTAAGTCACCAAATGTTTATTTCGTACAAAACGAAGTTTAAATTTTAAAACCAGTTATTGATAAATTATTGATGGTTATCATGACCTCTATTGATTAAATCAGTTACTTAAGTAATTAATGAAACACACAGAAGAAATTAAATTTATATTGATATTATAAAAAATAGAACAGAAGCTTTAATTGGTCAAACCACCAAACATTATTGGCCTAAAGGGGCCAAGTCAAAAAAAAAAACAAGTTAAAATGACAAGTAGACAAAAGGTATTAATATGAAATAATTCTAATTCTTAGGCAGGTTATCAAAAAATTGTTTTACTTCGTCACCACAGAATCGTTTCAAATCTTGTAGGCATTTAAATTTTTAGCCGAGATTGGTAAAAGACCTAAAAATAATGTTGTTTAATAATAGTATTCCAAGATATTAATAATTTTTTATACCTGAATAAGAATACGGAGGAAGTTCAAATTCATTTTGTAGTAGCACTGGTCCCTTTCGCTTACTATCTTTTTCCTTCACTATTGCTGACTCCCATGCTCCATTATAGGACTCCCGGTAATATATCAATCTACGATGATCTTGATGTATTTCTAATTCTCGAATTGGGCGGGAACTGAAAGGACATTTCTTCAAATAATCTGTTTTCGTATTAAAAAAATTCGTCCATGCTCGAAAGTAGGATTGATCTATTTCCACAACGTCAAAGGGCGATGGTTTTGCACGAGCACTTCTAAAAATTTCAACCCAATCTAAAGGAATCTCAGCTCGTTGTTTGGAGTTTATTAAGCCCATATTTTTATCCGGTTCCATATAGGAATGGCCACGAATAGGGAAAGTAACTTTAACATAATCAAGTCTACGTGTATTGTGGACAATATAATGCAAAAAACGAAACATGGTGAAATTTTTAATTTGTCCCCCACACGAGGCGCAGAATATTTCAAGCGATCTTACTTGTATATCGAGAAAATTCCAAAGAAAGTCATTCAGCATTGAGCATACATCGTCGCTTCCCTTTTTGCCAATTGTTTCCGGGTAAATGTAAAACACACTTTTTGCTGTAGATAGAATGTGGACATTAAAGGCATAGACGTTCAGCTGGCGCTTATAGTAAACATCGTTTGTTGTTATGTTTGGGACACTGAATTTTTTTCCAAAATCGAGACAAATAGCTTCGTGAGTCACAGAGGTTCGAGTTTTTTTCTTCGCAGCTCTTTTTCTACTGTAAAATACCTGAGCCTTTCTTTTGTGTACATCATTTTGTATCGTAAGCTGGCGTATTTCCTTTTGCAAGCGTTCATTTTCAGCAAGATCGAAACTACTGTTTAAAATATCAGAATGAAGAGATTTTATTTTTATAAGAAACTCATCACAGGAACTACATGTATCAGTTCTGGGATATCCAAAGGCTATGTTAAATTTTGTATTAAAGACTGTTCTGTAAGACTCGTAAGATATTGTCATAGAAGGATTCAACTCGCAAAACATTTTGAACATCTTTTTTATGTTTAACTCTTCAGGTAAGTATAATTTTTTACTATCATTCACACTATAGTGGCTTTTCCTGCCTTTAAATGACTTTATATGTTCGTATATTGCTACAAGAACGTTGGATTCCAATTTTCTAGGATGGTTTGTATTTTCTCCCCTTTTATCTTTAGGGGCGACTCCAGTCATTTTTAGTGAATTTTGTAATATCTCTATTTTTTCATGTCTATTCCATGAATAGACATAAAAGCTTGTCTACAAATATTTATTTCTTTTAAGCTATTATCAGTGCTAAAACGTACCCTGTAAGAATATGCAGCACTTTTCAAATTTGCTTCGTTTTCATCTTTCCTAGGCCTTCTTCGGCGAATAGGCAGTACTGTAATCAATCCACATAAGTATGAGTTCTGCTCATTAATAGAAGTTATTGTGTTAAAATTTTTAAGTACAGTTTTTCTTGCTTCTTCGGGCACATTTTGAAAACATTGTTTACGACAATTACAGGTTGCACCTACCTCGTGACTCTGCAGTCTAATTTTTTTCATGACATCTCTCATTCTGCCGTGCTTTTTCCTTTTTTTTGATTCATTCTGTTTAGGCACTACTTCAGTCTCATTTCCACTACTATTGTTTTCTGTATTCATTGTTATTTACTTTTAAATCACTTAAAAAACAATGAAAACAAACTAAACCGACGAACCTAACTCTAAACTGCGCGTATTAGATTAACGTCTATTAGCTGTTTATATGGACTTTACCCTTTTAGGACCTGCCTGATAAGGACTCTCCCCTATTGGTGGTGTATGCGTAAATTAGAATTAGTATTTCACGGGAACTAAGCGCTTTTAGGACGTGTAACCAGTCGCTGACCACTTCTACGTTAAAATTGCTACAAGATGGCACCACTAGATCTATTTATGAAAAATTGCGACTTGCCCCCTTTTGGCCTTGTACCCTTCATATGTTAACTCATAAATTGTAATAATTATTAAGGTTTAAATTTTGAATTCCTGCATTTTATAAAGAGTATACAAGGTGGTCCTTAAGTAATTGTACAAAAAGAAACCGTAGATTCTACACTTTAAAATATTACGATTTAAGTCAAGTTGCTTTAATAAAATGTTGATATTAAGAAAGATACAGGGTGTTAAAGTGGAAATTTAAAATTTTATTTTTCGATATAACTTTCATGTTTCCCAACATTTATGTATAGAAATTTACTACTGGGTACTATTAAATATCAGTAATTATAATTTGATGTATGCTTTGATGTAACTGATAGAGGGCGCCACATATGTGGCATAAATTTGCACGTAACTTTTTTACTCTTCAAGCTACCGGTATTTTTAATAAAAAATATTAAAGATACTTTATTCTAACAAAAAAATGTATACTTGTTAATATCTTCAAAACTCAACAGTTTTCGAGATAATCGCATTTTAGAAATCAACTACATAATTCTGATTTATCGCAATTACTCTAGACAACGAAAGAAAATTAAAGAAAAACATCAATACTTCTGAAATTTGGTTTAAAATACCTTTAATAAAGTTAATAGTTAATGAATTATTAAATAAAATAAATATATTAGCAGGATAAAATAATAGGATTTGATAAATAACAGAATAATTGGATTTTACATCAAACATTTTACGTTTTGTATTAAATTAAAGTCATAATCAAAACATTTTATTTACAAACCAAATTAAGAAATAGTTAAAGTAAATAACATTAAACTTTTTGTCAAAGTAAGTGTTCAATATGTCCACCATTTTCTTTAATTCATTTGTCTATACATTCCATAAAATAGCGTCTCATATTAAATAGCGTCATTGGTTCTAAAGAAATTGATGCAGTATTTATTATAAGTGTTATAAGTAGAATAATAAGTAATGTTTTGAAATGTTTATGAATTAAATAATTATATTAGTATCTCACCACAAGAATATGACTACCATGAACAATCCAACGTTAAGGAAAGTTGTATTTAACTACTGTCTCACTCCGCTTTCTGTGTAATGTAATGGTGTATCATTTTGTAGAAACCACATATTTCGCCTTAAATTTGATGACATTTCTTACAATAAATCAATAAAATTATTTTATAAAAAATGTAAATAAATCTCGACATTCAAATTGCAAGGTAATTCGCATATTCACTTACAAAGAGAAAGATAAACGCCACTGAAATGTTCTGATGCAGAAGAATGTTACGAATTCCGTGAACCAACCACAGGAGAAAGAATTCAATTTTAAATGAGCTAAAGATTAGCAAACGGCTCTACAGCAAAATCCATCTCCAACAATTAAAATACTTTAGACATGTTATGAGAGAAAACACAGAAAACATCGAAATACTTATTATCCAAGGAAAGGTAGAAGGTCGAAGGTCACGAGGAAGATCCCCAACAAGATAGATCTTGTTGGGGATCTCTTCTTTGTGCATTTTAACTAAGGAATAAAGTTTTGGAAGACAGTTTCTGAACGTGTGTGAAGATTCTTTAGAATTTATTGAATAAAGCTTACAGTAAAAATTATATAGGAGACTTCAATGTTCAGTCACAACAGCAACCCTAAAACGAGGACAAACAAGTTCTCTCAATTTACATGTAAATGAGTTTTATTTAATTATCCAGTTCTCTCGGAACCCGAAGTGATTACTTCCCGTTTTATAATTTCTCCCACATAACTAGAAAAAGGTTTGAATCCAAGATACTATAGGGTCATAAACTTAATAAATACATACTAAAAGTATCAATGTCAGTATCAGTATCAAAATCAATAAAAAATAAACTGAATTAACATTTAATATTACGAGAAGATCAATAAGCCTTTAGATCTGGAAGATCATGTACTGAAACTATTTTATAGCCAGACTGTAGACTTTATTGTAGACTTGAAAGACTTTCGGCAGGAACAAACTGACAACCGTCATCCACAAGAAATATACCACTAATCATTATCAAAATGGTCGAAACATATATCAAACCAACACAATAAAAGAAGAACTAACTAATCTGATCAAAGTTGACACTAAAATAAGACAGAGATTATTTTGAGTCTGATGGTGTTTAAAAAGGTTCTTGAAACTGTTTGTTAAACAATCGTTAGATACGATGAACCTTTTTACAAAAATTACCTCTCGGGTGCTATAATAGTATCTCCGTTAAAATTACCACCTCCTCGTTTTGGCTAAAGTTGGCGGTGGTTTTTCTCTGCAAATATAGAATATAATCTCTCAAAGAAAGCGCCGAAAGATATCCCGTGAGCTGAAGTTCATTTTAGACCACACACCAACTAAAAGGTAATTTAACATGTATTGTTTTATGGAACGAACTGCTGAAGTGAAAATTGGCGGTAAAAGGAAAAAGGAATGGGAAAACGTGACATAACAGGCGATGTAGTTCGAACACCTAGATATCACTCTACCAAACCAGAGAAAGCACGAAACAGAAGTAGAAGAATAGTTGACTAGAGCAAACATAGTCGAAGATGTCTCGGAATAGCACAACATGAAGAATAAAGAATGCTAGAAACCGCAGAAATGAAAAGCCTCAGATAAGACGCAGATATGCAAGGCAAAACGTTAATGAATATTCCCCAGGCCATCAGTGGAATGGAATCTGGAGCAAAAATGAAAGAAGAAGGAAAATAACTTTACAATAAACCCGAATCCGGCATCAGTTTTTCTCGATATGTTGCCGTTTTAACTGTACTAATAAATGGGCAGACAGACCGCACAAACTAAATGATCGAACTGTTTTTTAATTTTTAATATTTGTTATTGCGATCCAATTATTTTCCACTGAATCATTTAGTATTTTGTCATTTAGCAAGTTCAAATGCTTTCCCCATGATAATAAGTCTGGTGGTTTTGGTATTGACGTGAGTTTTCGGTCTTTTGATGTGATTTAGATATCTATGTTAAGGTCACTATGAAGATCAATATCGCATGTGCCAAGGCGCATTCTCTATAACTTTTGACACTGTTTTTTAAAAATGTTGGTTGTTATGATTTGGGATGAGCTAGCACAGCGCCATAATTGTTCTGTTAGAACCAATAAGAGTTCTAACTTGTTCATCAATAGTCTGCTTACTACATATATGTTCTTTCCATCGAAGCTGAGTTGGTATAGTAGATTAAACATGAAAAGAATATACGAGTGATATATACACACAAAATTGAGGAAATGATTAATTTTCTTGGGATATCCTATCCGTATATTCCTTAGATAAACTATATTTTCTGCGTTCTTCATAATATTGTTAATATATTCCTTTAGAATTTTGATATATCCACGCCTCAAATGCCTCTATTCAAATATTTACTAAGATGAAAGAAATGAAAGGTAGAGTTTACAAAATAGTCATCAGATCAATAATGACATACGCGACAGAAACATGACCTGACACAGAGAGGACAAAAAGAATGTTAGAATAGAATAGATAGATGGTTTATTGTTAATAAATGAATACAAAAGTATTTTTTACAAGTCAAAGGAAAAAAATAATATATGTCAATATAGTTAATATACACATAAATATAAATATAAAACATAAAACATAGATACAGTGTTTTAACTTATACTGTTGACAATTACAACAAATTAAAATCAGAAGTAAAATACTCTACTCTTAATGAAAATTAAAAGCTTTTATTCTAGCTGGCACTAAGTTATAGAATTTTATGGCTAAATACCTTGAACCATTTCTGGATCTCTCAAGTCGGCCAAATTCTTGTATAAGATTATTGTTAAATCTGGTGGGATATTGGCCATAGAATTTTTGTTTAATGTGCAACAGACACTGCATAATGTATACACAAGGTAAAGTTAAAATTTTTAAAGCTCTAAAGGAGTTTCTACAGTCTGCTCTATAACAGAGCCCAGAGATAATACGAACACACTTTCTTTGTTGTGCAAACACTTTATTAATATGAAAAGAGTGACCCCAGGAGAAAATAGCATATGTCAGATGAGAATGAAAATTACTATGATAAGCTGTTAAAATAGTTTCCCCGGAAGTCACTTGTACAAGGTTCCTGAAGAGGAAGAGTTGTCGAGAAAGCTTTTTCGATAGATTAACTATATGTTGTTCCCAGGTTATTCCTGCATCCAAATATATCCCCAGAAACTTCGCTCCGGTTACACTTTGTGATTTAGAATTGTTCAAAGAGAGACGGTTAGTTAAAAACCACTTAAATAGGTTTTTTTAGATTTTTGGTAATCAAGGGTGTCGAATTCAGAAGGATGATAGCTTGCATAGAAAGTAATGTCATCAGCAAATAAAATAGTGTTAACTGAATTGTAATAAATTAGTAAATAAACAAAACATTACTTACATGCCGGTACAAGAATTAATAATTAATGATTCGGAGAACATAGTTCAAACTATCCTGTATTACTGATGATGAGAGATCTTCGGTTTTACTGTTGTAACTGTTTGATAATTAGCGGGGAAGTTTCTTGAGGAGATAGATGTTAACAAATGTTCATTGGCTAACATTTTTTTGTTAAATATATGATTTCTATTATTGTTTACAATTTGGTTGTTATCAGGCCCAGGTAAAAGGGGACTTTGAATGACAGGGTTTTGCATCCACATCTGACACTTTCTTATTATTTTCAGCCACTTTAACATTCATTGACCTTAAGCTTAAGCCTGGTTCGAGGTCACTTAAATTGCCAATAGATGATTCGCTCGGGAAATGGGAGAAAGGAAACTGGTTGTTTACGTTTTTTACTCCATTATTTTTGAATAATTTAATTTTTTCTTGGAGTTCACGAATTATAAAATTTTTGTGATTAAGTATAATTTTTAAATACATATTCTACTTCCCTTTTTAAGACATCTTCAATAATATTTACATCTTCAGTAATTACGAGTTCAACACTAGTCTCACTGTCTAATTTTACATTTTTCATTCTTTTAGAACAGCTGGGTGGAGCTAATAAGGAACAATTCGCACATTTTATTAGCCCATTCCTCACTTTTTTAACACAGTCAATGCACAAGCAACTTGACACGTCCTTCTCGGTCGACTCCATCTTGGACTATGCTACAGAGCTAGATATACGACGCAGATGCAAGGTGGATAACATGAAGAACTGTGTAAGAAATAGAAGAGTAGAATGGAACGATCATATAAGCCGAATGACAACAAATAGAGTAGTAAAGATAGCAAGAGACGGTTCCCCAATAGGAAGACGATCAGTAGGAAGACCACGAAAGAGATGGAATGACAACTTACTGGAGGCACATTAAAAAGTAGACAGAGTCATGTCTACATAAAAAAAGAAGAAAAGAAGAAGATAAAAATTAACGTGTGTACGTAAGTAATAATAACATTTTAGTTTTTTTATATTAAAGTAATTGTATGTTTTCTGTAACAATTATTACCAGGTATCAATTATTACGTTTTTTCTGCATTGACCAACCTTGTATTTAGACCTATGCTAAAAAGTTTGTGCTATCAATCATATTCAAATATACTATAACAATTATTTATAAGAAAACCGCAAATTAAAAAGAAGATGAAGACAAATATTTATTACTATAAATTCAAACAAAACAAACTTTATTTGAATTTAAATTCTAATTATATATAATAATAAATAATATTATTACAATACTATTTTTTATCGGTATTGTCTCATTCACCTCGATTAACAAAAAAATTGCTAGTTTGTTAATATATTATATTCTCAAATGCCCATATTTCAATGTAGCGGAATAAAATATTTTAAAACAAATATTATCCTATTAACTTAAATGGCTTTATGCTCTATATTAAAGTAGGAGAATAACGTATGGTCCTTTTTCAAAGCCACGTCATATAAAAGCCGGTTTTTCCATTACACGGCATGGGGTTTTCCTGAGTAGAAATTGCCCTAGTTTTGTTTTCGTTTAATCTCCTTCTATTAAAAAGGTGGTGAGGAATTTAAAACATTTACAATATACTCATGAAACAAACCAGGATGATATAGGATAAATGGTTTTTTTATTAATATTCAGGATAATTTTTATTAATATATCTAGAAATAATCAAAAACAAATTTAACATGTTAGCAACCAAAATCACAGCTAACGCTAACAGTAACAATAAACAAAGTAAAAGGAGAAAATCCAAGTAGTTCGCTGTATACCATAGTTTAAACAACTACAAAGAAGTAAAAATTTCTGGTGTATAATGGTACTTATATTATTTTATTAAAAATTTATCCAAAAGGGTTACAAACGTTTTCAATTTTAAACATTTGAAAAAGTAGTTGAAACTATAGTGTATTTTTATGTATGAGAGAGTAATAAAACAATAAATTATGTATGCAAATCCCTAAACTGTTGATACGGGTGACTCAATGAAAAACAGATATTTGTCAACAAGTTTACAGAAGTATATAGGAAAACAATTTTAAATTGAGTATGACCACCAGGTATAAAAGGTTGGAGCAGAATAGAATACAATCGATTGTGAGGGTTACTAATCCCTAAATAAGGTTGCCAGTGTCGGAGTGATGGAGGTTAACAGGTACTAATGAATTTGCAAGAAATGTAAGATGTTTATTTTATTGGTTATATATAACCAATAAAAGTTTAATAAGTACCTACCTATTTGCAAAATAAAGTTTAATTCTTTAGATAAAATAAAACGTTTTATTTTATCTGAAATGAGTGCATTCCACGATGTAAGGGTTTCAACAATCAAACATTTAATTCTTTAATTCCAGGAATCTACGACAGTAATTGACTAGATAATTACCGAATTTCTAAACTTATTCCACAGAAAATGTGATAGTGGGTTTTTCCATTTTGTAGGAAGGTCCAAGTGGCGTATTCAAAATTCTTAACAGTTCACTAAAAGTAGGTACTTCAGTTGCAAGGTGCAGTTTATTGTGTATACTAGTGTTATGGAAAATTTGGAAGTGCCGTGTAAACGCCGAAAAATTGGTCCTTTAACAGTTAATGAAAAAACATTAATATTTAATTGTTTTAAATCATTTACAGACAAACGTTTATGTGAAAGTGTTGATGAGACAGTTGAGTTAGTTAGCAGTACACTTGGTGTTGGGAAATCTACGATTTACAGAGTTATTAAAGAAGAGAAATGTGGTAGTTTTCAAATGCCACGTAATGCTCCAGGGAAACCAAAATTTCAAATAGAATATCATTTTAAAGAAGGACTTCGACGGAAAGTGCATTAATTCTTCTTTAGACAAGAATTTACCAACATTGGATAAAGTTCTTGTCTCAGTTCGAGATGATAAGGATTACCCAGAAATGAGTCGAAGTACGTTATAGAAACTTTTAAAAGAAATAGGCTTCCGCTGGAAAAAGATTCCCAGAAAGTCTATTTTATTAGAAAGAAGCGATATTGTCATATGGAGAAGACATTTTCTAAGAACCATAAAGGAAATGAGAAACCAACAAAAGAAAAATATTTTATCTTGATGAAACATGGATCAACGAGGGTCATACACCAAATAAATTTTGGCAGGATGAAACTGTTACAAGTCAAAGGCACGCTTTTGTAAATAACTTATCTACTGGTTTAAACCCACCATCAGGAAAGGGACGCAGGCTGATAATAGTACACATTGGCAGTTCAGACGGTTTTGTTGAAGGTGGTTTATTAACTTTTGAATCAACTCGTACCGGTGACTACCATGAAGACATGAACGCTGATGTCTTTCAAGAATAGTTCGAACAAATGATAGATCTTCTTCCTAAGAACTGTGTAATAGTAATGGATAATGCAAGTTATCACTCCAGACTTATAGAAGGACTGCCCACAACCAAGTGGTTAAAAAAAGACTTGCAGAATTGGCTGAGTTCAAAAAATATTACGTACCATCCCGGATCTATAAGAAAGGAACTTTATTCGTTGTGTGCCCTTCATAAAGAAAAATTTAAAAAATACGAAATTGATGAAATTGACAAAAATCGTGGAATGACAGTACTTAGATCCCCACCATATCATTGTGAATTAAACCCGATTGAACTGGTATGGGCACAGATAAAGAGTGAAGTTTCAAGAAAAAATACCACTTTTAAAATTCATGATGTTAAACAGTTGTTTTTGGAGGCCGTAAATAATGTAAAACCTGAAAACTGGGAAAAGGCAGTAAATCACACTATTAAAGAAGAGGAAAAAATGTGGAAGCTGGACAATATTACTGATAAAATGATCGAGCCAGTTATTATAAATCTTGGTTCTGAAAGTTCATCTTCTGAATCTGATTTGGATTTGTAACAAGTAGCTGTAAGTTTTATATTAATATTTTTAATCATCTATTTAACATACCTTAGACGGTTTTAAAAACTCTTTTTCTCTTTTGTAATTTTTAAAAATTAAAAAAAATGTGAATTTTTTAAAACTCTTTTTAATGTAGGCCAGTCAGTTCTAATATAGTGTGTGATAAAAGAGGTCACTTTTGTTTACATACACATAACACTTTATAACACTGAAATAATTCATTTATTTTTTACAATTATTCAAAGTAATTTTTCAATTAATCTTGAACACGCCATGGAGTGGTCGGAGGTACCAGTTAAAATTATGCTAATTACTCTCTCGTTCATAAAAATAAACTATAGCTACTGAAATAGGTTTAAAAACCTTTAAATTAGGTGAAACTCATTGTTATATTTACGATGATGTTATGAAATTTCACCTAAAGAAAACATACTTTATGAATCCTGCTCATTTATATTTACTATTTATTAAGAGACCTGCTCGAAAAAGGGAACTAATTTGCCTACCGGGTATGTCAGTTGGCTTGTTATAACTTATAATAATTACTAATATAATTATAATTACTAATATAATTGACATATTAAAAAATGGGAGTAAAAAATACATTGTGAATAAAATATGTAGTTAAAATACTATATTTCTTTTCTTTGAACGCTAAATTTATTTCTAATTCAGTTATTTTAAAAATGTACTCACCATGTGCTTCTCCCGTCACTGGTGGATGATGGCCTGGAGGGGTGGGATAACCAGGCGTTGAGTGAGGTGATGAAAACGCACTGGAACAGCTATGACGAAGACCTAAATAAGTAAATAACGTAGTAAGGTTAAAATTAACTGCCTCGTTAGATAACATTACATTATTTTTTTTTACTGGTCTTATTTAAAACTGCGAATTTTAGGTCAGATTGCTAAAATCAACAAATTTTCAATTTAAATTATTTGATATATTACTTGAAATAGTATTACCTCACTTCAAATCTAGGTAACCTAATATATTGTTGTAATTTACTGGTCTTATTTAGAATAAGCCACTAATTGAGCATCAAAATGAAATTATTTTATTATTAAAGTAAAATTGTGGCTGATTCCAATAAAAATAGTACATTGCAGAACAATATTGTAGTATTTCACACTAGGAAGTTAAAACGAAAGACCGCTAATACGCATTTAGCTTCCAGATATCCACGGAAAAGGTAAAAAAATAGGAATTGAATGTTATCTTTCCACGACCACTTCAAATTTTATTTGAACATAATCATTTATGCCAGCCATAAACAACATCTATGTTTTACTATTCGGTAATTGGTGCTCCTGTTAAAACACATCAATTTGTGCTATGTGTTATCGATCGATTTATAAACATTTAAATAAGGTCTACTAAAGAGTAAATCATATATGTCGGTAAAGTTAGCATATCCATTTTGTAAGGTCGAATTCAGACCAGGATTATAATTGATACTAATTTATTACGGAAATCAAAGGGCTACAGTGCCCATCTTGGCGGCATATTTTATTGCTAATTAATCACTGTTGATTGGTGCATTGAAAAATACCCAAAAACTATCGTGTCTGTGGGCTCGGGAGACTGAGGCCTTGGGAGACCTGAAGAAGACATCAAAAAGAATGTCGAAACCTCGGCGCAATAATAATCGACGCGGTCTAACCCGGAGGACTGTTGAGTTTTAATATTAATTCTTGTAATAGTATCAATCTTAGATCTAGATTTAATATATATACAGCCTGGATAATAATCTATCGTCAGTATAGACCTTAGTTGAGATGGAGTGAGAAACACTGTTTAAGGGAGAGGTATATTATTAAATAAAATAAAAATAATTCCAACTACTGTTTAAATTAAAAATAATTCCAAACAATTAGAAATTCTAAACCAGTGATGAACAGTAACCGTATGTTTTGTAAATATGATCAGTGGAAAACTGTTGCCTAACGGCTATCGAAGAACCTTCTATGGAGATCTATCTTTTGATCTATCTATCTCTTGTCGGAGAGATGGACTTGTCGGAGACCGGTAGTTCAATATCAACTTTAAAAATGAATTACTTGTTCGTCGTAGATAAAATATAGTATGCAACTCGTTACGGTTTCCACATGTCTGTCATATGTTTCCATATGTCTATCATGCTTGTAATTGACTAAACGACAGTTAAAACTAGTTCGGTCCTGGCTAAGGTTCATACTCGGCCGGTAATGCAGATCCAATGCTTACTGACATAGGCGCCAGTGACGTCAGAGTGGACCTGGCTGGCGTCTGGCGACTTGTCTCGCCTAAGCGGCCCATACTATACTACGTTGGCTTTTTTAATTCCTAAAACCTTTAAATATTACGCATGTTTTGTAAACCGTACTGGTAACTTGGTTTTGGATACAGGAGTAAGTGACCTGAAAAACTACGGCCGGCCTCGTGTGTCCCGTACACCACAGATTATTAACGCTGTTAGGTCAAGAATTAACCGAAATCCTGTCCAAAAACAATAAATCGAGGCTTAGGGATGGATATTGCACCGAGAACTATGAATTGCATGATCAAACAAGACTTGGGACCTGGTACTTTCAAACGAGAAACAGAACAACGCTTTACAGTTGCCTTAAAACAAAATAGGAAAAATCAAGACGCCTATTGTCGTTGTATGGTAAAGAGCGTTACAAATACCTAGAAATCCACCTCGACAGAAGACTAAAATTCAAGAAACACACGCAACAAACCAAGATAAAAGTAAACGCTGCTGAAAACCTAATACTTGCTTATATATTTAGGTCCAGTCCACTATCGAAGGCCAAGAAGATCCAAGATATACCAGGCCTACGTTATATCGGTAATGCTGTATGCTGTCCCAGTTTAAAGTTCCATTTCGGAGTACAACTGGAAGAAACTTGAAGCAACAGAGACGTCATGTTACAGAATCATCGATGGATCAACATGGGAAGAACGGATTACAAATTCAACCATCAAAGAAAGGCTCCAGTACACACCACTGAGGTAGGTGGCAGAGAAAAGGACACGATATTTCTTCCACCAAGCCACAAGAAGACTCCTTAACATCAGAGACATCCTCGCGAAAAATCGGACCCAGAGAATGTTCAGAACAACTCATAGACATAGACTGATGGACCATCTGATCAGGGTCTAGCCAGGTCACAAGAAGAAGCCAAGGAGTCCACGACAGAAAAACTCAAGGTCCTAGAGGAAGAAACAGCGCAGCGGGACGTCAAGAAGAAAGAAGGCTACGATATTTGAAGTTTATAAAATATCTTAGGTGTGAAATGTAAATATTATTAAGGCAATAAATGTTTTTATTTTTATTTTGTTATATCCAGTTCAGTCTTTTCATCAGTGATACTGATGAAAATACTGAATTGGATATAATAAAATCTTAGTCTTACTGATGAAAGGTAAACCTTGAAACAGGTGTAGAAAACTGATGAGAGACTCGAATTGGATCGAAATGCAACCCTCTATATTTATTAAGTTTTTATATCTTTCGACATAAAATAAAAAAATCATACAATCTCTCTTTACATCTAATCATTTATGTGCTTGTTTTTTTTTTGTAATACAAACCTTGTCTACCTGCTGTCCTAGATATATTCAAAATAGAAAAATACATTCAATAATCGCGAAGACATAGACAATTATTATATTATATATCTTACCTGGCGACAGCTGATGTGGAGGCATAGGAAGAACATGTTGCGGTGGTCCCATCTGCTGTCCGTGCAGAACCGGATGTTGTATACCGGGTCCCGGTGGGGGTTGCATATTAGATAATGCATCGAGAGGAGTGTACGACTTAGATGACGGTAATGACTCACTATTACTCTGAAATGACACGTAAGAGATTATGACAGTAAATATATGACCTAATTAATAGTTATTAGACATAAAATTATGACACCTTATATTTTGTATTATACATGGAACTACATTATTTGTAGAAGTTGTTATATCGGCTGTGATCTGTTACAAAAAATGTTCTCTAAATTAGGTATATTAAAAAAATTGCAAAAATGTATGTTTATAAATAGTACAATAGAATAGAAATATTTTCATTCACAATTAGCAATTCCAATTAGCAGTGTCAGATACAAAGTAATAAAAAATTATAAAAAAAATTGTTAAATTGTGCAAAAAGAAGATAAAAATTTAAAACTCTACATCAGAGGCAGCCGATCAGGGTCGGCAGTGCCGACTCACACCTTTAAGGACCGTTTTCACGCTACGTCTTATTGTACGTTTTGTTGGTCATATAAAACGTACGACAAAACGTACGTTTTGTCCAGTGTATACACACAATGTGTTTCCTTCGATAAGACGTACGTTTTGCTGTTTACATGCCACGTTTTATTGTATAGGATTTGTCCTATCAACAAAACGTACAATAAGACGTAGCGTGGAAACGGGCCTTTATAGATATTATAGATTTTATATCTATTTTTTATGTCTATTTGTTTCAGTTGTATCTTCTGTGCTAGTTTCCTTTGATACATTTCCCTTGTAGCATCGTTCCACAGTGATTCTACATTGAATTTTTCCTCGATGATTTCCTGTAGAAAATTTTGTTTCGTGTTCAGTCCCTGCGTCTGCCGGGTTTATAGTTGACTATAAAATCAATCATAGATTTGTACCGCCTGGAGTTTTCAAACGTATATTTATACTGGAGCTGGAGAATTATACTGGAGAAAAATGTATTTCTCGACCATAAGCTCCAGTATAAAAATAAGGACACATAATCAAGAATGTGATGAATTTCACACAAAGATGGGTGTAAAACAAGGCTGCGTATTCAGGAACACGTTCGATATTTTTGTTAGTAGTAATGAGTATTACAATATTATTTGGTCTCTTGGTAAATGTGCGAAACTTTATTTTGCCCAAATTTATGTTTAAGCCAAAGTTTAGATAAGCTGTATACAATTTTTGGACTATTCTTTCAATATATCAATATTCTCCGTTAATAACACAGTATAGTCTGCGTATCCCAGTTTGTTAATAGGGATTCCGTTTACTGTCATTCCCACAGTCTCACTTTCTAGAGCCTTCTGTATGATCGCTTCAGAGTACAAGTTCAAGAGTACATAAAGGAACAAGATGTTGTTTTGGATACTGTTGGCTGTCAGGAAAAACAAACCACCTTCTACGGTATTACCGAATCCTGGCTCAAACCCACAATTCCTGACTCCTCTGTTTAATATAAATGGATATACAATATATCGTAAAGACAGAGAAAATCGTGTGGGTGGCGGTGTATGCATTTATTAATTCAATATTATTACCACAACTTTCAAAATTAACCTTAAGCTATAGATATTATGGAATATATGCAATTCACTTATCTGTTACTAAAAATTCGTTTTGCCTTAATATAGTATGTATATATCGTCCACCTAATACACTACTTGCACACGATAATGTTTTCTTCGCAAAACTTGAAGAACTATCATCTCTTGATAATTTTATCATTACTGGATATTTTAATTTCCCAGAGATCACCTGGCCAATAACTTCATTATCTGACACCGAAAACGCTCATAATTTATTTAAAAGCTTTGTAGTAAATTCAAACCTGATACAACTCATTACAGAACCTACTAGATTTAGGAATAATAACCAACCTTCTACTTTAGATCTAGTGCTTATTAATGACGAACAGCTGATTTCATCTCTCAAAGTCAGTTCTCCATAGGAAAGTCAGATCATGCAGTTATAACGACTCACATCCAGTTCAATCAAATATTACCCGCAAAAATCACATTGTAACATATGCTACTACCGACTTTTCTGAAGTTGACACTGAACTCTCTCAAATCGACTGGCATTTATTTTTTGCAGACTTAAACGACCCCTCATTAATGTGGACTGCATTTCTCGATAAAGTCCACAATATAATTTCTACAAATACTATTTTCCGTAAGAGTTATAAAACAACCTCAAACCCTGGATAAATCGAACAGCAATTAAACAAATTAATCACAAACGACATCTATGGCGAAAATTTAAACACACGGGCTTCTTAGTGATTTCCAAAGCCACCGCAGATTTTCAAATCACTTAAAAACACCTCTAAAAACCCTAAGACAAAATTTTGAAACAAACGTTATTGAAAGTGGTAACATTAAAAAAGTCTATAAATACATACGTTCCTCCATGACATCTAAAGTTTCCATTCCGCTACTTCAAAAATCCAACCAGACTTTATGCTCTTCTGACAAAGAATCTTCCGAAACTCTCTCTTTAGCATTTTCACAGGTTTTTACTAAAGAATTAAATGATGGTTATCTACCTGCTGTTAACTGTAATCGTGTCGGCGCATCCTTACAGCAAGTTGAATTCACAGTGGATCATGTCAAACAACACTTAATTAAACTTCGCACGGCCGTTTCACCTGGTTTTGATGGTTTAACACCAAAACTGTTAAAAAGGTGCGCAGACACGCTTGCATTACCCTTAACGTTAATTATGCAAACCTCTTTCATCCAAAACTCCTTACCCCCTAGTTGGAAATTAGCTTCCGTTACCCTATTTTTAAAAAAAGCAACAAACTCGACCCCAACAATTATCGTCCAATTAGCTTCCTGCCAGTAGTTGCCAAAGTTATGGAAGCCATTATTTCCGAGGAGATGACCAATTCCTTCTCCAGGAACATGTTATTCCAACACAACAACATGGATTTGTCTCTGGTCGCTCTACTCTAACCAATCTCCTACATTATGTTAACGACTGGACCTCATCCCTTAACAGTTCGCAGCCGGTCGACGTTGTTTATCTAGATTTTTCCTAAAGCCTTTGAGCGTGTACCTAAGCGCAGACTTCTACATAAGCTAGAACATTTCGGAGTTCGCGGTACTTTACTTCGTTGGATAGATGATTTCCTGACAGATCGATATTACAAAGTTAGAGTTGGCGAATCTTTCTCACAGGACAGGTTAGTGGAAAGTGGAGTGCCTCAGGGTTCTGTCCTTGGACCTCTGCTTTTACTGCTGTTTTACGCTGACGACACAAAAATATATGCCAATCCAAACACAAACCAGCTAACCCTCCAAATGGACTTGGACTCTATTTTAACTTGGTGTTCCCAGTGGTTACTACCCTTAAACGCGGAAAAATGTGTAGTGCTTCGAATTGGCAAAAATAACTCACTTGTGCCGTACTTTGTTAACGGGCAGCCATTAGAATCTGTGTTTTCGTATAACGATCTTGGTGTTATCGTGAACAGCAGCCTAACTTGGTCCGACCATATTACAATTTGTAAACGTGCAAACTCCAGACTGTATCTTATTCGGAGGTGTTTTTCGAGAGTTTCAATGCAATCATTTTGCAAACTTTACACTCTGTACGTAAGACCCATACTTGAATACGCTGGACCAACGTGGTATCCGATCTGGTTCGAGACAAGACTCTGTTGGAAAACGTTCAAAGAAAAGCCACTCGAATTTCTTTGGGACCGAGAAGACCGTCTTATGCAGAAAGACTTAGTATGGCTAACCTCACTACTTTTGAACTTCGCCGACAACGTGGAGACTTAATTACAACATTCAAAATACTAAAATTCAATTTTGGAAATATCGATGAAATATTTATCATAAATCAAGAATGAACGCCCAGAGGTCAATATAAACTAAAGAAAGAAAATTTTTCTATAAGACAAAAACAAAACTTTCTTCCAAATAGAGTTTTTGAGTGCTGGAATAACCTCAACGATAACATTGTCTCCGCTTCCTCTACCAACTCGTTCAAAAACAGACTTGACAGTTTTATATTATAGTTAAAATATTGTTTTTCTTTTAATCCAAAAATTGTAATTTTATTTCTTTTATTTGTAATTTTTGTTATTTACTAGTAGGTGATTAATGAAATTTCTTTGTTTTTGGGCATAATAGGGACTTAGTTCCTCTGCCCTCGCTTATATTATAATAATAATAATAATAAGAATGTAGCCTTGCCTTACCTCTAGTTTAATTTTGATAATTTTAGCACACCTAAAAAGGATTTATTATAAAAATATAAACAAAAAATTACTAACGAAAGAGCTAGATGGAAAAAGACAAATCAAAGGTAAATAAAAAGATTTGTGGACAACAGTGACGGACAAACCAACTGTAGGTCAACTGTAGTAAAAAAATCATAGATGAGGCACAAACATTTTTGTATACTATCTTAAATATATATGCAAGTCGAATATATATATATATATATATATATATATATATATATATTATATATATATATATATTATATATATATATATCAGTTTTAAAACATCTTGCGACGTTGTCCGATGCCTAATTTCCATGGACACTATCATCCCATTGGCCCTCTTTAAGATCTCTTGCGCTCATCGCCTTCTTTACTTTCTCTCTCCAAGATTTCTTGGGTCTTCCTTTCTTTCTGCGGTTTGGTGGTTTCCATTGCATAATTATTTTTGGGAGTCTTGAGTTATCATCCATCCTCTGGACGTGTCCGTACCATATCAGCTGTTTTCTTTCTATGTCTGTTGTTAGCGAGCCGTCAACCCCCATTCGTTGTCTTATCTCATCATTACGTATTCTCTCTCTGCGTGACACTCCTACTGATCTTCTAAAAGTGTCCATTTCTACTGCCTCCAGTTTTCTTCTGTTGTTTTCGGTTAATCGCCAAGTTTCTGTTCCGTACAACAGACTGCTTTTAAGAAGAGATTCGTAGATATTGTGTTTTCTTCTTTTCCTATTTTATGACTACACAGTACGCTGTTTAGACAACCTATTGTTTTTCTGGATTCTGTTATTCTTCTCTTTATTTCTTCATCATCTTTACTCGTGCCAAAAACGATTCCTAGGTATATGTAATGGTCGCAGGGCATGATGATTTCGTTATTTTCTAATGTGATAGTTCGGTACTTATTGGCAGGTATTTTGTATTTTTTCTGTATTAATTTCTAGTCCCCACTTTCTATATTCTTCTTGTAAATTTCCTTGCCATGTACTCCAGATCATCTTTATCGTGTGCTATAACAACTTGGTCATCAGCAAACTGCAATGTATACAAGCAAATCCCTCCAAGGTCTACGCCTAGGCCTCTGCATTTTCGTTTCCACTCTTTCAATGCTTTTGCAACATATATTTTTAACAAGGTCGGTGATACACAACACCCTTGACGTAGACCTTTATTAACCAGGAAGCTTTGCGATAGTCTGTTTCCAGATTTTATTTGTGATGTTGACCCTTCATACAAATTTCTTAAGGCTTTTATTAAGGTGACACTAATATTCGTCTGTCGTAACACGTTCCACAGTTTGTTTACAGGAACTGTATCGTACGCCTTCTGCAAGTCAATAACGTGAGGAGGGTTTCTTGATTTGTGCTTAATTTTTTTTCTATTAGTTGTTTGAGGCAGAAGATATTATCAGATTGTTCTTCTTCCTCTTGGTCTTTGTATTCCTTCTCAACGCGGTCTCTAATTATTCGTCCATACAAACGGCTGAATGAAACAATATAATATACATTGAAACACACGACGATAACACACACGAATCGCCAGACTTATTTAATTTTTGCATAAAATAACAAAAGCTATTTAGGAACAACGGTCGCCCTTCCTGACCACATTTATATTCCACAAACACAACTGCTTTACTATTTATAAGTCTTTGAACCTATTATATAATTCGATGGCTGATCTTATGTTCTTTGTTGTCTTCTTGTGGTAAATTACTAATTTGCGTAATTTTTTAACCTTGAAAACGTTTCAAGTTCGTTGGCCTTTACAGCTATTTGTATCTTATTATCGTAACAAACCGTCTAATTCTTCCACGTCTATTTAAGATGTAATTTATTACATTTGATCTTTATAGTTTTTGTACGGCTCCAGTGATTTCGTGATCGTGCGCAGCCCCCAACAAAACTTCGGCGGGTTTTTGTTAACCACAAAATTGACCATAAGAGCATGTATTTACACGTCTTTTTTGTAATGCAATTATCATTTTAATACTGAAGTTAAATGAATATTTTATTTATGATACCTCACACCGCTAAAGTGTTAACTTTGTTTAAATGCTCTCAAAAATCTGTGATCATTACACAGTTTTGTTGCACCACTATGTATTTTAAAGACTAGATTGTAAAATTAAATAGTTAATGAATATGTTTTTAACAGGTTGACATCCACATAACAATTTTAAAAAATGTCTCTGTAGCCAAGATGAAAATACTTACTATGTGAGAGCAATAAATAAGTATTATTTTTTATATCTTCCAAATTATTTTAAATATTTAAGATATTTGCAAAAAACAGCAAGTGGCCGTATACATTCGACCGCTCGGGCACTAACGACGTATTTATGCCATTGCTGTCAGCTGTCGTTTTGATAGCGGTCGTTTCACTTGGTTAAGTTAGGTTAGGACTTGTTTCGCAGATTGGAGATGCACACAAACATTCGTTTATATCTACAGTTTATATTCTAGTTTAAATTGCTGCTTTCTGTGTACGTGCTGTAAAAATGAGTAACCGAAGTAAGAAAATTTTACAATTCGCTTTATAAAAAGCAGAAATATCAGGTAATTACTTTCATACGATACCTAGTAAACTGTTGTGCTAATTTTATAAAATCTTTTTAGAGTTTTTTACTGTTCCAGATGATGAATCTAAAGAAGTTCTATTATGTTCTTTTAATTCTAAACAAATCCAATATTTCTTCCTCTAGTGACGAAGAAATATTATCACGAGCCGGTTCAAAGAAAGAAGAAGCAATAAATATTATCATCATCATGGCGCTACAGTCCTTAAAGGACCTCGACCTTCTCAAGCTTTCTTCGCGATTCTACTCTATTCTACGAGTTGTTGCAGCTAATTATGAAGAATAGAATCAAAGGAAAAAGGGATCCTGGTAGACGACAATAATATCTTAGCTGAAAAACATTCGCGAGTGTACCGGGTCAAACGCACAGACGCTCTTCAGAAAAGCAGAAGATAGAGACGAGTTTACAATGGTTATAGCCAACCTTTATTAGTGGAGACGGAACTAGAAGAAGAAGAAGATGCATGACTTATACAGTGGTGAGTGCCTTATCACCCGGCTTTTTAACGCAAGAGATAGAAAACACAGTTACCTTGTGAAATAAAAGGAGATGAAACTCGTAGAGGTGGGAAATAATCGATAGAAACATATAATTTACATTACATTACGACTATCGATAGTCTCACACCTTTAGACGTTACCTTCGATCTAAATCACCTCGGTCATAATTATTATGTTTGACAGTTTGACGTCGTATGTGTGACGTATTTCCATTTTTTAGTTTAGATAAAGTAAAACTGATTGACCACAATAAAGCAAAAATGTGAATAAAATAATTTAATTAATAGTGATTACTTATTCTAAAGTTTTAAATTATTAACCAAGAATAATTTTTACTATGATTTGAGGAGTTTCATGCACTCTTGTCACAGAATAATTAGCAATCCTTCGTGGATTAGTGGTAAGAATTCGACTCTGCGACGCAGATGATTAAGAGTTCAAAACCTACATGAGGTTTTCTTTTTCTTTTTTTAATAATTTAAAATTATGCAGAGATCGTTTTGATTTGAATCACTAAACATTTATGTCAGTCGTTACTAGTATTTGAAGTGTTTAAAGTTAAACATAGATAAATATCTTATTGAAAAAATAGTGTCGTCGTACTTTCGAAAATATAGTAAAAATTCTTCAAAATTAAAAGAATGTTTAAATAAGTAAAAATTTTACAAAAATAAAAAAATATTGTAAATAAACGTATCTACAATATGTTCAAATAAGCTTTCATTAGCAGCAGAATAATAACCCAAACTGTCACTAAAGAATTATAAAAGTCTGATGGATCAGGGTTCAAGGCACGATGTACTCATGCAAGCGGTTAGGGTTCAAATCCCACACGAAGTTTTTACTTTTTTAAAAATTTGAAATTATGCAGATGTTATATCGTTTTGCTTTAAATCATAAAACATTTATTTCAGTCTTTATTAGAAGTGTTTATAGTAAAACATGAAAATCTTATTGAAAAAACAATGTCGTACTTTCGAAAATAAAGTAAAATTCTTCAAACATAAAAGAACGTTCTAAATAAATGTACTTACAAAAAATGTTTAAATAAGCAAAAATTCTATAAAAATATTCTAAATAAACGTATTTTATTCTAATGAAATGTATTTACAAAAAATCTTCAAATAAGCTCTATTAGCAGCAGAACAATAACCCAATCTATTATAAAAGTTTCGTCTAACATTAGTTAATGTTTCTGGACTAATACCTCTCATTGAATCAGAGATCTTTTCTATTAATTCTTGGAGAGAATTAGGCCTATCGTCCTTAGTTCCATATAGTTTGGACTTGATATATCCCCACATAAAAAATCACAAGGTGCAAGATCAGGTGATCTTACAGGCCAAAAAAATATCTCCGTGTCCACTAATCAATCGATTAGGAAAAGTCGCACTGAGATATTCACTGACGATGCGAGAATTATGTGCAGGACAACCATCGTGTTGAAAACCATATGGAATCGAAAGGAATTGGTAAATTACGAAGGGCTGGGACAATTTGATTTTGCAGAAGTTTCAAGTATTTCCGCTCAGTCAACATACCGTCTATAAAAAATGGACCAATGACATGATTCCCTATTATACCTCCCCAAACATTAACTTTTTGAGGACGCTGGGTACGAGCGACATAAATCTGACGAAGATTTCCTTGGGACCAATACCGAGAATTCATTGAATTGTGACGGCCATGCATTGAAACGTACATTCATCGGTGAACAAGACGTTCTCTAAAAAATGTTCATCTTGATGTGACATTTCCATTGCAGTTTGACAAAATTCTAAACGTCTATATTGATCCCCAGGGAATTGTTCGTTGAATTTATGAAGTTTATAGGGTCGGTATCCATGTCTTTTCAAAATTTTACCAACTCTAAATCTTGAAATTCCATATTGTTCTTCGAGACGAGATGTTGATTGGGTAGAATTTTGCTCAATACTTGCACAAATCAAAGTGTCTCTTAGTTCCAAATCTGGATTTACCTCCCTTCGTCTACGAACTCCTCTTGGAGCGAACACGGATCCATAAGTAAAAAATTACGTATAATAGATTGAATTGTTGATCGTGATGGAGCCGGCCTATTTGGAAACATATTTACAAATTGTTGTCTAATCATGTTGTCTGAGAATCCATTCACATGCCAGACAACAATTAGCACTTTTTCCTCGACCATTAAAACCATTTTCACGAATTGTTTTTTCAATAAAATGTTTTCTGTTTACCGTGCAAAAACACTTCTCGATATGTTATTATTTGATGGCTTAAAGGCTTCGCTTCGCGCGCATCCATTCCAATGTTGTCAATTGTTTTGAAAATCATTATCTGTACAGAGGAATTGATATAAACAGTCTTCACCGGATTATTTTGCATTCACAACTGAAGACTGTATGAATTGAATTTGAATTATTTTGTATTTCCGTTTTATAACATTGGAATAAAAATAAATTATAAATAATGAGTTTTTCGAAAATTTGTTACCTAATATGTATCATATTTTCTATTATTTTTTTATTGATAAAACAAAAATTTTATCCTTGGTGTGAATTGAACCCCAATTTTCTCGTCGATAGACAACATCCCTAACCACTACACCAATTTCACATACATTAATTTTATTGTTTTCGGACAAAACATACCTACCTTTATTTTAGTAAAATATTTCAGTTGAGTTATTTTTACTATTAAATAAATTTAAAGATTTATAATTTAAAATCGCTACTAATGAATGTTTTTTACTATAATATATCTTAATTTATTCAAGTATTTATTCTAACATCAGAAATTATTAAAATAAAATATTTTTGAGGTTATCCGTATAATTATGACTGAAGTCAAATAGCCACGTCCAACGTCTAAAGGTGTGAGACTGTCGATGGTGGTAATGCAATGTAATGTAAATTATAGGTTTCTATCGATTATTTCCCACCTCTACGAGTTTTATCTCTTTTTATTTCACAAGGTAACTGTGTTTTCTATCTCTTACGTTAAAAAGCCGGATGGTAAAGCACTCATCATTGTATATGTGACAAAATGTTCTTACATGTCACCATATAGAATCGTATCTGTACAAAGTATGATACAGCGAAGTTTCTTTAACGATATATCTTTCTTTTATTTTGTATTCCAGTTCGTTGCTGGTTTCTTCATGTGATATATTGCTGTTGCAAAATGAAATGTACCAAATGTCAATTTAAAGATAAATTCAGCATATACCAAACAAATTAAGACTTTTCAGACACCGTATAATACAATTAGATTATACGCATTATTAACCATTGTTTTAATTGAAATTTTTATTAATTTATTCGTTTACAAAAAGTGTTAACATACATACAATCTATTAACCACAATGACGAGCATAAAAATTAAAATTCAGCAGTTGCTTTCAAGAAGCATTCTAAATATGTAGTCAGTCAATGTTAAAAGCTTATGTGTATGATAATTGTCTAGTTTTATAAACCTTGATATATAAAATATTGAAACTATTCTGTCGTATATAAATTGATTTTGTCAAACTATCAGCCGTATCATCCATCATTTGACTCGGATAGTGACCTTACTAAGATATTATTTAGTGTTTTGTTAAATAGGTAAATAAAACGGACTGAAAAATACCAAATGAATTATTATGAACAAGGAAGAATGTTTTTTGAGGTCAACAGAAGTGCAAAGGGCACGTTTTTTATAAAGGAGCGGTACAGCGGTACAATCAAAGAAAAAAATGTTAATACAAGTGTAGAACGCTCATAATTAATTACAATAATTTCGAGAATATTAGAAATAAGACATAAGAAGCATGAATTGTCAAGAAATAACAGTTAAACGTATATGTCCCATATAAAAAAAATAATTAACTTGCAGCATCGTTGGCGATGGTGGTAAAGTTGTTACGATATTAATTGGGAAAGAACAATTTTTGGGGTCCGGTCAGTAATTCTACGGCAAACATAGAAATAAAGATAATTCTTTGTAATTCTAATTATTGATTACTCCTGGTATTAGTCCACATGGATATTGGTGTGGCTTATTATTTTGAACGTATCTTATTGGGTAATACTGAAATGTAATTGGTCAAAATTTTCGGAAGTGAATACACTGATACCAAATCTGGCTTTGCCGTTATCAGGTAAAAATTGCTTCTCATGTTTCAAAGGCGGCAAGCATCTATAACAGTGTGCGTCGTTATAAACTTTTTTTATTTTATTTTAAAACTTATATAAATTATTTTATTTGTAAAATTATAGTCTCATTTTTTAGTTCTCAAATTAATAAGCACATTACATTTCATTTGCATTATGTATGTATATACTTTTAATCATCAATTTTAAATTTTCAATAAAAGTTAAGGAATTTTTAGGGTCCAGTCCCGAATAATTCAGAAATATAATCATTATTTGTAAATTGATCACTAACGGTATTGTCCACATTGCAGCTGTGGTTTATTACTTTCTACGTATCTTATCGGGCACTACTGAAGTGTAATTAGTCATATTCTTCGGAAGTTATTACGCTCAAACTTGATCGTTATCTGGTCAAAAATGCCTTCTGAGGTTTCTCATACTAAATGGTATATTCAGTATCGTCGTGTACGACAGCAAGTTCACGTATATTTTTAATATTTTTGTGCAAACAGTAGTGTTGTGTTTTAGTTAAGTTTGAGTTAAGACAGTAGAAAATAAGTTGTAAATACATTAAGGAATATCGAGATGACAATAGAGACATTGTGTATCTTGATGAAACGTGGTTTGACACCCATGATGTAGTTCAATATGGCTGGATGAATAATAGCAAAAAGTGCTGCTTGAATACTCCTTGTTCGAGAGGAAAAAGAATTATAATTCTACATGCTGGGGACTAAGAGCGGGTTTGTACCTAATGCCTTGTTATTATCGGCCAAAAACATTAACAGTGTCATCAGCTGATTATCATGAGGATATGACGGCTGAAACTTTTCGAAAAATTGGCAACGGAACAGCTGTTACCGAATATTAAAAACAAATTCCGTGATAGTAATGGATAATGCGTCATACCATTCTAGACTCTACACCAAAATTCCAAATACTAGCTCCAAGAAGGGAGATATAGAATTTATGGAGAACAAATGCATGGCAACACCTAGTAAATGTACCAAAAAGAAATTGTTGCAATTAGTTAAGCAACAACATTTTCAAAAAGAATATGTAATAGATAAACTCTTTGAACGCCACGGGCATACGGTTTTTACGGCTCCCTCCATATCTTTATGTTTTCAACCCAATTGAAATATGGGCCAATATAAAAAAGAAATTGCGGAAAATGAATCAATCTCCCCAATGAAGTGACGTTGTTTGTCCAAAATATAAGAACAGTGATCGAAGAACTTAACAAAACTGACATTTGGAAAAAATTGTGTAGCGCATGTTCAAGTAAAAGAAAAAGAATATCCTACTTTACCACCAATTGAACCGGTAGTTATAAACACAAACGACAACTCAAGTTCGGACACACGGATAGTGATAGTGTTAAATTGTTTGAATATTTCTACAAAGACTTCCACAACTTGTCAAAAATATGTTCTGTGTATCGAAGTAAATGTGATCTCTCGATTAATCTATAACCCAAGAGAAAATTCGACTGTAAGACGAATTGGCCGATTTCATGTAAGTATTTTTCAAAAATAACCTCTTTAAACCGATGAAACTTACAAATCATATTCATGATATATTTTTACCAAAAAAGGGAATCAACTTTGTTTTGAGCGTAACTTGCTTACGTTTGATGCTAGAACACTTTTTTAAAATTAAAAATAAAGATTTCTTTAAACAATTAAAAAAAAAAAGTAAAAAAAACATTTTTTTTTATTATTTCACGTTGAATTATTCGATATGGAATTTGACGAATAGGTAAGAATCTATTTTTCATTAGCTATAACTCTGCTTCTGCTGGGTATACAGACTTCATACATATACCATTGTTTTCACTTTTTTATAAACTGTATTTTTTGCTACGAACATTTTTTCCATAAAATACTTACCTTTTGAGTTATTTGCGAGGAAATCGTCCAAAAACGTGGTGTTTTTGATGGAAAAATGAATATATTCACTCGCAAATAACTCAAAAAGTATTGATTTAGTAAAAACCTCTATAGAACAAAAGTTACCTAGAATTAGTCAGTTTATCCACTTCCGGACTTATTTTGGATGTATATCTTTTCACCCCCCCAAGAAGGTGCGGTACTCACCCACAGGGCAAAAATACACATCGGCACAATTCACTTTTTTTCTTTGACACGTTAGCTATATGTGTATGACAAATTTCATGTCAATCCCAGTGGTTCTTTAAAATTTAGAGGTTTTTACAATATTTTACCGTTAGTGAATGGACTATATTGTGTATTAACTTTTAATCATCTTGGTGTCAAGTTTATAAAGAATGTGAATAATTAACAATATTATTACTGTTTAACAAAATATTAGACCTTAATTTAAAAACTAAAAGTTTATTTTTTAATTTCTGTTGCGCCGCCTATGTTTTACAAAGACGCCGACATTTGAGTGTCGATTTTGTTTTTATTGACTTGTCCAACTGACATCGTAGAAACTTTAGTAACTACGTGTTTTACCAATAAAAACATTCACAGAGATATACAGGGTGGTCCTTCATCATCATCATGGCTTATTCACTCCTGGCGGAGTGTTTGCCGCCCTTTTAGGATCTCTGATTCATTTATTGCGGAGAATCAGTCCGCTGTTGTTTTTTTTTTATTATTATTATAGCAGTGTGTGTGACTTGGCCCTGTACAATTTTCCTCCATTCTTTCCAGTCCTTACAGCGCTCCTTCCAATTGTAGATTCTCAGCTTCTTTATGTCTCCTAAGACTTGATCTCTCCATCTTGTTTTGGGGCTCCCCTTTGGTCTCTTTGTTGTTGGTCTCCATCCAGTTATTCGCTTTAGCGTAGAGTCGGGGTTAGCTCTTTCTGTGTGCTCCAGCCACCTGAGCCTTTGCGTCTTCACGAACTTGATTATGTCTTCACCCTCGATGACTTCTTTAATTTCTTCATTGGTAAATTCGCCTACACTTATCCTCACCGGTCCCATTATTCGTTGAATTATCTTTCTCTCTAAGATTTCCAACCTCATTTCATCTTTTTGTGTTAGGCACATCGTCTCTGTACCATAGGTGATCACTGGCCTGATTGCAGTCTTGTAAATTTTTAATTTGGTTTTCTTACTAATGTGTTTTTCTTTCAGGAATTTTTGGTAGTTCCAGTAGGTTTTATTACCCAGTAGGATGCGTTCATTTATTTCATCCGTTCTATCATTTCTGTCATTCACCATCACTCCCAGGTATTTGAAACGGTGTACTCTTTCAAATGTATATGCACCAAGCTTAATTTCTTTCTCTATGTTCGTATTCTCTCTTGAACACTTGAGGTATTTCGTTTTGCTTTGGTTTATTACTAGCCCTCTCTTCTTTGCTTCTTTATCTAGTATTAATATTATGTTCTGCATGGTTTTTAAATCTCTAGTAACCAGTGCAATATCGTCTGCATACGCTATCAGTTGGGCTGAAGATTCGATAATCGTTCCCATAATTTTGGTTGCTCTTACTGCCCCCTCTATGACAATGTTAAATAATGTTGTTGACAGGGAGTCTCCCTGTCTGACACCTACCTCCATTTTTACTTCATCTGACGGGCCTTCCCTTGTTAAGATTCGTGCCTTGGATTCCTTCATCGTCATTTTCGTGAGACTTATTAGTTTTTCTTGGATGCCTAATTTTTTAATATCTTTAATTAGTTCCTCCCTTATTACACTGTCCAAAGCTTGCTTGTAGTCAATAAACAGTATATGTTGATCTATTCCGTGCTCGTAACGTTTTTCGACGATTTGCGTTACAATGTGTATTGCATATATTGTTGACTTACCTTCTCTGAATCCATGTAGGTATTCACCTATTTTTGTTCTAGTTTCTTTTTCTATTCTTTGTCTTATCAAATTAGTTAATATTTTGTACATTGTATGTAATAACGTGATTCCCCTGTAGTTAGTGCATTTCGTCTTGACGCCTTTTTTAGGGATTGGTGTTATCAGACCACAATTCTAGTCGTTCGGCATGCGTTTTTCTTCCCATATTCGTTCTATTAGGTTGTGGATTCTGTGGGCTAGTTCCTCTTCCCCTTTCTTGAAGAACTCATTTATAATGTCGTCTGGTCCTGCTGCTTTTCTTGTCTTTAATCTGTTTATAGTCGCCAATACTTCGCTGTATGAGGGAGGCTCTGATTGTTCTCCAATCCTATTTTCTGTTTGTTCTTCATTTTCTGTGTTTTCAGCATCGTCTTTCTTTTTAAACAGTTCTCTATAGTGCGTTTCCCATTCCAATTTTCCAATATTTTTATGTATTTGTATAGTCTTGCATTGTCATTACTATTGGCTTCGAGTTCCTGCAGTAATTCTTCGATCCATTTCTTCTTTTTTGTTTTGAAGCATTTGTCTGACTCTTTCTTCTTCTCTTTATAGTGTAGGAGATCTTCTTGTTTCCCTGTAGCCACCCACCTGTGTCTTGCTTTGTCCTTTTCTTTACTAGCTTGCTCGCATTCTTCATCGTACCAATCCTTTCTTTTATTGTCTTCCATTAGTCCTATCGTCTCGTCTGCTGTTGTTAAGATACTATCTTTTATGCCTTCCCATATTTTATCTATGTTCGTATAAGGGTGGTCCTTAAGTTGTACAAAAAGAAACCGTAGATTCTACACTTTAAAATATTACGATTTAAACCAAATTGCTTTAATAAAACGTTGATATTAAGAAAGATACAGGGTGTTAAAGTGGAAATTTAAAATTTTAATTTTCGCTATAACTTTCACGTTTGTGAACATATGTATAAAAATTCCTAACTGGGTACTGTTAAACATCAGGAATTATAATTTAATGTATACTTTAATGTAGCTCATAGAGGGAGCCACATATGCCGCATATGTGGCATACATCTGCACTTAAATTTTTTGCTCTTTAAGTTATCGGTGTTTGTGATAAAAAATATTAAGGATACATTATTTTAACTCCAATATTAACTCTCCATTTCTCCCTCCCACCACTCTCACCTCGGCGAATTGCTCTTTGCCTGCCTAGCAGCCTTCAAAGATGAATGAAGATGAATGAATGAATGAATAACTATGAAGATATTAACATCAGAAATGAAAAACACTGAGAATGTGTACATAATGTGGAGCAAAATCAAAGATTATGTTATAAAAACAGAAAGAATTTCTACAAAATAAAACAGAAAGTCGAAAACCTTGGATGACTCTTGAAATACTGGAAATCATGGAACAAAGAAGAAAATATAGAAACAAAAACCCAAATAAGTACAGAGAAAAACATAAATTAATAAGAAACAAAATAAAAGAGGCCAAGGAAAAGTGGATGATGGAAACATGCATCGATGTGGAAGAATTGCAGAAAAAGCATGATCATTATAATTTACATAAAAAAGTAAAAGAATTATCTGGAAAATCACGAACAAATACACCTAACCGATTAATTGAGAAAATGCAGCAACACATCTACTAAGATATTAATGACTAGGATGATACAGCAGGCTTTAATTAGTTCTGTACGCGGATTTTTTAAAAATGTAGAAAATATAAATATAGAAAATGACATTAAATATTCTCTACTTACATTTTCAGGACCGCTAGTAGAAGAAGATTGAAGAATAGCCTCAGTAGATACAGCTGTCGAAGCAGTTTGTGTATGACTAGTAGCAGAAATCCTATACTGCATCCCGGCTATACTGCAATATCCTTCGTGATGAGTCGATCTAGTGGTACTGTTCACATATACACCAGTTATAGTCACATCCGTATCCTGGTTTAAAATAACCGCGACTTTTTTATTAGGAGTAGTACTTATATCGATCAATTCCTCCTTTTTATCATCCTGTTCTACCTTAATATCCTTATCCAAAGCAGCGAAATATTCATCAGAAGAATTGCTGGTGCAAGAAGAGCTATCGTCGCTATATTTGGATTTATTTTGTCGCCTCTCTTGGGAGTAGCTGGCTGCCAGTATGGCAGTAGCATTCAAACTAGCCATTCGCTTACGAACGACCATATCCTTTAGATCCATGACGATTTCGCTCGATTTTCGTTTCCTTTCAACTACTTCCTTTTTTATTTTTGGTTTTGGCGGAGCTGGTTTCTCATCGGACTTTGGTTTCTCAACTGGTACTTTGCAAATACGATCATCTTCGTCTGAGCTTGTTGTATCATGCATATCCCAGTGTTTGCCGACTGCTCTTAAACCAGGAACTGATCGCAAAATTCTAGTCGGTGGCGGAGAACTCTCTTGTTCTTGTTCTTCATCAAAGTCAACATTTTTAATAGAAGTGTCAGTTTTAGTTAATTTGGTTTTGGTGCCGAAACTTTTGGGCATATAAGCTGTTTTGTTGGATTCTTCGATCACGTCCAAGATAGTTGCTCTTGTTTCATTTTCATACAGACAGTGAACCTTAGCTAAAGCATTTAAAGAAGCTACTCTGTGTCTCTTTGGTCCGTTCCAAAATTTAAACAGCTTTGTCTTGCAAGCTTGCTCATCCAAGTTATTTTTACCTTTTTGCAGAACTCTCTTTTTGATAACGGTCAACTTTGGTTTTGATTTTAGTTTTATGTATTTTTTCTTTTTAAGCAACGCCTGTTTTTCTTTGGATGACGAGTCTGACTCACTTCTACTTTGAGTTTCAATTTCAACCTTGGGCTGAACTTCAGGTTTAACCTCGGCTTCAGTTTTACTGGTATCCTCAGATTTTTCGTTATCTAAACAAACTTCAGTTTTTGGTACAACAGGAATATCTTCTGAAGATATTTCTACTTTTGGTTCTGGTTTTTCTTCTTTTATTTTAATCTCCAAAGTGGAGTACACTGATTCAAGTTTAAGTATTTGATCAAAAAGTTCTTCTGCCTTATCTTTTGATTTGACCAAATTCTCTGCTGGGTTTACAGAAATTTTCTTGCGCTTTTTAATTTTAGCAGTTTTGGTTTTTTTAGATTTTATTTCTTCATTGACTTGTTTTAACAACTGTTTTATAGTTTGTTGTTTTTTGATCTCATCCTCATCAGGAATTGTTATAACATCTGGAGGTTTGTTATTTGTCTTTACATATTTCTCTGTTTTCTTTAAACTCGTTTCTGTTGGCTTCGCAGCGACCTCTGTTGTTTTTACTGTAATATCCTTTGGGGTTTTTTGGGGACTCTCTGCTGTTTTTACATAGGTATCCTTGGTCGCTACTACAGAAGTATCTTTTGGTGTTTTTATACAAATGTCTTTTGTATATTTTAGGGAGATGCCTTTTGATGTTTTTATTGGAGGTTCTTTTGATGCTTTTAGAGTAACTTTTACAGTTACTTTTTTCGATTTCCTGATGATTGGTTTTATAATTGTCCTAGCCTTAACTATAGTTTTCTTTGTAATCTTTGGTTTGTCTACTTCTCTAAGTTTTTTCTTGCTATCTTTTGATACACTCTCAAGTTTTGGTTTCTTTAATGTTATTTCTTTTATGGGTTGCGTAATAATGTCTGCTATTTTATTATTAAATTTCTTTTTACAGCTATTTTGGGCACTTAGTTTTTTGGCAGCTTTTGTTTGAGCTTTGGAATTTGATTTAACAGTAACTTCTTTCGAAGGTTTAATTCTTAAATTTTTGCCTTCGAATTTCCTTAAGATTCTATGACTTCTAGTAGTATTCTTTTTCGCCCGCACAACACTTTCTTTCTCTGGGGCGCCACTTTCTTTTTCAGACACAACACTTCCTTTTTCTTGAGAAACGCGTTGTGGTGAAGAAAGTTGACCGAGAATTACGAAATTTATAGTTTCATCAATGGTATTGGGTACGGGAATAGCTGTGTCGCTTATAGGTTTTCTTTTTGGCGCTGCAACTTTTTTCACTGCTTTTATTGGTTTTTCCTGTCTAACTGGCATTGAACGCATCCTGATCTTTGCTTAACCAATATTCACATCCTCTCCTACCCCTGAAACAAAGTAAATTATTTTAGTATACATGTATAAAGAACTAGAACTACTATTTGGGGAGTTTTACTCTAGAACTACTACAAAGAGCTTCATAACTGGAAATCTCCTGGACCAGACGGCATTCAAACTTCTGGCTTAAGAATGTTTGGAGTATACATGAGTGCTTATCAGCAATAATTAATCATACTATTTCTAATCCGCAGAAAATACCATCTTTCCTAACCCAGGGAAGAAATTTAATACCAAACGATCAAAATAACACCCAAGATCAAACCAAGTATCGCCCAATAACGTCTCCTAACTCTGTATAAATTGGTCACATACTGTGCAGCCCGGCGTATCAACTAAAACTGTGCTCTAAACAATATCATAAAGCCTTAACAGAAAGGAATGCGCTAATGGTTCCATGGGCTGCAAAGAACAACTAATCATCGACTCTGTCATTTCTAACCAAGCATATAGCAAAAAAAAGAATCTCAGTACTGGTTTCATCGAATACAAGAAAGAGTTTAATTCAGTGACGCATGAATGGTTTATAGATATATTAAAAATATATAAAGTCGATGAAAACATAGTGACCATTTTAAAACATATAATGTCAGATTGGAAGACAAAAATTCACCTCAAAATACCTGGTGAAAACAATATCAAACTGAAAATATTGCAATTAACCGGGCCTATTTCAAGGAGATTCGTTGAATCTACTGTAGATTTGTCTAGCGATGAACCACTTATCCCAGCTACTGAACTCAATTGACACAGGTTTTAGCATCAAAAATAACACTACTGTTGTGGCAAAGCTTAATCATCTATTGCTATTGTATATGGATGACTTAAAACGATTGGCTTCCACTCGAAGCCACCTGGATCAGATGCTGAAATCAGTAAAAAATATTTCTAATGATATTAATATGCACTTTGGTCTTGACAAGTGCCGTGTCTTAAATATAATCAAAGGAAAGGTTCAGCCCTGCGGATTCGATATGAAAAATGGCAGAACATCGAGGCCATGGGTGAAAATGATATGTATAAACACCTCAGAATGAAGCAAGCGCGGAAGATTGACCATAAGGAAATGAAACTGAGATAACTACTGAGTTTATACGAAGGATAATGCTCTGCTCCATGTGCTTCGTACACCTTAACAGTAAAAATTTGTTTAAGGAACTAAACACCTACTCATCTTTGAATCATAGGCCTTGATTACAAAAATTAAGGATTACAAGTGACACAGCGGTAACGATACCCGTTTACGTTCCCGATAGTAGATAGATCTATTTCAGGGATGCGACCCTGCCATAATTATCTCCCAATCTCTTAGTACATGGAAAAACTATGTCCTAGACCAATTCTCCCACCTAATTATCAGTTTCCCTTCCCATATTCTACTTTGATTTCGAGCAGCAGCTATATCAATACCAAGATAGAGGCAATGAAGAAAGCAATGGGAAACTACATTACTTTTCCTTAGTATAATCATCATCACAACTGAAATACAATATAAGGCCCTCAGTCCCCGACGGGCTTTTGATAGTCAGAGGGTATTAGAATCCTCTGGGCGAATTTAAGATTTGAAACGTGGAATCTAAGGTCAGATGGCCGTGTAATGGTAAATGCTCTACAAGCAATGGGATGTTATACTATTCTGAAAGTGACATTCAGTAAACCGATCCAAACAGAGTCTGAATTTTGGTGGATAAAATTACCAATCGATCAATCATTGATTGTATTTCCTTTTCAGAAAGAATAATGTTATAACTTCATACCCCAAAAGTTAAAATTAATGTAGTACAATTCTATGCACCTACAGAGTGAAGATAAGAAAATCAGAGAAACAATTAATAAAATATGTTAAAAAAATTGAAATTTTTATTATAATGGGTGATTTAATGCCAAAGTAGGCAAAGGGAAATGTGAAGATTTGATTAGAGAACATGGACTATGGACCTGCCGAGTGCAATGCAAGAGGAGAAAGATTGAACGAGTTTGTCCAATAAATAGAAATGGTAATAACAAAAACGTTATAAAAGCTTCTACCAATAATATTTCAACAAACATAATGATCACCATCACTCGAAAGCAAAATATCCAAATAATGGATGTGCTGCTAAAACAATACTAATACACAAAAAGGGAGACACCACAGACCTGAAAAATTATCGACCAATTTCACTTCTTTCACAACTTTACAAAACCTTCACAAAGATTATTACAAACAGGTTAACAATCAGTAGAACAAACCGGATTTAGAAAAGGGTACAGCACCTGTGGCCATCTATATAGGTACTTTGAAAATCTTAATAGAAAAGACTAACGAATACAATCTCCCACTATGTCTGGCATTTATAGATTAGGAAAAAGCTTTTGATAGCGTAGAACTGTGGACAATAGAAGAAGCCGACAACAACCCGTCAACAACCCGACCAATTCCAGGTAGAGAATATTAATACATAATATTTACGAACAAGCTGAAATGATAGTAACGTTGGGTAATGGAATCGAAACAAGACCAGTAAAAATCAACCGAGGAGTAACACAAGGAGACATAATATCTCAAAAATTATTTACAGCTGCCCTAGAAGATATTTTTAAGTCAATAGACTGGGAAAATAAGGGAGTCCCTATTAACGGAAGGTACTTGAACCATCTTAGATACGCAGATGATGTAGTACTAATACACGTGGAATGCACTGACTATGATAATTGAGGAGCTACACACAGAATCCCTAAAAAAGGACTAAAAATTAATTTCAGTAAAACTAAACTAACATTAAACAAAGATCACAAACCTATGATAAACATCCAAGGGACAGAGATAGAACACGTAGATGAATATACATATCTGGGTCAAAATGTCAAGGTAAGCAAAGAAAATCAGACTAATGAAATAACCAAACGTGTAAAAACGAGATGGGTAGCACTCAAAATCAGACTACCGAAATAAGCAGACGTGTAAAACTGGAATGGGCAGCATTCTGAAGACTCTCATACATACTTAAAAATAAAAATAAACCTCAAATACTGCGAACCAAAGTGTTTCAATTCCTGTATCCTACCTGTACTTACATATGGAGCTCAAACCTGGACATTCACTAAAATAAATATGGAGAAGATGAGAAAACTTAGAGAACTATCGAACGACAGATGGTGGATTAACAGTAGAATGTAATTTAGAACTACAGTAAATGCATGATTAAAACACTAGACATGTTTTTAAACTCAATAATATTTTTTCACTAACCTAATCAGTTTTTAATTAATTAATTTTACAGAATAGCTCACCTTGAAAGCGCTCGAATTTCAAAATAAAATTAAACCGGTAAATTAAAGTAACAAAATGAGATTTTCAACCCCGCTCACAACAACAATCTTCTCGTTTCACAATCCGAGCGAAACTGATGTATGATGGATAAAATACCGGAACAGCGGAAGAGATTACTCTAGAATCAGTTTACAAAACGATATGGTGCCATTTCTGGAATTAAATTAAAACACTGGAGAACAAAATAAACTTATTGTTTTCGCTAGGAACTGCGATTTGAAATTGGTCATGTCTCGCAAGTTTGTCGAAAATATACACTTTTCTAGATCATTACATATCAGTTAATTATGAACTTATTTTTTGTCAAGTAAAGATGTTTACAACTACGGCTCTGAGTCAGAATATATAGACCTTTTATCGGAAATTACAGTGGCATATCATTAACAAGAGATCAACAGGAACTACATCGATTCCTAACACCTGAACTAAATATAAACAATGATAAAAACTTAGCGTGTACAACTACCATTTTGTCGCCATAACAAACGTAAATAAAATCATATACCCAGATGCCATCATGACCAGTGATCCAGCTATCATGCCATCATCTAGGATTGGAGTACATAGTGGATGCTGCGAAGACCCACCAGGAGTTATAAAACCACTCAAGAAGATCATGACCAGTGATTACTCCATAACGAAGGACACCCTATAGTCCAGCAATTAATTGAAGAGGGTGACTCCTCACAGGATCGAATTATATTATTAGAAATTAATTCCTTCATGATGTATCTGTAGGTTCCTTTGTAGGTCGTTCTGTAAATTTCTTAATAGCATAAGTCTTGCCTTACAAGAATTTAGATACGTGACTTTCTACAAATAATGCTTTTCTCTGAATTTATTTTTTAAATTCACACATATCATTCGCCTTATGCGAATGCAACTTTCATGGTTGCGTATTAGACAATGGTGTGGTACCGCAGTAGAAGAATTATTTCGCACACCAGCCGATAGAAAACGAGTTCAGGAAATTGTAAACATGATGATAGCCAACGTCTGAATACGGACGCGACATCCAAAGAAGAAGAAAAAGCTCTAAAGCCATATATGGCAGATAAAAATGTGGATCTTAAGCTTCAAAATGTTGAAAAATAAAGTGTCGGCAATAAAGCGGAAAATGTTGTGCTCCAAGTAGACAAATCGTATCAGGTTTATCGGTGTAGACTAGCGATTTCACATATCCCCACAGAAAATAATCTGGCGGTGTTAAATCGCACGTTCTTGGAGGCCAATTCACGGTCCGAAAAATGAAACTATGCGGTTACCAAACGTTTGTTTCAATAAATCAATTGTGGCACCAGCTGTGATGTGATGTGTTAAAACCACAGCTCCTGCACATCATGGTTGTCCTCAATGAGGAATAAAAAAGTCAGTAATCGTGGCTCTATACAGGGTGAGTCATGAGGAACTTTACATACTTCTACCATATGTAGAGTCCCTCAGGGAGCATATCATGTGGCCACTAAAAAATGTCAACTCCTCTTCTTTATTAATTAACAGGGTGATTTGTGTAATTGACCATTTATTTCATTTTACTGTAGTGTTTATACGGCTCATTTGATTTTTTAAATTTTTGCATGATACAGTACACTACTATCAAGCATTCGACTGGTATTAGCTAAACTAAAAAATTCCAGGACTGGCTTATAAACAATACTTATACAATAAGTGATTTTCAAACTACATAAATAGCCAATGAAAAACGACATATGCGACAATGTTGTCGCACTTTTATTAAATTTTTATTGAACGATCAAATCTTACCAAAAATAGAACAACCATAATGAAGTATCAAATTATAAGGTAATTAATTTAAACAAATGTTATAAATTTCAAAGATTTTAATTGGAATGATAAACTGAATCACTGCACAAGAAAAAACAGTAACTACTAACAATAAAGAAGAACAAGTTATGATAAACCCATAAATAGTTATGATAAACCCATAAATTAGAACTGGAAAAGATACAATAATGGTAACAAAATAAAAATAATTCAAAATAGATTTTCGAAATGGAACCCTGCAGCCTGTACACATTTTTGTTGCCGAATTGTTAATTGACGTATTGAATTACGGATACTCTGGGGATCGTTTCTAATAGTATTACACCAATGTATAACTCTATCAATTAATTGTTGTCGGTTATTAATATTCACTGAGTAAACTAGTTGCTTCAATCGTCCCCAAATATGGTAATCAACGGGATTGAAATCAGGGGATCTTGAAGGCCACGAAATAGGACCTGCACGTCCTATCCACCTGTTGCCATAAACATTATTGAGATGTTGTCACACTGCCAGTAAAAAGTGTGGGGGTGCCCCATCATGCTGAAAATACATCCCTCGGATAGAAACGTTCGCGTTTGCAAGCAAATTCGGCAAAATATTTTGTAGAAAGTTCAAATAGACCTGCCCTGTTAAAGGACCATCAAAAAAGTGAGGACCAACTAATTGGTTATTTATGAGACCAGTTCACACGTTAACCTTAACTGAGAACGACGTTCTCGAATAGCATGGGGATTTTCTTCTGCCCACACATGTGAATTTCGTGAATTATTTATCCCGTCTCTGGTAAATTGAGCTTCATCTGTAAATAGTGTCCTGTATAGCGTTGGTCGATTATTGTTAATCCATCTACAAAATTCCAACCTATCGATCTCATCTCCAGCATGTAGTCGCTGAACCATTTGAATGTGATATGGGTATAGATTATTTTTTTGTAAGACTCTACTTACTTTTGATTGAGCAACATTGAGTTCTCGACTTACTTGTCTAGTGCTTACTGTAGGGTTCATAGTAACGGCGTCCATAATGTCATCTTCCTGCGCTTCATCTACATGTCGCTCTGTTGTTCCACTAAGAAAAGTGGCATTTTCTCGCAAATAATTTAAAACTGACCCAAATGTTGGATGACTGGGAGTTCGACGATTAGGAAATCTTCTGCGATATTGTCTACTAGCAGCCCTACCATTCCCATTACAGAATCCATAAACAAATATTATGTCTGCATATTCTGTGGTCGAAAACTGATGTGGCATTTTGAACGAAAGTAACAAAAGCTCTACCAAAACTAACACAATGTACTTAACGTAGATATGACAGAAGAAATATGTATTCTTGTACACATAAATAACAGTTGATAATGACAATGGGTATAAAATATTAAGAAACGTCAAACGGTCAACGCCAACCTTCATTTTAAACTTTTTTAGATTTATTTTTATTTAGTACAGTTGATGCAATGTATTATTATTTGACATTAAATTTTAATCATTTACAATTAACAAAAACTAACACATACAAGAGGTTTGACTTTTTAATCAATTTAATTTATTATTTATCGAAAATAATGCCCCAATACGATCTATGAGTAAAAATTTAAAATTGAAAAACAATTGATTCTATCGTAGAGAGAATACAAAGTGACAGTAAAGATGTTAATTTTCTACGTATTAGATTATGTTGTAGGAACTCATTTTAATTAAAATGTTTGAAATTTATAACATTTGTTTAAATTAATACCTTTAAATTTGATAATTCATTATGGTTGTTCTATTTTTGGTAAGATTTGATCGTTCACTAAAAATTTAATAAAAGTGCGACAACATTGTCGCATATGTCGTTTTCATTGACTATTTATGTAGTTTGAAAATCACTTATTGCATTTTAAAAAATATATATACAGGGTGTAATATTTAATACGAATCCCTAAATTAATTTTTCCAAAGCCAGTCCTGGAATTTTTTAGTTTAGCTAATACCAGTCGAATGCTTGATAGTAGTGTACTGTATCATGCAAAAATTAAAAAAATCAAATGAGCCGTATAAACACTACAGTAAAATGAAATAAATGGTCAATTATACAAATCACCCTGTTAATTAATAAAGAAGAGGAGTTGACAGTTTTTAGTGGCCACATGATATGCTCCCTGAGGGACTCTACATATGGTAGAAGTATGTAAAGTTCCTCATGACTCACCCTGTATAGGGGTCATTGACTGTAACGTTCGGAACAGCATTGTTTTTAAAGAAGTACTAACCAATTATTCCACCAGCCCACAAAGCACACCAAACAGTTTGTTAACACAGTCATTTAACCAAAAGTAAGCTTCATCGCTAAACAAAATTCGCTTATGAAAATCAGGATCAACGGCAATCTCGTTTTGAGCCCATTCACAGAATCTACACCTTGCTAGGACATAAAGTGGATGAATACATATTTAACTGCTGTGCACGATGATAGATAGACTAATTCGGGTCTTTCTCTATGCTACGCTCTACATCAACAACAAGTTCTTCTGTTATTGAACAATTAATTGCTCTGATGGAGGATTATTTTGACAATAAAATGGACGTAGTGAGCAAAACGTATTTGGAACAGAACCATGATTTTCAAAATAAGTTTGCAGAATTTGGAGGCGTTGTTTTGGCATCAGTCTATTCATGCTGAAATTTCAAACCAAACTAAACATAACTCACTTGACAGCTGTCAAAATGGCCGCCAGTTAAAAAAGTGTTGCCAACTTATATTTCTATACCTCTAAAAAAACACCCTTTATGTTGTAAATTTCATTAGGTGGCAGATTAATTATTTATAATTTTTCATTTTTATTTAATTATTTCAACTGCAACTATTGGAACTGGAAAATTTCAATGAATTAGATATTTTATTTTATTTTATTTATGTTAAGCGTTTATATATGTAAATAAGTCCTTTATAATGATCGAATAAATATTGTGTGAATAATTTATAAAATACTTATTCGTTATTTTGCAGAATTACAAATTGATAACTCAATGTACAATAATTTGTAACAAGGTTCAATTTGTCCATCTCTTATGAATAATGCATCTTTCTATAGTATTTTACACAAACAACTAATTTTAATTAAATATAAACAAATCTAATGCAATGAGTTTCTCTACGCCGCCTTACTTTGAAGGTCACTATGCGTGAGGTATTTTCTCTAAAACAGCGGTTCTCAAACTTTTATTGTCATGGAGCCTGGGAGCCTCAGTAGCTGTAGAAAAAATTTTGTGGATACATAACCCAAATTAGTTGGAAAATCAATTTAATTACAAGTAATATTATCACGTTGCGCATGTAATAAATTTAAGACATATTATATTTGAAATATAAACATTCTTACAAAATTTGTGACTTGTTCGAACTGAGTATACAGGTTATCCCATCTTATTCCAGATGGAAGAAACCTGAAGAGAAGAAGGGTAACGCTAGGACAATAAACGACAGATCTCCCATATCTGATAATATAGATCCAAGAGGAAAATTGATGAAAATGGCTTCAAAAAACTAACAAAAAATATAATAAAAGACAGCGACAATATAACGGAGTTGGCAATGAATACGGACATGAAACTGTTTTGTAAGAAAAGACGCAAAAACAAAACAAAACAAAATAAAGCAAGAAACAAAAATAGAAAAATAAGAATAGGAACGTGGAATATCAAAACACTTCTAAGACCAGGCAAAATGGAAGAGTTGGCAAAAGAAATGATAAAATACAAGATGGGAATACTAGCGCTACAAGAAATAAGGTGGGCAGGAGAAGGGATGATTGCTAGAAGAAATTACACAATGTACTACGCAGGAGAAAGCAAACAGGGGCGCAATGGAACTGCCTTTCTAGTTAGTAACAGCGTAAGAGACAAGATTATTAACTTTAAAGCGGTTGATGGAAGAATATCATATATTAGAATGAAAAATAAACAAGCAAATTTAACATTTGTTAACATATATGCCCCTACTGAGAATGCTCCTGAAGAAGAAAAGAATGAATTCTATGATAAACTTGAAGAATTGTACGAAGAAATACCAAAGAACGACATACTAATCCTATTAGGAGACTTCAACGCAAAGATAAGGAAAGAAGACACGAACAGAGAAATTGCAGGAAAAGAAACAATCCATCAAAATACGAATAACAATGGCAGGAGAATATGTAATCTAGCAGCAGCAATCAATACTTTTATTATTAGCACTCACTTCAAGCACAAAAAAGAGCAGAAAGTAACGTGGCTAATATCTGGAACAACAGATGGAAACCAAATAGACCACATCCTAATCTCAAAAAAAATGGAGAACAATTTTTCAGAATGTAAGGTCTTACAGGGGAGCCAATGCTGATTCGGATCACATTTTGGTGATAGGCGACATGAAATTGAAGATACTTAAAGATAAAAACGACAGAAAGAAAAGAAAGAGGTGGAATCGGTCGAAACTAAATACAGGTAATGCAAACAGAAAATTCTGCACTAAATTGGAAGAAAAACTACTAGTCCCAAAACCATCGAACATAGATAAAACATGGGAATACATTAAAGATAGTATCTTAACAACAGCAGAGGAGGCGATAGGACTAATGGAAAACAATAAAAGAAAGGATTGGTACGATGAAGAATGCGAGCAAGCTAGTAAAGACAAGGACAAAGCAAGACACAAGTGGGTGGCCACAGGGAAACAAGAAGATCTCCTACACTATAAAGAGGAGAAGAGAGAGTCAGACAAATGCTGCAAAAGAAAAAAGAAGAAATGGATTGAAGAATTACTGCAGGAACTCGAAGCCAATAGTAATAACAATGCAAGACTATACAAATACATAAAATCACAGAGAAAAAAGAGATACCAGCAAATATTGGAAAAATAGAATGGGAAACACACTATAGAGAACTGTTTAAAAAAAAAAGACGATGCTGAAAACGCAGAAAATGAAGAACAAACAGAAAATAGGAATGGAGAACAATCAGAGCCTCTCTCATACAGCGAACTATTGGCGACTATAAACAGATTAAAGACAAGGAAAGCAACAGGACCAGACGATATCATAAATGAGTTCTTTAAGAATGGGGGAGAGGAACTAGCCCACAGAATCCACAACCTTATAGAACGAATATGGGAAGAAGAAAGCATGCCGAACGACTGGAATTGTGGTCTGATACCACCAATCCCAAAAAAAGGCGACAAGACGAAATGCACTAACTACAGGGGAATCACGTTATTAAATACAATGTACAAAATATTAACTAATTTGATCAGACAAAGAATAGAAAAAGAAACTAGAACAAAAATAGGTGAATACCAACATGGATTCAGAGAAGGTAAGTCAACAATAGATGCAATACACATTGTAACGCAAATAGTCGAAAAAAGTTACGAGCACGGAATAGATCTACATATACTGTCTATTGACTACAAGCAAGCTTTTGACAGTGTAATAAGGGAGGAGCTAATTAAGGATATGAATCAATTAGGCATCCAAGAAAAATTAATAAGTCTCACGAAAATGACAATGAAGGAATCCAAGGCACGAATCTTAACAAAGGAAGGCCCGTCAGATGAAGTACAAATGGAGGTAAGTGTCAGACAGGGAGACTCACTGTTAATAACATTATTTAACATTGCCATAGAGGGCGCAGTAAGAGCAGCCAAAATTATGGGAACGATTATCGAATCTTCAGCCCAACTGATTGCGTATGCAGACGATATTGCACTGGTTACTAGAGATTTAAAAACCATGCAGAACATAATATTAATACTAGATAAAGAAGCAAAGAAGAGAGGGCTAGTTATAAACCAAAGCAAAACGAAATACCTCAAGTGTTCAAGAGAGAATACGAACATAGAGAAAGAAATTAAGCTTGTTGCATATACAGACGATGTGCCTAACACAAAAAGATGAAATGAGGTTAGAAATCTTAGAGAGAAAGATAATTCGACGAATAATGGGGCCGGTGAGGATAAGTGTAGGCGAATTTAGAAGATTAACCAATGAAGAAATTAAAGAAGTCATCGAGTGTGAAGACATAATCAAGTTCGTTAAGACGCAAAGGCTCAGGTGGCTGGGGCACACAGAAAGAGCTAACCCAGACTCTACGCTAAAGCGAATAACTGGATGGAGACCAACAACAAAGAGACCAAAGGGGAGACCCAAAACAACATGGAGAGATCAAGTCTTAGGAGACATAAAGAAGCTGAGAATCTACAATTGGAAGGAGCGCTGTAAGGATCGGAAAGAATGGAGGAAAATTGTAGACAGGGCCAAGTCACACACGCTGCTATAATAATAAAAAAACAACAGCGGACTGATTATCCGCAATAAATGAATCAGAGAGCCCAAAAGGGCGGCAAACACTCCGCCAGGAGTGAATAAGCCATGATGATGATGAATATTATCACGTTGCGCATGTAATAAATTTAAGACATATTATATTTGAAATATAAACATTCTTACAAAATTTGTGACTTGTTCGAACTGAGTATACAGGTTATCCCATCTTATTCCATCGCTTCTCTGTAGGGAAAACAACTTCCAAACCTTTTTTCTTCACAGAACTATACTACCGTTCTTAGAAAAAACACCGCAGATGCAAAAGTTATGTAAATTTAGTTGGGTTCGAAAATTACGAAAGAAATACTAAACATAGCATCTACGAAAACATGCGTTGAACTATAGAAGAGCCACGCAACTACAACATTACTTAGAAGAATGGGATAAAAGTACGGAAATAAAACGGCGTATTGAGATAGCTAGAAGTGCTTTTAATAAGATGAAAGCAATATTTTGCAATGGAAAACTCAACATTGAAATATAGAACTAGAGCATTGAGATGCTACGTGTTCTCTGTCCTGTTGTATGGAGTTTGTTTGTTTGTTTGTTTATTTAACGGGATGAACCCTTTTTCCTTACAAAAATTACAATATACACATATAATTAACATATAAACTGTAGTCATATATTACAATTTTAAAAAGTATTAATAACATTAATGTCTCAATTTCTTTAAACTGTTCTTGAACGAGGACACGGATAAATTAAACAATTCAACACTATCTTGCAAATTATTGGCAGTTCTCAACATCCTTGTGATTGACTCACTTTTACCATAATTAGTGTGATGAAACTTTAGTCTAAACAGGTCAGGAGAGCGTGTTCTTCTAGAATTTACATTAAAAACAATTAATTCCAGCAGTTCCGGACAATCAACATAACCATTAAGAATTTTATGCAAAAAACGCAATTCACACTCAGATTCTCTATTTTCCAAAGTTTTCATATTAAGTTGACAAAGAATATAGTTATAATCACAGTTAGTTCTATTAAAACCCATTTTATACCTGCAAATTCTTAGGAATTTATTTTGAACTCGTTCCAACTGATCAATATACATATTATAATATGGATACCAAATAATATTACAATATTCCAAAATGGACCGAACTAGAGAACAATACAAAATTTTGAAAGTAAATATTGAAAATTCTCGGGAGTTTCTAGTCTCTAATTTGATTTACTTCTGTAATCGATACTCCCTTAAGTATGTATGTTCTATATAACTGATGTTTAGTATTTCTGGAAAACGTAATTTTATAGCACTTTTTTATATTTAAATATAAGGCATTAATGTCACACCAACGAGATAAATTATTTAAGTCAGACTGAAGAGCATCCATATCAGAGGTATTTTTAATTGCTTTAAAGATCTTTATGTCATCAGCAAACAATAGAAATTCACTATTATTAATTACTGATGATATATCATTCACAAACAGATTAAATAGAAGTGGGCCTAAGTGAGAACCTTGAGGTACACCCCAAGTAACATTAATCGCTTCAGAAACAAAATTACCATATTTTACTATTTGTGAACGATCTGTTAAATAACTCGTGATCCAATCCAATAAATTATCTCCAATTCCGTATCCACGAAGTTTAGCAATTAATATTTCGTGATTTACCCTGTCAAATGCTTTGGCAAAATCAGCATATATGGAGTCAACTTGGTTTCCCGATTTCATAGAATCAACAATGAAGTTTGAATACAAAATAAGATTTGTACAAGTAGATTTCTTTTGATAGAAACCATGTTGTTGACCGAGAATTAAATTTTTACAATCGTAGGTTAACATATGGTTAACAAAAAAATCAAGCAACTTTGGTAGTTCAGACTGCAAACAAACAGCCCTGTAATTTTCAACATTATTATTTTGACCAGATTTAAAAATGGGTTTTAAAAAACTCACTTTCCAAAAATCAGGAAATGTAGAAGAAGTTAAGGACTTATTGAATAATAACTGAATAGGTTTAGCAAGAGTGAATACACATTTTTTAATAAAATACATTGGTATACCATCTGGACCCGCTGTCAGTTTCCACGGATTATTCTGTATTTTATCAATAATATCCTTAACATTAATTAAATAATTATTAGCATTAACATAATTTTCGTACTTAAAATTAGGAATCTGATTTATTTTTTCTTTATTATAGACAGTCGAAAAGAACCCAGCAAATAAATTCACAATATCTGAACCATTTTCACTACTTTCATTACCATAACTCATACTCGATGGTAGAATATGAGATTTGCGTTTATTATTAATATATTTCCAGAAGGAACTAGAATTCTGAAAAATGCTAGCCTCAATTTCATTCACATGACGCCTTTGTAAATACTTGCTAAGCTCTTTACATTGTTCCCTGAGATCGGAAAAAAGACAATAGTTCTCATCACCACTAGTCATTTTAAATTTTTTATGTGCTTTTTTCTTCTCATAAAGTAAATGTTTTAACTCTGATGTAAACTATTTGGGATATGTAGATGTTTTAAATTTTTTTAATGGTATAAACAATTCGATTAAATAAAATAAAATATCATAAAAATCTTTAACTACGTCATTAATGCTTTTGTTAAGAAATAATAAATTCCAGTCAACTTCTGCTAAATAATAATTTAAAGCAACATAATCACCATTTTTTAAGTCAAAATAGTATTCTTCATAATTAAGGACAGATTCTTTTATATCAACAATTACGTCAAAATTGACTGGTGTATGATGAAATCCCTCCTCAAATAACGGATCCAGAGGTACAGAAACAGATATATCAGGAAAGCTAGAAAAAATTAAATCAAGAAAAACATTTCTCCGGTTGGATATCGTATGTTAGTTGAAGCCTGGACAATTATAGAGGCGACAAAGAAACTATTCATTAACTTTGAAATGTGATGTTATCGAAGAATGTGGAAAATATCTTGGACACAACACATAAAAAATGTGTTTATAACGGATTTGAAATAAAAATTTTTGTGATATATTGTATACAGCCAGCTACAGGAACTTAGTTTCCTAGTGGATTATAAAAAATGCGGAAACGCTAAGAAGAATGAAAAAAGATAAAGAAATACTCAACACTATAAAGAAAAGAAAAATGAGCTACTTTGGTCACATAATAAGAACCGAGAAATACGAATTGATGCTGATCATTCAAGGGAAGGTGGAAGGCAAAAGAGGACCGGGGGAAGACGCACGTCCTGGTTGAAGAATCTGAGACAATGGAGTGGGAAAACTGCAGATAGAGTCAAATGGCCATGATGATCGCCAATGTCCTCAGGGATGGGGCACGTTAAGAAAAAGAATTGCTCGATATTTACTAATTTTCCGAGTCAAAAATGCGTCTTATATTCCATGTCGCAATTTTGAAGCTCTTGTGTATGTTTCCTTGTTAAATCATGGTCTCCACTATTACGTCATTTGCCGTATTGGCTTTTGATAATATCTGCCGCAGCTATAAAGGACTGTCAGGAGCAGAGGGGAAACAATTTCAAACCAGTGTAGATGAACAGGGGTTGTAGGGTTGTGTTATATGGTAGTACCTTTTACTGGAACGACCACATCGAGCGTCATAGATGTGAGATGGTTCTTGATAACTGGTCCTCATAAGACACCTAACTCTCACTTATGGCTCCACGTGCCATACCCCGGGCAACTGCCTTGGTCTGCAGGCTAAACTAAGTCAGGGTAGCCAGATATGGCGAAAATTTCATCGAGTGATTGCCGGTATAAGCAGTCCCCCACTTACTGACCAACGACTTCGGGCGTAGGAGTTGATAAGTGGTAGGGCACCTTTTTGTCCTGGGGTTGAACAATCGATCCCGAAGGCGGATGAACCAAAATTTGGCCAACGGCATAAAGATGTAGAAGGTAAGGGGAAACCACTGCATTAAAGATCCCTACGGATATCCCTGGAATAATTACCTTATATGTCGGACAAAATTGAAGCAAAGGCCCTCGGTCCCGGACAGACCTTAGATGGTCCGAGGGTGCTAAACGTCCCCGGGTTCGACTTGACGATGTTATTCATAAAGTAGCGACAATCCCTCGCAAATACGCAATCCCTCAACTAATCATCCAGGGAAAGATTGAAGGCAAAAGTGGAGTAGGTCGCAAACAAATGTCGTGGCTACGAAACATAAAAAACTGGACAGGCATAAATAACATTGTAACCTCGGAAATCTTTTTTGGGTGGTGCTAGAAAGATAACCAATGGAGACACTTTCTTAATTAGGGAATTCCATTTCAGCTTGGTGTCTACAATAATACTTTCCTATCGTAAACACGGGGATTTCTAATCATCGGCGTATCGCACGGGGGTAAAAGAAACTAAAAATCATTTGATATATTAATAATAAAAAAAAATGTTACAACATTGGCGATCTTTTGCATGGTGCACGGCAGTATAAGAAGAAGTAGATGAACATCGATCAAAACGTACCTTTAGAAAAAACCGGCTGCAGAAATCAATACTTGTTGATACAACTCTTATTTGTCTTTTGCCACTTGTCATGTATGACACATGAAATATGTACAGTATTGTGTGACTTTCAATAAAAATTGATGAAAAGTGGCCTGTGTGGGAACTGACCATTAACCAAAAGTGAAACTGTCTAAAGTAACTCTTCTTGTCACAAAAATGGAGAAGCGCACTGAATATCTGCTAATTTGTGACCAAAAATGGAGAATCTGTTTGTGCTCACCTGTGGATGGATCACAACTTTTTTAGTATTGGAACAGTATGACGAGTGGATGTGCCACGGGTGTTTTTAATGTCAGTATATCGAAATAAACAAGAAACATATTAAATTAATTGAGATCACTGCATAAGAATGACAACTAAGGTGATAACAACAATATGGTAATTTAGAAATGAATGTGAAAGATCCAATATATTTGCATGATAGTATTCACTACTATTCATTTAGTTATCTGTTTATCACGTAAATAAACAAATAAAATCATCTGTCCACAGCTCATACAATAAAAAACATGCATCAAGGAAACTAATCCTACTTTTCTACCAACACAAATATCCATGCTTGAAGACTTGGCAAAATATTTACTTTGAAATATGAAATAGCTATTTAATACTCTAACCAACATAAAATTTAATTATAAGCGCAATAAAATCCAATTGAGTGATTTCAGTCACAACAATATTTCTTAATAGTTTTACTGTATTTCTTAGTATTCACTATTTTAAATTACAATCTGAACAATAGGTATTTGGAGAGTTTTTGTTATAAACAACAGTTTTATGTTTCTTTGTTGCTAGTTCTGTAAATGTGTTACAATTTCCACTTCTTTTTGCATTTACATTTACTTAACGTGATAATTATTAACAGGCTTTTTAAGAAATTAGTCTATAAATCTGCAGTATCAGAATTTAAAACTCATTTAATCAAGATGTGCATTTAAACCAACAATATAATCCAACTTTGATGACTTTTCCAATAATGTATCATGTAAGATTTAATTAATTTCTACAATTGTCTCCTAATAGTAACAGGATAACGCAATTAATTTACACTCATTATGATATTTTAACTTAATAACCACCCATGTTTGCTTTTATTACCCTATTCTTTTATATTAGGTTCATCAACACACGTTTATTTTTTGATTAAAGCCTAAAATTTCTCAAAAAGTTCCTGAGAAACGCTAAATAAATGAAAAACACAATGTGGTGTCAACATTTTCTTTAATTTACTGTACCTTGTATGTAAGTTGAAAAGAAATGAAGAGGGTATTGTTTACATTTATCGTGTACATGTAGATACATACCACTTTCATAAACACTTTTCACCAAAGAAACTAAACAGTCTCGAATGTTTATGAAACACACGAATGTCAAAATCAGAAAGTTACAATTAGTTCTTTTTCTAAACACTGTTTTTCGGGAAAATAAGGACGTACGATAACGAAACCTCCCCGCCCTACATACGTACTAAACTTTGACAAGAAACCATTCGTTCGCTTAAGGTTGTCATTTAAACCACTCGATTGCACAGCTGTCGTCGGTTGAAATGCGATTATATCGAATATAATCGACAATAATTTGGAAATAAAATACATTCAAACAAAATAAATGTCTTAAAACATGTAATCTAAATTCACACTGTTTATCTTGAATAAATTTTCTGCAAAACAACTCTAAAAAATACACGAACAGTACTTTTTTTATATGCTTGTCAATTTGAGTAAGAACCGTTGTTAGGCCACCAGTATTACAGCTTGATGTTGATTGTCGATGTTTTACACGTATTGAAGGGTACAGGCACAGCCACCTTTACTTTTCCAGGTGGCTGTGGTACAGGGGGAAAGACAACTACAAAAACTATATTTTTCCGAAGAAAGAAAACAAAATTTGAATCTACAAAAATCCTACGCTTTTTTATCTTTTTAGCTAAATATTTTAATACTCAGTTCGATACATAGTTCGATATGTACTTGCTTTTTCTTAATAACTATAATAATAATATGATTGTATTTTGTATTTCGTAGTTAATTACTTTATATTTAAATATAATGTGGACTGAATTTGTTCTTCGTCTGAACAGATCAAAACATTTTTATTTTTATTCTATTTTTTTAATTACTATTTAACTGGGAATAAGTCACAATTAAAGGTAAAAATACGTTTATTGACGTTTCAATTTCCACTTCGGAAATCGTTCTCAAAATACAAACAGTAAATTAAACAATTTTTGTTTTTTTTGTTACTTAGTGAAAAATTCTTCTAATAATTTAAATTTATCTGACTCATTTATATTGACAATTCAGACATACATTATGCATTTTAAAGTAGACGACTTTAAAATGATATTGCCAATATTGTTGAGTTGCGCTCCTGGGATGACTTTAGATACTTATAAGATAGTTGATTCGATTGTGGCTTATTCCCAGTTAAAAATGCCACAAGAAAATAAGTCATGTCCACGTCATATTAAAAGTACAAACCAAGCTACAAATTATTGACTAAAGTTTCGCTTTGATCGTCGGGAACATCATCGGGCTCAGATGGTAACTCAGGCCGGCTGTAGTACACTTTAGATCCCTCTTCTTCACAGAATTTCATTAGAACTTTTTGATCAGCACACTTTTCTTTGGGTAAACTAAAGGTATAACCGTTTGGTAGAGCTAATTGCAATGGGTGTTTGAAGATCTGATACCTTTGATTTCCTCTTCTGGTTCTTTCGTTGATCTTTTACTAAGGACAACGGGAAAGATCCGGTATATGTTTTCCCATGATCCACGGTTTTGCATTTTGTTTCAAAGAACTGTTTTAGTTGCCGAATAGGAAAAGAAAATTTCTTTTTGAAGAACTTGAAGACAAAAATGTAACTCACTCTTTAAACATTATTTGGTTATGATACAACAACAAACGGATACGGTGTGATTCGGGTAGCTTCTTTAACCTCTCTCCAGCTATCTGGGGTTCCATCCCACTTTTGGGGATCATTTTTTAGATGAAGGAATGGTCGCGCACTGTGTAATTGTCACAATGTCAAATCTTTTGATTGTAGCAGTTACGTAGTGGAAGAACTAGATGATGGTATGGTTTTTGTTTTCTCCTCCGCAAGAGTAGGCGAACACATAAAGTTTTTTTATCGGCAGTATCCAGGTAGATGTTAAAAAAATGATAGAGCGTTGAAACAACGTCATCTGACCCTTTTTTCCGATGATTTGGTCTTACATGCACATGATTGAAGCACAATTTGACAAAATAAGCACATTACAAATATAGATTGACAGCTGTCTTCTGAAGCACATTTTAGCAGAAGTTATATTCAGAGTAGAGAGATTTTTTAAATACAGTGAAACCTCCCTTAACCGAAACCTTTTTAACCGAAACGGTTGACAGTTTCAATAATTTCGTCAATAAAAAGTAAATTTTTATCGCAAAACGTAAACAATTCCATTAATTTCACTCACCGATTGATACCTATGTGTGTTGGGAAATCAAAAAAATCAAGAGCTCTAAAAGATATTTGAGGTAAAGCACTTCCAGTTTTTTTATAGAAGCCAAAAAAGCTCATGGATGTCGACTACCTTATTTTCAGAATAGTTCGAAAATGAATTCGTCCCAAGTGTAAAATCCTTTTTAAAATAAAAAAATCTTCCCATCAAAGCATTGTTGCTTGTTGACAATGCGCCAACTCACCCTCAAAATCTACACAATAGTGATAATTGTCAGATTTTTGCCACCGAATGTCACGAGCTTAATTCAGCTGTTTGACCAGTGAGTAATAGAGACATTATAAAGGAGCATTTTTAAAATATCTGTTATTACAGGAGACGAATGAATCCAAAAGTGTTCCCGAAATCCTCAAATGTTCAACAATGAAACATGTTGTTTATCGGTGTGCTGAGTTCTGGGCCAAGATCAAATCTTTAACTTTGGAAAAATGCTGGAACTAACTTTTTGATAGGATTTTGATTGACGATCCTGAAGAAGAAAATGGTAAAGAAACGAGAGAAGAAATTAAAATTCTGTATTTACTTATTAGAAAACATTACGAAATCACCTCATAGTATTTTTTAATACCAATACTTTCCAAGAATACTATAAAAAACAATGTTATTTTGAACCGAAATTGTTATCCGAAAAGGCCTCGCTCCAATTATTGCGGTTAACACAGGTTTTACTGTATAAAAAACATAAAACCAATCGACCTTCTTCAAATGAAATGTCTTTTCAACTTCTAGCTTCCTGATATCCTCGTCTAACTTTACTTTTTCGTCATCACTTTTTGAAACGGCACTGTTCCTTTCCAACAAATAATTTTGGGTTTCTGCTCGTCACGCCAACAGCACGTTTCAGTTCGTGTGTACTTTGGTACAAATATTTGCCTGAATGTTTTGTAACACATCTCAATATGGGAATGTTTAGTTAAAAATAATTCAAGAAGCTTTTAAACAAACATATTTCCGTGAAGTACACTGTTACAATCCATCAAACTGTAGCGTTTTAAGTCAAAACTGTAATAACAGTTCACGAGTTTGCACAGTATATTGGTATGTATAGTACAGTATATCGATCGGAAATGTTTTGATTGTATGTAATCGGAAGGTTTTAATTCCAAAAAGTGATGAAACGCTTTAATTTAAAATATATTGGTAGGTACTGAATACGAATTCACTAGAGATGTTTTCGGTGTGTGCGAGGAACTAGACTTACTTGTGGCCTCATCTATACTTCTAAAGATATGGTGTCAGGAAACAATTCTTTACAAAATAATGTTCTCGCTATAAAATAATTAATATCTTTATTGAAACACGGTGTATTTGAATTACGAAAATCAGCCAATAATGCTCTTAAATTTTCTGTAAGTCTCTTTTATTTGACTTCGTTGAAGGTATTGGACTTTGATGGAATCCGTTATGTGGCATCCAGAGGAGCTTAAGAGATAGCTTCATAAACCATCTTGAGCCGCACTTACCTGACCCAACCCAATATCTGATTTTGTATAGCGATGCTTGTGGGGGGTAGAATCAGAATATAAAGGTGGCTTTAGTGTTAATGAATTACCTTCATAAGTGTAAATCACTACAAAGTTATAGATCAAAGATTTTTTGTATCTGGACATGGTTTTAATACATGCGATTAAGATTTTGGGTTGATTGAAAAGGAGAGAAAACACTGATCGAATTTTTGATCCCAATGATTGGATTTTCAGAATTCAATCAGACACAAAAGGAAATCCTTAATTTCAGGTCAAAAGAATGACTCACTAGTTTTTTAGTAGCAAGTCCATTGAGAATAAGATAAATAGAAAAGCTACTATAACTGGGTAGAAAGACTTAAAATTCAATGGATAAGACAGTACAGGACATGGATTGATTTAAGCAAGAAAACCAAAGGCCACCCATCCTCAACTACTGTAATGTACAACCTAGATGTTCTGTTACCTAAAAAGGAGAGCAATAACAAAAGAGAAATTATTTAATGGACTTGTTTATTCCACAGCTTTTATTCTAGATTGAAATTTAGTGCCGATGCATTAGATGATGGCTTAAAAGAAGCAATTATACATAAAAACTCCACTTTGTTGCTTAGTCACCTTTGCCGCGGAGCCACTCATGCACCATTTTGTTATAGCTTTTGAGAATACTAAACAGTTTGTAGATTATGAGTGGAGGTACTTTGATTGGATAATAGGGCAAGCTTATATATGTACATGGAAAATCAAATACAAAAATGTTTAAAGCTGTTATTTATTTTACATACAAAAGATCACAAAACACATGAACTTAAGCAGTTTCCGCACGAGCTGGTCCAGTGACAGGACGGTGATTTTTAGCCAAGTAATCAGCAAATTCTTGGTATGGTGTCTTAGCTAAAGCCATATCCTTCCACAAATCAGGTGTCAAGTAGGCATAGGTCTTTGCAATGGCTGCATATGTAGCTTTGGCAAAGTTACCTAAAGTACCAGTGGAACCTCTAGCTGATGTATAGCAATCTTCAATACCAGCCATCTGTAGAAGTTTCTTAGGAACAGGGGCAGAAACGATTCCGGTACCACGGGGAGCTGGGATCAAACGCACAGTAACAGAACCACATTTTCCAGTTACCTGCAAAGAAAATTAACGAAAATCAGTATTTGAGGTTAATAAAATTTTGTTGTAACAATATAAATTAGAATGTTCAGAATTTCATAGCCATCATTGAAACAAGTTTCTCTGGTGGAAACCGCGAAAGAAAAAAGTTATTCATCATGATATATTAAACAAAAAAAATAGTTCTTAAAATGTCATTTGCAAACTGCAGTAACTGCCTTTTCACAAAGTTATTAAGTATTTTAATCAATAATGACAAACATGAGATCTCTCCAATTTAAGAACATATGAATGAACTTAATGAATAAATCCTTTTTATAATTTGGTTATATTTTAATATTCTGTAACAAGTTTAAAATATGTAGAAGTTTTTTTTTAAATATACTGCTATATTTCCTGACATTTTAAAAACCTAAACTGAAACATGTAAAAATTGTTTAATGCATTTTATATTTCTACAGCTAAAATGAGAAATACATACCTTACAAGGTACAGTGTGAGGCTGACCAATTTTGTTACCCCAGTATCCTCTTCGTACTGGCACAACTGACAGTTTGGCTAAAATAATAGCACCCCTGATGGCAGTTGCTACTTCCTTGCTGCATTTTACACCCAATCCAATGTGTCCTTTGCTGTCTCCAATGGCAACAAATGCCTTAAAACGTGTACGTTGACCAGCACGAGTTTGTTTCTGAACAGGCATGATTTTCAATACCTATGGAAGATAAAAATATTGTAGTTGCAGCCATATAAAGAGTTAGAAAATAAAATTTAATCTGTAATATGTCAGTTATTTCAGGCCATCATTAGAACTAGTGTTCCTCTGGTGGAAACCGCGAAAGAAATAAATTATTCATCATGTAATTTGCTTAAATAATGAAAATACTTTCTTAAATATAAAATATTTACCTCATCGTTCAAGTCTGATCCAATGAAGTGATCGATGATTTCAAATTCTTTGATTGGCAAAGAGAACAGATAGATTTCTTCAAGAGAACGGATCTTTCCATCTTTGACTAAACGTCCTAACTTGGTTACTGGTACCCATTCCTTTTGATCTTCCTTTCCACGACCACGTCCTCTGCCACGACCTCTACCTCGGCCTCTGGGACCACCTCTACCGCCTCCACGGCCACCACCACCTGCAATTTAATATAGGAAAATAAAGACATGTCATGACAAATGTGTTGATAAATGCAACCATATAAAGTTATCAGTTATTTCAGGCCATCATAAGAACTATTGTTCCTCTGGTGGAAACCGCGAAAGAAATAATTTATTCATCATGTAATTTTCTTAAATAATGAAAATACTTTATAAAAAAAATTTGGAACTATACTCACCAAAACCTCCACGGAATCCACCGCGTCCACCGGCTGGAGCTGCGTCCGCCATTCTATAAATTATGCACAATTAATAATATTTAATGATATTAATCAGCTATTTATTTATATTTCTGTAGATTTCAGATATTCTAGGCCATCATTGAGGATTCTCTCTGGTGGAAACCGCGAAAGAATAAAGTTATTCATCATGTTAAAATAGAGAATTATGAAAGTATTAAATTCAACTTAAAACTTTAATAATACCTTTACGTTAAATTAAGTTTGAAGGAAGTATATAAATTGGTTATATATTTTCTAAAAGGGTGTATAAAGTGTCGGCCATTATGAAAGCCACGTGTTTTAGCAAACATAAAAATATTTATTAATTATATCGTAATATACAAATACTGAAAAAAATACTTTTACTTGAATAAAGAAACAACAAAAATTTTGAATATATACAGATATAAACAAATAACAAAATAATAAATAAAAAATTTAATTTAATACTTACGTTTAGTTCCTTCTTCTTTGGCTGTCAACGAAAGAAAGAAACGAACGAAAACGGAACTCGTTTGGAAGGAAACTTTTTGTCAAGATTTGTCGGATATATTCGTACACATTCGATGACACCGAGAATTTTGATTGGTATTCGCAACATTCATGTCAAAAATAACCAATCAAAAGGTTCGGTAGATAGAAGACAGGAAGTTACGTCAAATTTTGGTTCCCTTCACCATTGTTGCCAGGTGTGTTAAAAAGTACCTTTGTTACAAAAGAATGTAATATCCTGCGAAAATTAACAAATATCATATTGGACACTTTATGGTTTTAAGCACAAATTTTAAATAAATTCTTGATTTCACCTTAAAACTAAAGTTCATTCATATCCAAAATTAGCAACGTCAAAAAAACCCAAATTATTATTTTGGCAAAAAAATTTAATATTTGAAGAAAGGTAAAAAAATTTTTTCGTTCCTAAAGCTAGACCTGGCTTAAATGAACATAGGAAGTAAAATTAATTGGAGATTTTGAAAATATGTATTATATATTTTGAAAATTATTTCAAAAAATGTTTACAATCAGTATTCATAAACTGTATGCTGAAATAGTACTCGTAGAGTGCACGTGCCAATTTAGTCCCATTTGTCAACTGTCACATTGACAAATGACTTACATTTGACATTTAAAAATAGAAACTTGTGTTCGGCTTTTAAAAATATTAAAAGAAAATAATAAAAGCCATTTATTGAAAACATTTTATGCTATTTTTTTCATTTAAAATTAACATTCCAACGTTTTACACATGAAACTCGAAATGGATGATATGGACGATAGTACAATTTGTGACTCGGTAGTAAGTACAAAATGCAGGAATTGTTGAGTCTCAAATTTATGTTTTGGATATGTTAGCTCTTTAATTTGGCGAAAATACTACTACTTTTGTTCAGTAAACAGTCTCTTTATCTAGAAGTGTAATTATCATTGATTCGGTAATGTTTTTCAGTCAACATTTTATGATTTTTTGAATCAATGAAGACAACTCTCAAATTCTGAACTACTAGTTTGTTTAGAACTTAGATTTGATTTATCTTAAATAATATAGCAAGACTATAAGACTACTTAACTTGTTATCCAATTTTTTCATATTAGCCCACAAACTTACACCAGTTTTATGGGGGTAACATTGAAGCATTAAAAAAAAATAAAGCATGGTATCAAGGTTAATGAAAATTTAAGAAACCCATAGGTTTTAGTATATTAAGCTGCCTACCAAAATAAAATTGATTTTAATAAGAACAGAATAAGTCTTTTTAGTTAGTATCATGCTATCATGGCACTGATTTAAAAATGAAAAGATCAATTGGCAAAGTACATTTTGATTCAAGTAAATTGTAAAGTTAAAATTGAGTATCTTGGTTCAATAAGTTTGTACATGAAATATGAAAAACTGGAGTAGAATGAATATAAACCAGAAATACAAATATCTGTTGATCTTGTTGATGACTAATCAATAGCATAACAAATTTACAATAAAAAGCAAAATATGTTAATCAATATAGCATATTGTGAATTATTGGGTCATATTTAGCAAAACTATATATTTTTGTGTAGCTTAAAACATTCATAACCTCACTTTTAGCTATACCAATAAGACACCCTGAAAAAATATTATATTATAATATTATATAGGGGAGAGGCTTATAATTATCATTATTAATGGCAAGCAATTTATTACAAAATTCATCAACAGTTATTTACTCTTGGACTAGATCAACAGTTAAAAATTTGTAACAAAATAAAACAAAAAAAATTAATGGAATTGGTTTCCTGAACTAGATCCTTAACATACTAAGAGAGAAAGGTTCATTTGCACCCAAATTATCATGAGAAGCTACAAAGAAGATGACAGACTACCTGTTTCTGGATGGAAACCTTATCTTCACCAAAAATTTCTGGCAATTCTCCTTGCTTATAAAGTAGCACAAGAATCAACTAATCCACTCATGTAATATTACTCTCTGCTATAGATTTATCTAAAATTTGCAATTCTTGTTTTTAGTCAATGAACATAGCAATTATAAAAAGGGAACAAAATAACAACAATATTTCAGAGTGGGTCTTAGTAGGGAAGAGAACAATCACTTGAAAGTAAATATTGCAAATGTTTCTGTAAATCTCTTAAAAAACCAAGGACCTTTCATGATCTTAGATATAATTTAATAATTATTATTAATTAACTAAATAAATTAATTGAGTACAAGAGATTAATGTGGTTTCTGGCATCTTGCAAAAAATTGCATCTAGGAGGTTCATAATTTCTTCAAATCATTTTACATCATGAGAAAACATTAAGGCACTAGATAATGTAAGTTTTTCAGATCTATCAATAAAGAAAAAAGCAAAAAATACAGGTCCACAATAGTAACCTTGTATTATCTCAGATGAAACTTTAATAACATCAGACTGACCTATCAATTTATTATATTTGAGTTCCTCCCTTTATAAAATTATAAATTTTGTTAACTAAGTTTTTTTTATTTATTGAATTCAATACTTTTCAGCTTGACATTTAGATTGTCCTTTTATTAATGTATACATTATTTTTAGTCGTCACTGGTGGAAGGGTGCAGACTTCCAGTTCATATGACTGGAACAAATGATTGGCGTAAGTTTAATCAATCAAGCTTGCTGGATACTCATAATTAATGATAAAATCTTTTTAGCTTTAGCTGAAATCATCAGTATTAAGGATGCTCCTGGGTCCAAATGTTATTATGTACATTATGTTGATTGTAAGTAATAGTTTTTAACTAATTTTTACTAACTATACTAGTAATTACAATTCCTTAAGAGTTATCTTTAATCTTTAGATGCTTATTATGTCATCCCTAGTTTTGACAAAGTGTAGAGGGCAAAAGATTATATTGTAATCTAACCTAATTGTTCAGGACAGTGCCTTCAAGTTTGAAAAGTAATCAATGAAATTTTAATATTACACGGATGTAATGTAATTAGCCTACTATAGAAGAAAACAATTTGAAAGTCAAAGTTTTTTATTATTCATTTAACATTTAATAGACATTTAACAAAATATTGTCTTGCTCTGCAAACCAGAACATATACAGCCTTTATAACATCTTTGTTAAAAAAAAATTGATCCTTTGCAAGTATGCTGAATGATGGCGATATTCCAGTAATTTAAACCCTAAATCACAAAGTATCAACATGGACTCTGTGTGCAGGGGAATTGTTCTCAAAAACAAGATACCTTTCTGTGAAACCTAACCTAACCTAACCTAGATACATTCTGTGTCTTGTTACCATAACTTTTTCTCATAGAATATTCACTAACATTGAAGCGTAATTTCCAGTTATTGTTCTATCCTTATCCAAACAATCAATCATGATTAGTCCATGACAATACTAAAAATAACTTAATGAAGAGCTTCTCCAGCAGATTTTTGAACACGAAATTTCTTAGATCTTTGTTAAGCAGAGTGTCTCCTTTCTATTGATTACTGCTTTATTTCTGGGTTATACAAATATCTAAGCATTGTTCTACATGGAATAACCACGTGGCTTAAGAAGTGTGCATCTTTTACAAACCCAGCACATATTGAATGCAATGCTTTTACCTTGGCATGCTTCTAGCCAATATTCTTACATTTGGAGATACATTTTTCTCAAATCCAAATCGACAAACTGTATGGTGGATGCATTCACATGAAATATTCAGCGCATTAGATATTCGTTTTAACCTAATTCAATGGTCTGATACAATCATGTATCTCATGTAACGTCTCCTTACATCTTCTGAAGCTTGCAATCCAATTTTTCATGGTTGCATACGAAGGTCATTGATCCCCAATGGTATTAAGCATAATCCCTTCAAATACATGTACTTAATGATTCAACAATTTCAATTGACAGCCATTTTTAAACTTGATTTCGCAACTCTGGTTTTTGACATTTTGATGTGAAACTTTACACTGACAGTTCTCATTTCTAACTCTGTCAACCCAGCTTATTCGTAGCAGTCATCCATATGCATATACATCAAGCTTTTAAGCATCGCCTCACTCTTAGAGTCCATGCTTTCACTTCACAAAGTAGCACTGGAAACATATAGCAGTATGTCATTTGAATGCGCAGGTCAATGCCAAGATCATGGTTACAAAGTATGTTCCCTAATTTTTACAAAAGTGGCTTGAGCTTTTTCTATATGGCTTTTAATTTCTACGCTTGTATCCCTGCTGACATTGATATTACTGCCGAGATACACCAGTTTCTCTGCTCTATCCAGTGGGGGATCTTCAACTTTTATACTGTCATCCTGTATATATGCAGTTTTGTTGGCTAACATCATATATTTAGTTATCTTAACGTTGAGTTTTATTCCATACTGATCACATATTTGTTTTATCTTGTTCGTTAGGTTTTGAAGGTCCTCTTCCGCAATTAGCCAGCACTAAGATATCATCCTTATATCTAATATTGTTTACGGTTACACCATTAACAATAATACCTTCTGTTGTCTCCATTAGGACTTCCTTATAAATACTTTTTCTTTTTACATTTTTTACTTTTCTTAAACACTGGCTTATTTTATTTGCAGTTAATAAACGTTTAGACGAGTGGGTTACAGAAGAATCTCTTGATACAAGAAAAGTTCATTTTCCTAGAAAAGATGCAGGAGGAAGTAACACAGGAGTATCTACACCTAAAAAAGTACAAATTGGGGGTAAGTATAAGTCACAGCTGGTTTCAGTTTGTATAATGTGTCATGTACTGGTACATTTTCATTTTTGCACCATTTTCTCCATTTAATTGATTTCTGATACTTATTTTATATCTTTAGCAGGCGGTGGTGGAGTCAGTATTGGAGGCGGTGGCGGCGTGGGCGGCGGCGGCGGTGGTGGTGGTGGGGGAAGTGGTGCTATTTCCAGACCCTGTTCCCCCGTCAACAACGTAGAATTACTTAATGGCAACGCTGTATTAGCGGCTGCTTTACAAAAACGTATCAACAGAAAAAGGAAAGGTCCTTCGTTAGAAAATGAAGATTCCCAAGATGCTCCTCAGGCTGTTGTTGCAGGACCAAGACAATCAGGAAGCATGGTTTCCCACCACGACGATATTGTCACTAGGATGAAGAATATAGAATTAATAGAATTAGGAAGGCATAGGATAAAACCTTGGTATTTTGCTCCATATCCACAAGTAAGTATGATTATTTGATTGTCTTTGATAGAACTGATCCCACAAAGAGATAATAATTGTTTCAGGTAGCGCCTGGAAGACCCTCATCGCTCCTAGTACTACATTACTCCTAGCCTGACATTTCCTTCTTACCAACAGTCTGACTCACACAGTCCAACTCTTACAATCTAACTTACTTTTCTACCTTCAACTTACAGCATCTTTCCCTCTTAACCTAACGTATTTGTTTACAATAAACTACAAAAAAAAATGGCTGATACTATTTTGTGATTAAAAGTCCTGTTCAATTCACACACTTAGTAATCAAATTAAAAATCTGAGCTGTTTTAAACACGTCTAACAGTGACAATTTTATTATTAAGTGTTGTAAAAGTTTATAGTGTCTCTCACATGAACGTTTTGTTTTAGGAAATGGTGAACATAGAATGTATTTATATATGTGAATTCTGTTTAAAATATAGGAAAAGCCGAAAATGTCTCGAACGACATCTAGCCAAATGTAACTTGCGACATCCGCCCGGAAATGAAATATACCGAAAAGACAATATATCATTTTTTGAAATAGACGGAAGGAAAAACAAAGTCTATGCCCAAAATTTATGTTTATTAGCGAAATTATTTTTAGACCATAAAACGCTGTACTACGACACAGATCCGTTTTTATTTTACGTAATGACTGTTTTTGATAACCGTGGTTTTCACATAGTAGGATATTTCTCGAAAGAGAAGGAATCTACGGAGGACTATAACGTAGCCTGTATTCTTACTATGCCGCCTTATCAAAGGAAAGGTTATGGAAAACTTCTTATTGAATTTAGTAAGTAATTTTTTATAAATTCTTGTTTCTTAATGGAAATACCACTAGAGTATATGGTATACAAGTAACAGAGCCTTGATCAATTAGTTTGGCACCCGCAGCAAGTTAAAATATTAATTGAATTCTATGCTGGAAGAACGTTGTAACCCCCAATACTTTCATATGTGGGTTTTCCATGAAACAACGTTCTATATGTGCAAAATAATGTACTGCTGACTGTGGGAATATTATGAGACTTAACTTGCCTGTTTTGATAGTTTGAAAATTAGTCAACCTTCAACTTTCGGTGTAACAACGTTGTGTTAAGTGGGTCGTGATTCGCGCAAAATTTTCTGCACGTGTTTTGTAAGTCAACGTTTTTAATCGTGTCATTTGTCATTTCGAGCCAAAATGGATGTTATTATAACCAAGTCAGTGATTACCCACATTAACATAGGGAAAACACGAAAGCTTAACATTGAAAAGTGAAAGCAGAATATTAAAAACCGTCGCAGATATGTTGGTGATTCATACATCTAGAGAAGTACCCAAAGAAGCTCTAAGTTGCCCAGATGAAGTAAGTTGAAGTAATCTAAAGTGCACATTTGTAAATGTAAGTAGTCTGCTAGGGTTGTTCTGCTGAGTTATTAGTGGGTCATCACGAAAAACTATTCAAATTGTTTAGAGATTTAAGTTACAATGCCAATCAAAATGTTAATCTCATGACTCTTTCACTGCAAGAGCCAAAAGAAGAAAGGTTGGGGAAGCAACATCTCGTCGTCAATGTACAGTGAAATATACAGTAGAAAACAGGGTATGTACAGGCCATTTCCGCAGCCAGAAAATCATTATAGCAGAAATGCTTCTTCTAAAAATTGCCGTTAAGCATCTCAAAAATGTACAAATTATTTTTAAAAATGTACCCTGGTACAAAAATCTCTCTACGAACCTACCACGAAATTTTTAAAAGTAAATTCAACTTGAGGTTTGGACTTCCCAGATCTGATACTTGTTCATTTTGTGACAAGCTCTTTATGAAACTTTTTTTTGCTAGCGATGAATGTGAAAGAAAGAAAATAGAGATTGAAAGCAAAATTCATCATGTGCGAGCGGAAGCAAGTTACAAAACATTAAAACAAGTTCTTTTTTGTCATAATCTAACTCACCCATCAATCTACCAGCGACAACTTTCTTCGTATAATTACGTTGTTCATAATATGGGAGTAATAACTGCTACAATGATGCTGTGTAACAAAGTAATGGCGCATCGAGGCTCCACTGAGATAGCACCAGCATTACTACTTTATATAACTGAAAACTTCAATCGTCTTGATCCAGGCCAAGAAAGAAAACTTGTTATCTGGTCAGGTAGATATGTCGGCCAAAATAACAATTGGCCGACCAATTCGTGTTTTGTATAACCTATGGATATTTTTTGTTGATATTATTGTTATGCATCCTATAGTCTATTATATTACACTCATAAATATTTTTTTTTCAAAACAATCAATTATAAGGTGTTTTTTTTTCAATTTGTGGACAAAATGTGATTTGGCGTTTACAACGTTGTTCCAGCATAGCATTCAATTGGTATCCGTCCGAATAAAATCTAGATAATACAGTCCAACAAAATTTCTGAGAAATCCTAACCTAAAAGTGCAAAAATAGCTGTTTTTTACCGTTTTTGAGGTTATGTAGCATCGTAGTATTTTTTCGCTCAGAAACTGTTGTAACTGTCTTAAAGTATGTCTCAATCTTTTAAATGACGTTGAGTTTACTCAGATATCTTCTTTTTTCGCTCCGATATTGCATTTCAAAATTTCTTAGTTTTAATAAAACTACAAACCGTATGATTATGGTCAAAAAAGACTTATAATTAGACCTGGAGACCGAAATATACTTTTCAGCAGGTTTTTTGTGCTGGATGCGAATCTGAGCTTCAAATTGTCTCTGGTTTCTGAGATATCCTAACCGAAAATGCAAAAATAGCGGTTTTTTGAGGTTATGTAGCATCGTAGTATAATTTTTCTTCCAGAAACTGTTATAATCATCTTAAGGTATAAGTCTCAATCTTTTAAATGACGTTGAGCTTACTCAGATATCTTATTTTTTCACTGAGATATCGCATTTTGATTTTTTTAATTTTAAAAAACCTACCAACCATATGATTATGATAAAAATTTGTCCAATATTCGGACTCAGAGATCAGAATGTACTTCTCAGAAGGTTTTTTGTGCACTGAATCCGAATCAGAGCTCCAAATTGCCAAATTGGCTCTGGTTTAAGATATCCTAACTGAAAATCCAAAAATAGCGGCTTTTTGGTCCTTTTTGAGGTTATGTAGCACCGTAGTATAATTGTTCTTCCAGAAACTGTTATAATCATCTTAAAGCATAAGTCTCAACCTCTTAAATGACTTTGAACTTACCCAGATATCTTTTTTTTTTTCACTGAGATATCGCATTTTGAATTTTTTAGTTTTAGAAAACCTACAAACCATATGATTATGATAAAAATTTGGACCCAGAAATCAGAGAATACTTTTCAGAAGGTTTTTTGAGCAAATTCTCAAATTGGTCCCAAAGCAGTCTCTGCATCTTTCTATTGAGTTGGGTTTATCTACCACGTGATCTAAATGACCAATGGGAATGAAATTATTTCATTCATGCTAAGTAACAATAAGATTTTATTTAGAACGGGTCCCTGAGGAACACTATAATCGAAAGCGTGTGCGCATCCATCATGTTGAGTTTTACACTTAATTATATTTATGACGTAAGTAATGTGGTATGTTATGTTTTAGGTTACGAATTATCTAAATTTGAGGGTAAAACCGGCTCTCCGGAGAAGCCCCTATCAGATTTGGGACTATTATCTTATCGTAGTTATTGGGCACAAACAATATTGGAAATTTTACTTTCCATGAAGCCAGTAGGAGAAAATGAAAAACCTCAAATTACAATAAAGTGAGTCATGTAAATATTGTCAAATAACTTTTTAATTTAACTTCTCTTGTTTGTTATTTCCAGTGAAATTTGTGAGCTGACTAGTATAAAGAAAGAGGATGTAATATCCACTTTACAAAATTTAAATCTCATCAACTACTATAAAGGACAGTACATAATTACCTTAGGAAAAGAAACTATACAAAGCCAACAGAAAGCCATGGAGAGTAGGAAAATTAGAATAGACCCAAAATGTTTACATTGGACGCCGAAAGACTGGGGTAAAAGGGCGAAATGGTAATGATGGTTTGATTAAATAATTTATTCTAATGTTTTTTTATTTTATAGCCCTGTCCACGCTCGATCCAAAATCCCTATTCCTAATATCCGTCCTATAGAAATATGGGCTCTCGTGAAGAAGATTGAGGAGATTTAGTTTAAATATTTATTTAAGGTAATTTAAGCTATTTTTTGCGATGATTTGCTGATTTGACATTGATCTAGTATAAGTAAGACAACAAATTTGTATTATTTTTCTAGTAATTTTTAGACATAACCTCTTTTTCACTTAATAACAACTTTTTTTTGTCCCTCTAAAGTAGTTTTATTCGACTGTTCAAAATAATGTGAAGTTATTGTTGCAAAACAGCTTAGGATGCGTTGTACTCATGCACGGGAATTTTAAGGTCGATTCAGACACATCAGTCACGTCTGGTCACAGTGATTGCGCCGAACCGAACAATCCGTCATACAAAATATTCTTTAATACAATACAAATGTGTTGCCGGCATTCACACTCATCAGTTGACAAACAGTTTTACAGCTGTCAGATAGTTGATAGTTCTGTGACCAAACAGGACCGGTTCGGCGCCGAGACTATGACGGACTGATGTGTATGAATCGACCTTTAGTGGGTTAAAATTCGGCGTTTAAAGAATCGAATATAGCTGCATAATACACTCCAGTTATTTCTAAGTAATGAATGTGAATAATCATTTTCGCAGCTCAAAAATCATTTGTCATAACCTTTCCTACTTATTGGATGGTTTTGTCCGTCGTTAGTGCGACTTCGGCGCTTTTTCACTACCGATTTAATTGTTTCTCTGTCGTCTACAGTATCTACAAATGTTTATGCTTATTGTGAATGTTTATGCTTTTATATCCTGAAGTGAAAATATAACGTATTTCCAAATAAAACTGGTTTATTTTCATTAAATAAAGTAGATATCATATAAAAGCAACAAGAATAGTTTCAGACTATTTTATTATACCCAAAAAATTATCCAAATCCAATGAGCAAACGAGGCATCCATCGATCAGATAGATTTTTCGTATCCAAATGTTCATGTAATTAAGTGGAGGGTAGTACACAATGGGACAAAAAATACACTTTTTTTCTGACATTAGCATTTTTGAATTGGTCTACAAACTGAGTTAACCAGTCATCAATATGATTATTTGCTCAATATAATCTGAAATAAATATTCCCTCGTTACTATTGAAAATATCAATTTTACAGGTAAAATAAACAATCTGAAATGAAAGAAAATGTTAACGGATCTTAATACTGTCAAACTTTACATCAAATTTGAAATAAGATGCAAGGCGCTTGTTTTGTTGACTACAGTTTTTGGTTTTGGTAAAATTGATACGTCTGACCTTGCTACTGCAGCAATGTTTTTAAAAGGAAAAATAAAGCAGCATTGAAGCACAGAATAAATAATAATCAGAATGTCCACTCTCAGGTGCCGCCTTTGAAGTTTGTCAGCACGCGAACGCCACGTTTTAGACGGAAACATAGACTCGAATTAAGAAATTTGTGACAAGCTATGACAGAACTGTAATATAAATTTTTAGAGATTAATAATTTAGTACATTTGAAATAATTTAATGCATTCTACAACTAAAAGTACGAATAAAATAGTGCATATGTCTGTAGTTGCAGTAAATAAATTAAACCGGGTTAATTTGTCTATGCACTCCAGATAAAAATGTTACGGAACAACAATGGTTCCCTTTAAAACATGGCTGATTCCGTCTGCGCGAACGAGGTGCGCGTACTATTTTTCTCAAACAGAGTGGGCATTCTGATTGTTTATTATTCTATGCTTGAAGCTTACCCATCGAACAAAAAGACAGAAGAGGGAATGTAAAGGTAGTGGGGGCAAACATGTTAGACCGTTAGACGGGAAGTGCCATTTTGAAATAGCCACATTAAACAAGGACAGAGAGTCTCTTTCCTTGTATAAGAAATCAAATTTACATTTATTCGAACATTCAATCATTCAACTTTATATCAAATCAAATTTAGTTGGGTTATGTTATTGTTTGTTCCAACTATCACATGAAAGATTATTTATATTGTTTTTTAGCAATTATGTCACATTTTAGACTATTATCGTTATTTAATTAAAATTTTATTACGCGCTTCCGTTAAAAAAATATTTTAATTGTTTGGAGCATAGTGCTTATAATAATATTGGAACATAGTCTTAAATTTGGCGCCTTTTCATTTCCGGATATGTCCGCCATATTAAAAGGCCACTTTTATGAATTTTGATCTCATTTTCATAACGATTAGATTCCCTCTTTTGTTTTTTTGCTCGATGAGCTTACCACTTTTTCTTAAAAATAACACTTGATATTAATTATCGTCTAATGTCTTGTGAACTTTAGCAGCATAAAATATATTGTTTTCAAATTTCACTAATACAAAACTTTTAAAGCAAATTTCTCTATTAGCATTAATACCATTATCGTCTTCCGACTGTAAATTTTCACATTCATCGCCAGAAGAATCATCATAATTGATTAGTTATTCACTCTCCCCCACTTCCTTTATTCTTTTTCTGTTTTCGTGCTGAGCTGCTTACCTTATTATTTTTATATCTTAATATATTTTTCTAATTTATCTTAATTTTTTTATTATTCGGAGAAGTTCCTGTAGGAATCCGAGTAGATATATATGAATCTACAATGGCTAGTCAGCATGCCGACCATCAGGGAATACCTCATTTTTTAAGCATTAGGCTTAGGTTTTAGAATGGACAAGCCCCATCTAGCAAAGATGGGCTCGTTCATTCCTCTCCACACTTTAGTGTCCTAGTACATAGATTAAATTGACCTGGTTAGTAAATATTGCAAGCCAGAACTAGCTTGTAGCCAACTCTAGGTACTTTCAGTGCCCTTACTCGGCTGTATGATTATCTAAGGGGATAGTGATGGTTGTGCTAAAGAAGCTAGTGTCTGCGATCTTCTGAGCATAGACTAATATCACGAAGATCTCTACTTTCAAATCTGATCCATAGGAAGAAAGAGTCCGACTTCACTGAATTTCAATATAATCCAAAGACGCCCATATACTCTTGTTTTTGTTATACCCACGCCTCACTTTCAAGAAAGTGAACTGAGAAGTATGATGAGAACACAAAATATTCTGCATCATGGAAAGCTGTATGAAATGACTCTGAATGTAACAATGACTTTCCGATGGCTCGCTCTCAGGACTACATTTGAATTATTCCATTGAACCCTATGTTCATTATCCCATGCGTGTTTACATATTTGAGATCTATCAAATTCTCTATTTTTAATATAAGATTGATGTTCACTTATTCACATTATTTTGCGCCCATACCATATTTCGCCCACACTATTTTTCGCCCACACCATTTTTCGCCCACACCGTTTTTCGTCCATACCATTTTGCGCCCACATTATTTTGCGCCCACACCATTGTTCGCCCACACCATTGTTCGCCCACACCATTTTGCGCCCACACCAGTTTTCGCCCACATTATTTTGAGCCCACACCATATTTCGCCCACACCATTGTTCGCCCACACCATTTTTCGCCCACACCAGTTTTCGCCCACATTATTTTGAGCCCACACCATTTTTCGCCCACACAATTTTGCGCCCACACCATTTTTCGCCCACATTATTTTGAGCCCACACCATTTTTCGCCCACACCAGTTTTCGCCCACATTATTTTGAGCCCACACCATTTTTCGCCCACACCGTTTTGCGCCCACACCTGTTTTCGCCCACACCATTTTGCGCCCACACCATTGTTCGCCCACACCATATTGCGCCCACACCATTTTGCGCCCACACCATTTTTCGAACACATCATTTTGCGCCCACACAATTTTGCGTCCACACAACTTTGCGTCCACACCATTTTGCGCCCACATCATTTTGCGCTCACACAATTTTGCGTCCACACAACTTTGCGTCCACACCATTTTGCGCTCACATCATTTCGCGCCGCACTTGGCTTGGGGCGCTTTCGGCAAACTAGCACATATCTTGAAAAACACCCCCATTCCTATAAACTTAAAGAAAAAGGTATATAACACATGCATACTACCAGTTTGTACCTACGGCTTGGAGACAGTAGCACTTACCAAAAAATCTGCCAAAAAATTAGAAACAACGCAAAGAGCAATGGAACGAATCATGCTTGGAATATCACTAAGAGACAAGATTAGAAACACCGAGATAAGACGTAGAACGAAGATTAGGGATATTGTGGAAGAAATTACAAAAATGAAATGGCGCTGGGCAGGTCACGTAGCCCGATATAATGAAAACAGGTGGACACGGAGAATTCTAGAATGGAGACCAAGAACGACAACAAGAAGCATGGGAAGACCTCAAAAAAGATGGGTAGATGACATAAGAGCAGTGGCAGGCAAACAGTGGATTAGATTGGTGCAAGATATAGAAAGATGGACGCAATTGGGAGAGACCTACATTCAGGAGTGGATGGAAAATGGTTGACAAAGAAGAGAAGAAGTATTAAACAAATGGTGTTTTATAAAGTTAAATATTGACTCAAAGAGTACTTTGTGAATTGTCTGGTTGTAGCATAACATAAAGATGATATATTTACATCTATTGGTAAACTTATTTCAAAAATAACAATTTTCGAGTTATCTATTTTTTTGAGGTGACGTATAATGTAAAAGTGGATTCAGTTAAATTGGCTGAAACTTTGCCAGAGACTTCGCTTCGGTCATGCTGATCAAAAGTTCTCAGTGCCATAAGACTTAAAAATCAATTGTTTTTGAGTTAAAGAGTGAACATCAATCTTATATTAAAAATAGAGAATTTGATGCAGAATTTGGTGCAGAAGTTTATCATCAGTTTTCCATTTTCGTTTTTGACATCCTCGTTATGTTTTTGCTTAATTCCGGGTATTACTTGATTGCCTATTCGAGCGTTAAAATCCCCCAATATTATCATCTTAATCTGACTTGTCTTACTACTTGTTGTAACTGGTCATAAAACGCTTCCCTTGTTGTGTGTGGCAATATATTCTTATTAAGCAGGAATTATATTCTTGTTAAAATTAATTACAATTATTTTCAATACTATAATTTAAGAGACAATAATTTTACCTAAACTTTACCTACCGTAATCAAATATTGAAGTTGATTTATTGTCCTGCTTTCCCAATAACCGTTAGTCCTTTTAGTGGACCTACTTCATGTTGAGTTGATGTTTTATTACGAACATGTCACTAAGAATGTTGCACGAATAATAATAATTACTGTCGTCTTTAGGTGATGAATTATCTTGACATTCTTAGAGTAAATACGTGTGAAGTATAATCAAACATGTTTGCATATATAAAAATATATTACTTGTTTGGCAAAATTGACGTTGAGACTTTAAATTGTCCAGAAGAGTAAAAATAAAAACTTTTTAATTAAATCCAGATTGCAATTTTAAGTCAAAACTGATTCTTGGGACACATATACTTGCTTTTTTGCTGTGCTTTAAATTTAAAGAAACAATTAAGATTCCATAATAAACAAAACCCCCACAACTACTACTACTACTATCTGCATCAATTTAGCCCTTAGGTATAGTTAGTTGTAGAGGCGGAAGGCTCAATATCTGGGGCAGTTCTTACGATTCCTGTAATGACAACTAATGTGAAGTGAACCACCAGTGCCTTGCCTAAATCAGCGGCACCATGTTCTACTACCAATCTAGGATTTTGTAAGGAGACTTTAATCTCAATTAAATTGGTGATTTATGAACTTTAATTTGAAAGACTAGGTAAAGAACATTTTCTGTTTGTATTGAAGAAATAAGAGACTTCAACACAAATTAAATATTTGTTGTCTATTATATTTTTTGTTCTGACTTGTCGATAGTAATTTTAAATTTCTTACTAAACCTTACTGAGTTACCGAGTCACTAAAAGGTAGTAGAAGAATAGCCGTTCGTTATATCAAATGTTATTCTTCATACAGTCCGTTACTTATTTATTCTTGTTTCTCTTCTATAAATATAATTATTTTTTATAAGAGCGTGAATTATTGTTTATGTAAGTCTTGTAACGGTTTTTGTAAATTATAATAATTTTCCGTACTCATCTTATCTTTTAAAATTGTTACAATTTAGGTCAATAAAACACATCTAAAAGATAAAAAATTTAATAACATTGTATCACAAATATTTCTTTTCACTTATAAAGTGTTTCGGAGTTCATGTATATTTGAACTAAATGCAAAATGTGTTTGGTCCATTCCAATAGAGTCTGTGTGAAGGTTCGTCAACCCAACAAGACTTTCTTCATCATGTAGGATCTCGACGGTCTATCGATACTTTCATCTTTCCATTCTCTTACAGAGGCAGTATTGGCACATTTGGAAGAACACAAATATTGGAGCAGTGGGATTCTGTACTTTCCACAAAAGTCTACGAACTTGATATGTTCCACACGGTTGTCGAAGTATACACCTTCAACAAAATGAATTTTAGTATAAAAATTCCAACGTACAGTTTTTAACAAAATTTACTCGGCTAATATAACAACTTAGTGATTATTATTTTGTTTATCGGTCTTAATCGACGAAAAGAAAACAAAAATGGTGGTGATTTACATAGAAATAAATATTCCTAACATGTTCCGATAATAGCTTGGGTTTACAGTTTATTTTAAAATCGATATTGACTACATTTCTCTTCGTAAGAAGTCTCTAATTGTACACTTGCTAACTAGCAGGTGCGTATCTATCCGTCTTCTCCCAAGTCTTCCTGAAGGAAGGTAAACCTTAAAACACGTGTAGAAGTATGGTGAGAGACTTAAATTGAATCAAAGCGCACCATCTATATTTATTTTAATTATTCAATAGTTACATAACATTTTATTTTAATATGATAGTAGCTATGACCAGCGAGTGAAAAGTGACAGAAAGATTGCAATAACATTGAAAAGAAAATTATATATGTAAGACCAACTATGACATATGATACTAATCTTGCGCATTTAATCGCAACATTAGTACGCGGTTACATATCCATCTAAGAATGTATTTATACCGGGGAGAAGAAATTATTCAGTTCTCATGAGTCGAAAGTTCAATCACACAGGAAATCGTTCATAAAATGTGTGATAAGGTTTTGTATCTATGGTATAAAGGAATTGAAGATACAAATCCTTTTTAAAGAATATAACCGGAATATATTGGTCATATTTTGAACCAGGAATGGCATAGCGTGGACGTCGCATAAGCTCATTGTGTATCACAAATAAATTAATTCACTTGATATTTTTCAGAAAAAGCTTGCACTATTTAAATATAAACCAAAATGACATTTTACTTCGATACGTTACAATGAATTTAACATATATTCACCGCTGTACACTCTAAACCAAAAAGCCATCTAGGCAGTGAACGAAAACTGTCTGGAAAAGATGATGCCGTCGATGTTTGCGGTGTAAATAATGTTAGGTCGTGATTGTATCTTGAAAAAAGTAAACTTATAACTGCGTATCGGGTAATACACTCATAAATGACGCAAGCATTTGTAAAAACAGACCCGGCATAAGGAAAACAAACCTTTTTACGAGGACAATGCACCAATCCACAAAGGCAACGGAGGAGATTGAGAGATCTGCACTGTAAGGTACTGGAACAGCCATCCTATTCCCCAGATTTGATACCCTGAGACATTTATGCTCAAAATTTAAGACTTTCCTCTCACTCGTAGTACCACCTTTCGTTGTTGTGTAAACCATTGTGACTGTAAATGAATACTTTGTAGTTCTTTCATAGAGAGAATAACGGCATTGGACGTCGTTGCATGAAATGTATTGATCTTCTTCTTCTTGTATGTGGGCTTTAAAGCCTGTTTCTTCTTCAATATTAGCCTCCTAAATTTTTTAAATTGTCGCACTATTTTTTTCTTGGTCTGTCAATACTTCTTCCTCCATTTGGTGAGTTATCTCGTGCTATTCGTACTATTCTATCCTCTGCTCCTGTTTTCGTTTTGTCACGTATCAATTTATGTCTTCTATATTGCATGCTCTTCTTATGCTTTTGCTTCTCTCCCTATCCAACAGACTTTTCCTTGATATTCGTCGGATTATTTTCATCTCTGTTGTTTCTAGTAGACGTCTCTTGTCTCCGTCGTGTATGTTAATATAGGTCTAATTGCTGCTTTATAGATTCTTGTTTTTGTGTCTTTTCTTAGGTGTTTGTTCTTCCAGATTGTGTCATTAAGAGATCCCACCGCTTTACTTGCTTTTAAGCTTTGTTGTCGTACTTCTTTTAACATCTCCGTAACTAGTTCTATCTATTCTCAGATATCTAAACCTTGCTTCCTGTTTTATTATTTTCCCATCAATTTCGATTATATATCGTAATGGGTGTTTAGAAGTTGTCATACATTTGGTTTTTTTCTGCTGATATTATATTGTATTTCTTGACTGTTGTGTTGAGGATGTGTGTTAATCTTTGGAAAAATAACACTTGTTTGAAATCATAAATTGTGATTTTTATCTGGTGAATAACTGTTCATACTAGCCTCGTAAATAGAGTGTAAATTAAAAAAGAGCACTTGCTTTACAGTCATATATTCCGCTAAAATTATTTTGCATCAAGTAGCAGTTGATTCTACAGATAATAAATACAAACATTAAAATTATGACAACACAATAGACATACGACATAAACGGGAAGAGGTCTAGACGGGGTGAACGACTTAATATAATTAGTTTGTAATCTTTTGTCCTAAATACGTTCTTATATAATAAACTTTTGATGTGTCATGTTCCATATGATTGTATTTAAGTGTATGAGACTTAAATATAATCTTATCTACACACTTCAAATTTTAAAAATGTTAAAATATATTATGTCATTATTTACCTTTGCAATGTGGATTAACACAATGATGACCAGAGTTTATATAATTAAACAGTGTGACAGGTATATCTCCTGGTTCATATGCAATATTATACAATTTGATAGCTCTTGCCGACAGTTCTAACAAACTTGAAGGACTGTGACTCATCTCACTGACGAATCTTATAATTAGTGGGTTATCACGCAGACTTAACTGAAAATAAACAAAAAATAAGTATTTGGTATTACATTGGATATCAAACTAAATGCAGTAAACATATTAATAACTACAAAATTAAATAAGAAGAAAAGTTGCAAATATGCTTAAAATAGTAAATCGATTTCAATGGGCAGCTGATTCTACAATTAACATAATATTTTTTTTGTACTAGACTTCTAAGGTACGGTTCTGACAACGATTGGAGATGGCAGACAGCAACTGCAATTAGCAGTTGAAGTTGCAGCCGTGGCAGACGTCATTACTTTGCAGTATTAATTAGTATAATACTGATTCCGACATCTGACTGCAAATGCTGTCCGGCAGACCGTCAGTTGCTGTGCTGCCCGATGGTAGACGGCACACTTGAACAAACACAGGCCGTTAGTGCCGTCGTGAAGTTGGACCACATGGAAGTATTGACAAACCAAGAAAGTGATTATTTTATTGATCTAATGTCTAAATATATGTTTATATATATATATATATATATATATATATATATATATATATATATAATCAAAAACCTTTCTATCATATTCAAAGAAAATGTTTGGAAGGAGATTTGGCCCTTTTCGCAATCCTACGCCATATTTTTAAGGAATACAAAAGGTTATCCTAAAATCGAATAGAAAACAGCCGACTAGAACTCATATAGTAACAAGCTGGGTTCAGACCAGGTGAATTATGCTCGTTATAGAGAACTGTTAAAAAGCTGTATGATACTCTCGAAGATTACCATCTGTTAAAAAATGTCAAGTTCTTGCGGAAAGATAGGCGATTGATTCTATGTTATGCTAGAGAATAAATGAGCCGAAAGAGAAGACAAATAATGGCTCTGCTCATGGTAGCGTCATGGCTCCTCATCCTCAAACAATATATACACAATACGACATGGCCATCACTGCTTAAAACGAGGAGCCTTTAAGCAAGTGGGAGAGAAACTGGAACCTTGATACCTTGCTGAACTAATACCGCAACAATTCACTTAAATCGAACCCAGCAAGTAATCTCCTTCCATCTACTTACTCGCAAAAAAAAACAGGAGACTTATAAGACCGATAGGATGGTGTCACAAGTGTCCAAGTGTCAAACTACTGGCAGGTCGCTGGGAAAAAGTCAGAGGGTGGCAGCTAGAAACAATATCATCAGAAAACTCACCAATAGCAACTAAGAGGTCAAACAGACCGTCTTGGGAACCACTGCTCATGCGCTATGCTATTCTACGCCTGCCCGGTCTGGTGCAGATTAACCCATGTCAAAACAGGTCATTATGAACGAAACATTCAAACTAACGTCAGGCTGTAAGAAGTCAACTCCAATAGAAACATTCTACCAGGCGATGGATTTTACTAGCCCCTACTCTCGCAGAAAAGAACATCAATTCATGGAACACTGATAAACACAGACAATTGGAGTTGAAAAGAATTTAAAACAAAAGTATTAAATACAGCAACAAAGACAATAGGTAAGCAAAAATAAAAAAAATAAAAGATGAAATGAGGTTGAATGCTCGAATAAATGAACTTTGAAAATAAGGCTATTATCGAGCACAAGTTAATTAAAAAAAGTACTTGGGCTAGATTTAATTAACTTGTGCTCGATAATAGCCTTATTTTCAAAAAAAAATAAAAGAGTTGAATGATACAATGAGGAATATAAATAGAATAAAAATGAAGAATATACAACAAAGAAATAAACTACACTACTAGAGACTAGAGAAAGAACAACTTTTAAAGAAGTACGATGGAGAATGGATAAAATATACAGAATAGAAAAAAAGAAAATTGAAACAAGATAAAATATAAAAAATGGAATAGAATCTTCAAAGTAACGATCTAAGGGAATCGTAAAATGTCTTCAAAATTAAGAAATTAAAAACTCCAAATAAGTTTATATGGAGACCAAGTAGTAGAAGTAGAAGAAGAACTAACTCACCCTATTAAGGCTTATCCTCGAAAATTCTAACGGTAAATTTCAGTTTGCTATCTCTATTTCAAAAATTTCTTTCTTTACGAAAACAAAATCTGTTCATGAAGTAATATTCTAAACTTCGTTTAGATCTCTTTCAAGCCCAGGTCAAAAATGCGTTTACCGTTTACTCGAGCCGATTATACACCGTGACAACCCCTGCAGTGACAGGTTTTGACTTACAATAAGACCATAAATCTCTTTAGTGGTATTTTGAGTAAATATAATAACAGATCAAAGTAATATAATCTATTCACAAATTTACAATGTAACAAATGTACATACATAATTTATTTGTTATTTTTTTTACGGAAAAATTGGCTGTCTGAAGTTTAATGTAGATTAAAGTTTACGGAAAATAAAAATTATAAAAAAAACATTATTATTATATATCATAAAAATTTGATTAGTATCACGATCATTAAAATTGATAAAATGAAACGATATAAATATAGAATTATGTCTAATGTTTCTTCAGAAGGTGTTTCAAATAAAAATTATAATAAAAATCTTATCTAATTAGTATCACGATCATTAAAATTGATAAAATGAAACTATATGAATATAGAATTATATCTAATGTTTTTTCAGAAGGTGTTTCAAATAAAAATTATAATAATGTAAATGTAAATGTTATAATAATATATGTAAATATACTCTTAGATCTAGAGAAAATGGGAGTGCGACAATGGGAATTACTGGCACAGGAACGACAAACATGGAAGGCAATAGTAACCGCGGCAAAGACTTACGAAGAGTTGTAGCGCCATTGATGATGATGATGATGATGATGAAATATACTGTATAACTATTTATATGGATGTGAAATATGGATCATGAAGGATAATATGATGGACATTTTGACATTTTAGGATGTACGTTGAAAAATTAAGGCAAATATCGAGCACAAATTTAATAATCAAATCTTGCCCAAGTACTTTCGCTTTCTACAGCATCATCAGGGGAATCTGAAATAAGCCAAGAAAAGTTTTTTTAAATGATAAAAAACTCGAAGTTAATGGATGATAAAAGTTTTTTGTGATTAACATTTTAGACTTACTTCGTCAAATTTGGTCTATCCAGCAAGCGCACATGCCCCTGATGATGCCGTAGAAAGCGAAAGTACTTGGGCAAGATTTGATTATTAAATTTGTGCTCGAAATTTGCCTTCATTTTTTAAAGTTCATTTATTCGAGCATTCAACCTTATATCAATAATTTAGGATGTGACTCAGGTATATGATAAAGTATGGCAAAGACGCCATAACTATAAACTAAGACTACATTTACCAAAACGATACTCTCAAATAATTGACTCCTCCATCTTGGAAAGATATTTCAGAATTAAACAGAAAGAAACATACATGGAATTGACAGATATTACAGCAGGGCTGCCACAAAGAAGTGTCTTTACCTTTTGTATACGTGTTATATTATTGTCCTAGAAAATATACAATTGCAACATTTACCGAAGATATTGCTATCATAGCAATATGCAAAACCAGCGAGGAAGCGACAAAGAAATTAAACAGATGTTAATCAAATATATACTCCAGGGAAATAAGCAAAAAATAGACCATGTTCGTGACACTCAATAATCCAGGTCGCTGACAACTTTTTTAGTTAGTAATAAAAAAAAATAGAGTTTTGGAAGAAAATTGTTTTGCACGAATTGTTTAAACAAACTAGACTATTTATTAATTAATTAATATATAAACAAATTACTAATTCCTAATGTACGTAGAAATTACATACAAATTAAAAATAGATCATACAAAATAAAAAAATAAGAATGATCAAAATCCATTGACTAGATCCGGAGATATAGAAAATTTTATTAGTTTGAAATTGCTTGGTCGGTTTGGATTTGTAGGTTCTTCCTAGTCACCATTTGAACTACATTTTTGAAAATTCGTAGAGGGTCCTGTATAGGTACAATGTTTGTGCAAATTTTTTAACAAAAAATACAAATCATATTCCTTAACATGGCAAAAAATGAGGTTCCTTATTTATTATAATCAAATTAGCTGTGAATTATCATCTTTTCTTTGACTTGATCTACTACTTGTTGTAATTGGTCGTAAAACACTTCCCTTGTTGTTTGAGGCTTATTATTTTCTAGGCCGTATACTCCGATAATGTTCAGGTTTTCCTTCTCCATTCTTATCTTTGATGTTACTATTGTTTCTGATATGTATTGACACTCTTTGATGTAATTTTGATACCTTTGGTGTATTAGTAAGGCTACACCTTCTTTGGCCCTGTTTTCTTTTGCTACTCCACTGTAGATGAGTATGTATTCACCTAATTTTGATTGACCTTTTCCTTTATTTTTTGTTTGTTGTAGAGCACAAATGTCCATATCTTTCTCTTTCAACACTTGGGTTATTTCTTGGTCCCTTGAGTTGAGTGATCTGATATTCCAAGTAATTCTCATCTGGGTTTTGGATGTTTTTCGCTTGTCCTTATTTCTTGCCGTAGTCGTCTTCATAGTATCAATCCGGTTCCGAGACTGTACATTGTTTCTTTGAGCAGTATTTGATTTTACGATTGGTAGGTTGCTAACCAATAAATATAAATAATTAAATTGTGTGGAAGACTCATTTACAAGCTCTGTTAGGAACAGAATAAAATAACCATTCTCTTCTTAGGAACAGAATAAAGAACAACAACGTGCTGAGATTCATCTAGCGTTACACATGCATGCACTCATAACTAAGATATAGAACAAAGTTGACCTTCAGTCTTTGTATATTTTTAAAAATATCTCGATGTTTTTGCCAATGCCAGACATTACGTGATAGTCAAGTATCCTGTGAGCTATATTTTCCAAATTATCTTGAACAGTAACCTGGAAATATCACTATAAAAAATGGTAGAGCTCAGATAGGAACCCGGTTATTCAATAGACAGGTGGCAAGTTTTCACTAAACAAGTGTAGAGGTCAGATATCAACATGAATCCGGTTGATAAATAAAAAGATTACACGTGGCAAGTTAAGTTTTGTTTTTTAAGTTTAATAAGTTAATTGCTTTCGCTAAATAACCTCTATCAATGATTCATATTATAAAAAATATAAATGAAAGAAAAATAATATTACTATTTATATTTATCTGTATTTATACTTACCTCGGAGAGATTTTTTAATGCCACGATTTCCGGAGGCAGCGTCCTTAATTTGTTTTTGTGCAGAAGTAAGGTCTTCAGTTTGTGTAAATTGGCTATATTTGCTGGCAGACTTTCGATATTGTTATCACATAATACTAAGGCTTGCAAATGTTGCAAAAGGCCAATGGCCGCAGGGACTTCTGTGAGCTTATTTCCTCCAAAGGATACCATCTGCAAACTAAAAAAAAATATTAGTTCTAAAAAGTCTGAGCTTTTATTTCAGCTCAAGGCAATTATTCAGAGCAGCTGCCTCGAAGGTCAGAATAGCCATGATGATTGCCAACCTTCGTCATACGATAGGCAAGACATACAAAATTAGTGTTGACTTGCTTTCGTACGCAGAATGTATTTCCTGTGATACCCATCTCCTCTTCATCGAGAAGGCATTATTCTCAAATAATTCAAAGGGTATTTCTACCTTGAAGTTAAATGCTAATATTGGGGCGAAAAATATTGGTTTGCTAAATATATTTCAAAGTTCAAAATAAAATAATTAAAATAATTCGACTAATAAACTACAAAAGATATTTCAAAGAAGTGAAAGTCCATTATCTTTGGATTACCTGTATTAAACAAAATTTAAGATATGCATAAATTATTTTCTTTGTAAAATATATTCGAGTGAAATTAGTGAAACCAGGGACAATGTAAGCGGGTTTTCCAAATGGACTTGTACAGTAATTAGGACGATATAATAGATGTTTAGAAATATATTTCTCTGTTAGTTCTTAAGAATTTGTAGAAACCGATTAACCGATATTAATAGTTTTTAGGAAATTTATAATTGTAGGTAAAATTATTGTTTGTTGTCTAAATGAAGAGATGGCGAATTGTGGCGAGCTTTGATTGGAGGAGATTGAAAAAGGTGGGATGGTTTGTAAGAATGAGACTTTAGCTAGTTTTTTGAGGGAAGAAAGTTGGGCAGTTGGTTTCCAAGGGTGCAAGGCGAACGGCCGTTGTTCTCGGGTAGTTCCCCAGAGGTAGGAAGCAGTCGAAGTGAATGTTTGTGAGTTTTCGTGGAGTTAGTGTGTATCTGACAGAAGCTGATCCAGTAAAATATTGTAAGTTATATTTTCTACTTATATTCCAAGAGTCACTGTTCAGGCTAGAACGAGAGATTCAGTTTATCGTGAGGAGAAGATATTCCAAGAGTCACTGTTCAGGCTAGAACGAGAGATTCAGTTTATCGAGAGGAGAAGAGGCTAGCATAATTTGAACGATACGTGCATTTGAAGGAGATCATTAAAGACGATAGACTTGCAACAATTTGTTGTAAGATTGCTGATTACCTAGGGGACTGCCAAGAATAGATAGTATAGGCTACAAGGAACAAGGATTTGGACAACTCATCATCAGAGAGAGATAGTTTTGCTATTCATCAGTTTTCTTTATTAACAACACAATTTTTACAATTGCTTTAGAAAAGATAGGAATATTTTGATTAGAAGATTTAGAACAACAATTTTGATTTGCGATTTTAATTTATATTGTTTGTACCATTCATTTTGAAGGTTCACGTACGTAGAACAAAAGTTTGATAATCATTATATGAGATATTGTTTATTGAAGATATTTGAGTGTGAATTTTATTTCAATATATTTTTATTTCAATATATAATGTTATATCATATATGTTTTTTATTATTCCGGTATTCTTTGGGCCTTACCTCTCACATGTAAAGCATAGATATTGAAGCACGAGTATAACCCTGAGATAAGAGAATTAAATAGTGTGATAGAATCATAATCATATCATTTAAATAAGTTTAGTTAATTAATTGACTTGAAGGGAAAAATTAGCTACAAGTAGCGTACAATAAAAAACAATGGAAAGGAAGACTTGAAGAGGCTTATGTTCAGATGTGGACGTGAATGGCTAGACAAAGAAGAAGAAGAAGTTAATTAATTAATTAGCTAATTATTTGCTTGGCGCACGTAAGACTTTGAATATCACATTAGTATATATAGTTGACAAAACTAGACAAATTAGAAATCTATAGCATATTTGATAAGATGCATTTCATAATATTAAACAACAGAGAGAAAAAAGATAGTATATATTTATTTAATGTAGCAATATTATATTTGGCAAATCTAGCAAAAATAGTAGTTTGTTGCAAAAATGAAGTTACGTGATTACTTAACCCAAAATGACGCTGCTAATTTTTAAAACTGACAATTTATCATGTTAAGATACGGTTTAAGAATTCTTTTAAAAAGAGGTTGCGAGGTTATCTAAAAATCGACCACAGATTTCTCATAATCACTCGCTCTTTTCGTTGTTAAATATTTAAAATATTTATGCTAGTAAGTACAAAAGTCTTTGCCTTTAATTCGCGCAATCTCCTTATCAGTAATATATAATCGTTAACCAAAATATTTATAATTTTTATTTATTTATTTTTATAGTTAAAAATGAAAAACTATAGATTTTAGATTCATGGGAAAAATAATATAACAAAACGTTGGACGGAACACTGCGCAATAATAAGAAAAGAAGAAGCAGGCAATCAGATATATCATTAACAATAGAACTAGTAAAGTAAGATTTTTTTTCTTCGAAAATTCACCGAATTTCTTTCTCAAAAGCAAAAAAAATCAACAGTTATATTGTACTTATCTATTTGAATATTCATTTACGATCTGTGATTATGACGTGTTTGTCTCGTCATTGTTTTCAAATATAACGAACTTTATATGTATTTTATGAACAAATAAAGTAAATACAATAATTGTCAAGAAGACAAAGCATGGGAAAAACCTAAACAAATAAATAAAAACTCTAATTGATGACAGTTGTGATTAATCTACTATCAATTTTTTAACCCAGAAACATTCGATAATAAAGTTCACTAGGCTCTCATATTATGGCGACTTCGGAATTTATTAGTGTTCTTTGATTGAGTGTAATATATTTACATCTAGTCAATGTGAGTTTGGAGTAAATGTTGTTTTATGATAAAGTTATTGTCATGCGAATTTTATAGAAAACAAAATATGTGTACTTCATGATATGCCCTATTTAAACTTAAAAAGCAAAACAGTTAGACTAATATTTACAATTTTAAAAATGAAAATATTCCTTTTTATTTTTTGTCTGTTATTATTCTTTGTACCTATCTTGTTTTTTTAATCAACATTAGTTGATTAGTTTGATCAGATTGTCATCCTAATGTTTGTTTTAAATCTGAGTTTACTCTTCCGACCTATTAATGATGAGAGTTGACTTCCAAGTATATTAGCTTTCTGGACCGTTTGTTTCACGTATTCAGTGAAAGTCAGCTTTTTGTCCAACAAACAGACAAAAATATAGACATATGTGCACCACAAGAGACGAAGGAAAAAGAAAAGGGTCAAATTATGCTAGATGACTATCTGGTGATTTACAGTAGTGGTGTTGTAAAAGAAACCAGAGCCAAAGAAGGAGTTGCCCTGTTAGTACACAAAATTTTTTTTACCAAGTACAATCATCATTGGTGCTACAGTCCTATAAAAGGGCCTCGACCTTCCCAAATCTATTACGCCTGACAGTTCTATCTATTGCCAACTGTTGCCAATTTGCTGCGCCTACGCCCATTTTTCTATTATCCTCATCTACACCATCCCTACATCTGAGTTTTGGCCTACCCCTACATCTACTTCCCACAGGTTGTGACATAAGGATTCTTCTAGAAGGGTTGTTCTGCTGTGATCTTGCCAGATGTCCTGCCCATCTTAGGGCGAGCGCCCACCAAAGTGGCGTGGCAAGTAGCACGTAGCAAGTAGCACGCGTCTAGCATGTTTTTTAAAATGTAACCAATGAAAACGAATGATTAGAATGAATGACGTCACTGTCATTTTGGTGTACGCTGAATCATTCGTTTTCATTGGTTACATTTTAAGAAACATGCTAGACTCGTGCTACTTGCCACTTGCTACGTGCCACGCCACTTTGGTGGGCGCTCTCACTTAGTCTTCCTATTTTTATAAGAGATACTATGTCTTTACCACCAAATATATGTTTATATCTGTGATATATCTCGTAGTTGTACCTCCTCCAAACACCATTTTCATAGATGGCACCGAATATTCTTCTCAGGATCCTTCGTTCAAATATAAACAGGAAATTTTCATCTGCCTTGGAAATGGTCCATGTTTCCGATCCATATATCAACACTGGTTGTATACGGTTATTTACGTTTTTTGGCTTAAGTTTCTGCTTTTCATATGTCTACTCAATCCAAAATATCATTTGTTTGCTAGGATTATTCTTCGCTTGATTTCTTCCTTCATGACGTTCTCCTTGGTGATCAGGGAGCCTAAGCATGTGAATTTATCCACCACTTCAAAGGTAGAGTTATCAACCTTAAATTGGTGGCCAATGTTTCTGGCTCTATTGTTGGGTGTTGATGCCATCATCTAAGTTTTCTCCTCTTTTACTTGCAGGCCCATATTTTTTGAGGCATTTACAAGATGGTATACATTTCTTCTAGCTTCTATGCTGTGCGGGCAAGTAGGTCAACATCATCTACATATGCCAAAATTTGAGATGATTTATTAAAAATGTTTCCTCTGTTGTCTATTGGGGCATCCCTGACCGCCTTTTCCAGAGCTATGTTGAAAAAGAGACACGCCAGCGCATCTCCCTGTCCCAACATGTGTTTCAAATGTCTGTGTGATTGTTTGCCCTATATTTCGACTTTGCAAACAACTTTACACATTGTAAAAACTAAACAAGATGTCAAACCTCTAAATGTGATAGCAATCTATGCAGCACCAGAGAACAACAGAGATACCACCACAAGGGAAAACTTCTACGAATACCTTAAGACTATAATAAACAAGACCCCAAATGATGAATATATAATCATGACGGCTGACTTTAACACCCATGTTGGCAATGATATAGTTCCAGGAATAAAACAGCGATATAACGAAAATATCAGAAATGAAAACGGAGACCTTCTGATGGACCTCTGAAGCATAAACGAGATACATATTAATAATACATTTTTCCCTCACAAAGAACAATACAAATACACTTTTGAAAACAGTAGAGGACAAAGATCTATGATAGACTATATTCTATCTATAGAGAATAGAGAATAGCCCTCTCAAATCTTGGATGTAAGAGCACTAACATCAGCAGAAATAGGAAGCCATCATAAATTGGTATTGTGCAAAAAAATATGGCAACACTGTGACGCGGTGCCTGGAGGAAAATATATTTGGTTATGTTGGCTGCTCTAAACTAATCATTGTCCTATGTTTTATATTAGTCTTATTATTGATACAATTTGATCTTTTTCGATGTGAATCATCTCCAAAATACATTTTTTGTTGCAGTTCTGTACTTTCTCCACAATCTGTACATTTTCAAAATCAAAAGAATGGCTATTTTCTAGACAATGCTTTGCTAAGGCTACACAAGCATATTGTACAGGGTTTACACATTTATTGATTGTTCAGACATCAAAGTTCTTTCAAGATATTTTTTCGTATACCACTTCTTCCTCTGGGTTTGTAATTTGTTGTAGCATTTATTTAGTTACAGGAGAACTCACAAATTAAAATGGTATCAAAATATGTATCCCTCCATGTTACAAGGCTGCAACCAGGGACAAAGCCTGACCAGCTTAAGCCATATTTACAACCCAACTTTTCTGATGTAAGCTGTAAAGAGCATGAGTCTAGACATCCAAGTCTATTCTCATCAATAAAGGTTACAATCTGCCAAGAAGACCTTAGCGAGAAGTGTGGCCCAAGCGGTACATTGGTGCCCCATTTTTTTCAAAAGTGAAGGGTGCCACAAATTCACACGAACCCTCAGAAAGTGGAGCAGGTAATAGCTCCAATAGAAACCTAAAGTTTTATTGTCAAAATGCCAGAGGATTGAGGACGAAGTTCCACGATTTTTTTGTGCGAAGAGTAGTACATATTTAGCTTTTGTTTAACATATTTATTCCTTTGTTTATCAATTCTTGTAATACTTTTCTAAGATTCTAATGGATTCTAGTGTTATCACTTTACTTGCCCCAAAAAAATATGTTAAAAAGATAGAATGCCACATCTAGATTAGAAAGATTTATTGCTGTTATTTATTACCAAAAAGCCAATTTAAGAAGAAAAATAATAGGCTACAGTTGTATGCTAAAATGAAATATATTACATAGCTGCAAATTAAACAAGGTAGCTTAAACATAAAGTCCTCAAATATATGGTAGCTAAACTGGAATACATATACCCACAAAACAATTCAATCTACAGTTCTGGTAACAGCAGCATGATTTTAAAGTTAAACCAATCATTAACGATTTAAACACAATACCATATAAAAATAAAATATATGCACTTACTTTTGTAACTTCCAAATGTTTTTGGATATCTCGACCATTCCATTTCCCCCAAGATATAAAAATTTTAATCCAATGAAATCCAGGATTTGTTCTGGAAAATGGCATAGATGGTTTCCACTTAGATTAAGCTCAATTAAAGATAGGCACTTTTCAAAACTCTTTGGTATAGAATTACAGGTTAGTAAATTATTTTTGGCAGTAAAACTGGTCAATGGAAGGTATTTAAATACATCTGGCAAGGTAGTAATACCATTATTGCTTATATCCAATACTCTTGTATTAGAAAACTTGTATACAGAGTCAGGCAGTGTAATAAGTTGATTGTGATGTAGTATTAACTTTTCAACTAATGCAAATGATTTCTTTTCATCAAAATATTTCTCTAATTTATCTTCTGTCTCTTCAGGTTTGAGCAGTAGGTATGCATAATCAATTACTTTAACACTATTTTCACTGTCACTACTGTCAGATGTATAATTTTCCATTATTTGATCTAACTACCAACACAGCTGGTGGACATCAAAACACTGCTGCTTCCACTAGGTGTTTAGCTATCAACTCTAAAAAGATAAATGTTAAATTATATATCTGAGGTCACAATGTTATCATCAATGTTATACCATGTCATCCTAAATTGCTGTCGGCTTTGTTATTATTAATTAAAGATAAATGGACGATCACTTGTTCTATTTAAAAACACATTGCCATGAATATTCGAAATAATATACCTTTGGAGCTTTAAATAACAGTGTCAGAACTTATACATTGATTTTAAAAAAACAGATGGTGCTAATTTGCTAAACGTCGCAATTTCTTTTATTCCAAATTTATTTGTACTCTCTGGCCTTAACCTATAATCGCAAAAATGTTATCGTTGTTGCGTATTTATATATTTTAATCTTTTAATCATCAATTTTTAGCTGATGTTCTAGATAACCTTCAGGTTTAAATTTTAAATTGCGATTTACATATTTATTTGCTATATTTACATTTTTATAATCAATTCTTAGTCATATCACGTGCTGTAATTTCTGATTGTGTTTTTACAGTCCGGAAATTTACATAATAAAGTTTAATGACTTGTCCCCAAATCGTATACATTTATAGGACCAATGCGATGAGAAAATAAACATTATTTATGCTCATTTATTAGAAAATATATACTTAATAGTGATACTTCATGATTCTTTTAGGAAAAACCGCCTTCCTTTTAGTATTAATAGATTTTTTTCTGAAAAATGGCTTTGGCAGAGCCAATTAGCTAGACTTGTTTTTGTTTGTATTGAAAGTCGACTGAATTTTATTATTATTGATTGCAGTTTCATAGTCAAAGATAAAATTATCAGAATTTAAAATTTGCGCCATTTTTTCGCCCATTAATAAATATGGTCAAATTATGCATCTACTATCTACATTATTTAGTACAGTCAAAAAAAGTCAATGTAGTCACAGTCACAGATAAATTAAACCTAGATTGGTAACAAGAATACTCAAGATCAACGAACGTTTACATTTGGCACCCTTCTGTTTGGTGGCACTGCTACTCTCGTTCCTTCGCGTTGTTCGTTGTCACTTTATTTCCAAAGCACACACCCACCTAGCAGTGCCAGTCCTATGTTAAAGAGTACAACGACGATTGGCGTATCACCTAGTGCCAGGGTGCGTAACTATATAAATACGTGGCGCGTTGTTCGTTGTCACTTTATGTCCAAAACACACTCCCACCCATCGAGCAATAAGACAAAAGAGGGAATCTAATCGTTATAAAAAGGAGACCAAAAAAGTGGCCTCTGATGGCGGACACATCCGGAAATGCAAAGGCGCCAAATTTAAATTTTTCGACACTTATCAACAGTAGCTATATAATATTTTTCAAAATGTGTCTTAGACGAGAAAGTTTTAATTAATTATTAATGATAAGAGTCTAAAATGCGACACAATTGTTAAAAAACTTCAATATAAATAAGATTTTATGTGACATTTGGACAAACAATAACATAACCCAACTAAATTGATGTCAAACAAGGAGAGAGACTCTCTATCCTTGTCTAAAGTGGCCTCTCAAGATGGCACTTCCTGTCTATCAATATGTTTACCCCCTTCTACCTTTACATTCCCTCTTTTGTCTTATTGCTCGATGCTCCCACCACAGGAAAATTAAGTACGCGCATCTCCTTCGCTCAGACGTTCCGCCATGTTTTAGAGGGAATAAGTGTTGTTTATGTGGTGTGCCATGATACTATAATAACAAGATAGGATCTTCCTGTAGCACAAAATAGGTCGTGTTCGCGCATGCCGTCATTGGAGAGTAGAAGTTGAATTCTTGTTAAAGTTAAATGGGATTTGTATGCATTCTGTGATGAAATGACTAAACGAAAATAAGTTAAGAGGTTTAGTAATTACAGTAATCGTATACATAAGAATATCTCCAAACTATTTATTAAAGATTATTTATTGATACATACAAAAAACTGACATTTCGACCGTCAAACTCTCCAATGACGTCACTACTTATGCGCAATATCTTATCTTCTTAGTCTTAAGTATCATGTGGTGTACATAGAAAAATTAACCCGGTTTAATTGACTTACGGCAATCATAGACATACTATACAATTATATTAACATTGTTAAATATAATAACAATATAATTAAACATAAATATCAACAATTACATAACCTCACAAATCATATGTCTGTGTTATGTGTTTCCAAAACATGGCACGCGTGCTGAAAAACTTAAAAGGCGGCATCTGAGAGTGGGCATTTTGATTGTTTATTATTTTGTGCTCCCACCTAGTAGTGCCAGTGCTATAAAACAACAATTGGCATATCTCCTAGTGCCAGGGTGCGTAACTATATATATATATATATATATATATATATATATATATATATATATATATATATATATATATATATATATATATATATATATATATATATATATATATATATATATATATATATATATATATATATATATATATATATATATATATATAAGGATCACTCAGACGAGTGGTGGGTTCTTATATCGGTCTCTAGGTGGAGAAATAAAAGACAAAGTTGATAGGCTACTTTATCTATTTTGAAGACGTTTCGCTTTCGAGTTTTGAAAGCATCATCAGTTCATCTAAAAAATTATTACAATATGAGAACCACACAATCATGGAAACGATGTTAATTGTTACCATTAAAAAGATATGTAGCAGTCAAAGTTATTAACAAATATGTGAATGAAACTAAGTAAATGGACATAGTACGCTGATCTTGTATAAACATTTAAGCAACTAACAACATATATGAACTTGTACAAAAATTAGCACAGCAATTGACCATGTGGTCCAAAATAAATTCAATGTTATTTATGTTAATAAGTGAGAAAGAACCAAGAAAATCATAAATAACCTCCAACTATTTAATGGATATTAAACTTTGATTTTAACTTTAGGTAGCATTATAAGTAATATTAATAAAATTTCTACAAAATAGTGAATATGAAGTTACCGATCAAAGCCCAATGGATGTCGCCGTGAAAATGGCGTTAGATGAAACAGGAACGAACTAAACCGCAAAAAGACAGCCAACCTTGAGGTCAAAATTACTTTTGACAGATCAACAAGGTGTAAATACCAACCCAGAATTTTGGGCGGTTAATTTAATTTTTTTATTTTATAACTGAGTCTGGATGACTACCAGGTTGTAAAGGACACAACAGTGAAAAAAGTGGTAGTGTAAACACAACTCCCCTCACTAACCGGCCCAAAATTTACAAACCGGAGATTTTCATTCAAACTCATAATAATGTGATGACGTTAATCATGTAAATATATATATATATATATATATATATATATATATATATATAATATATATATATATATATATATATATATAATATATATATATATATATATATATATATATATATATATATATATATATATATATATATATATACATGGCATGGCGGTAAATTTATCCTCCGCAATAATCATCGAGTTGGAATCTAGATTCTAACTCTCGATGGCAATAATACTCGTTTGCTTGCAGTTTGTGCGCCTTGTTTCTTGTCCTTTATGTCTTTAAAATCAAAAGTCTTTTTCACAGCCTAACCTAACCTAACCTTCTTTACCTATGCATAGCATGAGACTTGCATAGCCTAGATGTAAAGCTGCCTTTAGACAATTTTTATTTATGAAATCGAACACATGACATGGAATAACAATGGAAAAATGAAGAAATGACCAAAAATATGTTTTGTTCTATGGAAATGTTTGATAAATGGGTGAATGCTGTTAAGAGCTCTAAATTAGAGAAGGCTGCAACAGAAACTACAATTATTATATTTCATGTATGCGCTAATCATTTTAAAGAAAGGAGGATATATAATCATAGTTGGACATAGGAGCATTAAGAAAACAGTCGTTCCAAGTGTGTTTTTAATTATTCTGTGGTTTTTACCACGACCAGGTAAAAAGACCAGCCTGAAAGGCTTGAATTTACATAAAACTTAACATTAGAATGACAAAACAATTATTTAAATACTGAAATGTTGTTGTTGTAACATTAAGAACACTACATTATACTACACTTAGCTTGGACTATTATTTCTTGTAACATTTTTATTATTAAAGATTTTATTCTATATTTTATTATTTAATTTTTTGACCACTTTGGCATTTTAATGTAGGTAATGGAAAATAAATATAACATTAACATAACAAGAAAACCCAAATAGCATACGAAAAATATATATACACATTATCGTATATAATAAGGGTATTTTTTTTGTTATTTTAAGATTATATTGGTTTTTCCTTATTTTAAAATGAGTACAATCCCATTATAGATAAATTTTACCTCTCTTTTTATTTACCGTCATGCCATGTATATATAATTTCGCACCCTGGCACTAGGCGATGCCACAATCGTCGTTTTACTCATTAAAACGGGACTGGCACTGCTAGATGGGAGTGTGCTGTGGACATAAAATGACAACGAACAATGACGTATAATATAAACGAACAACGCGCGATGTGTATATATATAGTTACGCACCCTGGCATTAGGCGATGCGTCAATCGTCGTTTTACTTCGTAAGACAGGACTGGCACTGCTAGGTGGGAGTGTACTGTAATTGCAGTATACTTCCATAAGCTTCCTTTTACTTTTGACAGAATGTGTAGGATTTTAAAAATAGAGATGGACAACTAGTCATCACGTATCAAATAACCTAACGAAAAAGGAGATTTTGATGAAAACAATTTACACAAGATAATTTTTAATAATCTTTAGATCCACGGCAGCTGATAATTATTTTATCAATCTATTATTGTAGAAATTTGGCAGTTAGTAAATTAGTAAATGTTGTAAATACGTTTCTCTTTCTGTATTGCCTCAAATTCAATCTCTGGTTTATTTTATAAGATGCTTAATTTAGTTTTCACATATCCCATTATTCTACCGTTATAGTTTTTGCCTAAAATTAAGGCTGTTGTGTGTTCACCTATACGAAGGGATTTTGGTTTATATAGATTAATACTATTCCTGTATTTTGCTACCCTTTTCCAAATTTACTTGGCCTATATTCCAAGTCCCCCGCTTTGTGTAGATGTTCCGTGATACTTATTTTTCCAATTTATCAATCCATATTCAATAAATATTTTAAATAGGGTAAGTGAGAGAGAACTTGCCTGTTTGACACCTTTAGCTGTGAATAATCCTTTTAGTGTCTCGTTTCCAGTTTATTTTGATAACAAATTAATCAATTGTTTATATATCTTATACTTATTTCTCATAGATTGGTTTTCACTACATTATAATGTGTTTTCGTTAAGTTTATGAAAACTAAATGAAGGGTTCTTGTCTTATTTACTTACTTTTTTATTATTTGCTTCAAAGTAAACAACAGACCTACACGAAAGCGTCCTGCTTTGAACCTACATTGTTTCTCTATGCCTTTGTTCATCTTCAATTAACTCTTTTATTATTTTTCCGTATTGCCTGCTGAACGTTGGTGTTATTATAATGCCTATATAGTTATCGCATATAGTTGTATGTCTATTTTATGTATTTCTGTTAAATATATCATGTTTCCCATTCTTCCGGTATTTTCCCTGTGTTAAATAGTTTTTTTACAATTTTTGTAGTAATTTGTTTCGATTTTCTTCCAACAGTTTTTTGAAATATGTTTTCTGTTCTTTTTTCATTTAATTTACATTTTCATTCAATTTAAAATTTTACAGAGAAGAACCTCTTACCTGTGAAATCTTTCTAATAAATAAAGATCAATTTCTACATGACCAAAACAGATACTCGATATTACAATAGAAAGAAAATGAAACAAGCAAAATAAAAAGAAACCAAACATCGACCTATAGCATTAAACTGAGAGGGAAGGAAAAAGATATTTATTTTAATTTTTTTTCGCAATGTTATATAGTAACATCTGTTTTAAATTGAACACTCCATCTCTATATTTATGTTTGCGTAGTTACCATGGGAACATATGTATGTGTGAGTTTGTAAACAATTTGAAGCCGATTTTTCCTATTTTCAAATGACTTTTCGACTTATACTCAATTAAAAAGGCACTTACTTTTTTCCTAGTGTTAGCAGTATTCAAAATGACAAACGAAAAGGTTAGTAAATAAAGTCAAACAGTAAGTAAATTTTTTATTACATTGTGTCCTTATTTAAACTACAATTTCAATTAATAATTTCAAGAATTGGTTACAAATAAAAGAAATAATGCCATTTGATAAAACTGTACAATTGTTATTGGAGCTTAATACACAGAGAGAATACTATTAAACTTTTTGTTTAAATTTTATGAACTTTTGACCTGGTTAACCCCATTACTTTTAGTAAACTCTAAGGCAGTGCCTTTGTACGAAAAAGCAATGATGTAGTAATTTTCCTATAATATTTCAAGACTTTTAATCTCTATAATTTGTCTTTGTGTTAATAATTACAGCAAGGTTCCATTTTAATTCATCGAATTGCGCCAAATATAGGCAACTTACAGTTCTCAAATAAAAATAAAATATTTTTCTGGAAATTACTTATAATAAATATATTGTAGAAATTATTTCTTTTAGTGTTTTGTTTTTTAATCTCTTTCAAGATTTACAAATGATATTTTTACCTTTTTTCAAGCTTATCTGCCCGTTTGGTGCTTTCAATTTATTTTTTGTATGGATGTTCATATACTCACATTCCAGTCTTTTTGAGATTGTACTACATCTTAATTTTGTTCTGAAGATATTTTCTTGTAGCATCTTAATAGAATTTACTATTTTATTTGGGAATAAGTCATAGTTTTACTTTAAAGTCAGTTTATTTTGACGTTTCAGTTTCCACTTTGGAAATTGTCCTCAAAATATAAAAAATTAATTTTTAATTTGTAATTATCATGGATTCCTTATCTTTTATATCCTTGCAAAAATTAATTTTTTCTGTACCCAATATAAAGTGTCCTCTTTTATCCTAATATGTTTCTATTACCTTCCCCTTTCCTCAATTCTTTAATTTTCTTTGTGTGCATTAAGACTATCATATTTGTTTTGTTACTGTTTAAATATCTCACATTTTTGCCATCCATTTTTTCTTATCGGTACGTATTGTTGAGCGGATTTCTTTGTGCAGCTCGAACCACTGTTGTTTGTCAAATATTGTTTTAAAATTAATCCAATTCTAGTTAATATTACATATCTTAATTTAATATCTTTTACATTTAAGCTTCTATTTCGTCTGGAACAGCCCCACGGACCAGGCGATATTTACGTAACATGGCAGAACGGATCTGGAATGTATTTGGCAACAACTGGCATCGATTCCGTTATAAACATTTTTGACAGATACGGGCAGATTCAAGAACGTATAAAATTAACGGGTCTTTGTTCAGGATTTTCGTGGGATTCAGATGGCGATCTCCTAGCAGCCATAAGTCAGTCCTCACAGTTGGTTCTGTGGGATACGAATACCACCAAGAAAGATATTATAGATGTTGGTCTTAAGGATGCTATGACCTGTTTGATATGGGCGAAGAAAAATCCAATTTTAGCAGTTGGGACAGTTAAGGGGAATGTGTCTATTTATAACCACAATACATCTAAGTAAGTAAAATTTTATTCCATTTAAATTTATTACGTCCTCTACCCTATACTACATCTACTATAGTATTGAATTAATGTATTTACCAATGAATTTCAGTCATTTTTTAATATTATAACAGTATTTACTAATTTAAAATACTCTTAAAATGTTTAGAAAAACGCCAATAATCGGGAAGCATACGAAGAAGATTACTTGTGGTGCATGGAACAATGAGAATCTATTAGCTTTAGGATCTGATGATAAAACTGTATCCATAAGTAACAGCGATGGAGATACTTTAAGAGTGATCAATCTTAGAGCTGAACCTTCCGAAATAGACTTTTCACGGATGAAAACTGACGAAAGGGATGTAGGAGAAAACACGGTACGTTATTGTTTATGTCTTGTGCTCAGAGTATATTTTAAAAATATTTTTTTCTCAAGATTTATCATGCCCTGTGAAATATTTGACTGGTTTTGTATGTTTTCCCTTCATTAAATTTTTGCTAGTCTTTTCGTATGTATATTTTGTACTTAAATTTAAAAATACTTGCTAGGAAAAGCTGTAGATGATTTAACAGATTTCCCTGATGCCATAATTTTCCTTTTCTTTATCCTGTTACCACCCATTCTTCTATTGTGTATTTAGGCCAGTAAAATGTGAGTAAAACACTGATTTACATTAAAAGACAATTATTTATTATAGACTTGAACATTAGGTATCTTTTCAAAATGGATCTCTTATGACAAGTTACATGACAAGTAAGACATAGAACAATGACAAGTGACATCCTTCCTTTTTCTTTTTTTCTCCTCTTAGATAACTACACTAGGTTTTTCTAATCTATAATGGGACTCCCCGGATAAATTGATGTAGTACATGTATTAAATGTTTACTATTCTTTATTTCTTTTTAAGCTTAGATTTTACCCAATCAAATTGATTATTTTTCTATGTAGTGTATAAATTTTAGGTTAGCTTGTTGGTTAGCAAAAAAACATTGTATCTATACAATCTACTGGATCCTGACAATCCCGTAGAACTAGCCTTTCAACCCCATTATGGGTCCATAGTGAAGTACAAATGGTACGGAGATGGATATATATTATTAGGATTTTCTGGTGGATATTTTATAGCGATTTCGACGCATATTAAAGAAGTAGGTCAAGAATTGTTCCAAATACGAAATCATAAGAATTCTCTCGCCGATATAGCGGTTAGTGAGGTTATCGGAAAAGCGGCATCTTGTGGAGACAATACGTAAGTTTCTGAGATTTTATTAATATATAAAACAGTATCAAAAGTTTTTTCTCCCAGGGGTCAATTTATGATAAATAACTTTTTTACTAAAACATTAAATTTTAAAAATAATTTTTTTACCTAAACTAAGTAAAACTCGTCATCGAAGTGATTGATCAAATGATATTCATTTAGTAATTTTTAATGACCAAGGGGAAGGATGCATAGTAAACCTAATATAACCTAACTTAACCAAACCTAACTTAAACGTTATAAGAAAGCAGTCATTTTTTGTTAAACTTAGGCAAGGACAAAATATTATATAATTAGAAATCTGTTTTTGTTTTATTTTTCATAAGAAAACATTTTGTATAACTATGGTAAAACTGGTTAGAATAATTACCTTTATTGAGCATAATGGCGGTGGCTTTTAAAAACAAGACATATTTTTAATGGAAATTACAACAAAAAGAACGTTGAGCTCTCTCTCTTTCTCTCTCTCCCTCTCTCTCTCCATCTCTCTCTCTCTCCATCTCTCTCTCTCCATCTCTCTCTCTCTCTCTCTCTCTCTCTCTCTCTCTCCCTCTCTCTCTCTCTGTCACTCTCTCTGTCTATCAGGGATCCCGCAGGGATCAATGCTTATTTACACCATTGTTGTTTAAACTTTAAATTGTAGATATGCCAAAAACAACATCACTAAACTTGAATATGTTGCCTGCGTGAGTCTATTTCAAATGGGTAAAAGGAAATAAGAATAAGACTTATTCTAACACCAACAACCGGTTTCGCATGGTGCTGTTTGGTACATAATATACAGCAATTATGCCAATAATATATGTGTGTGATTATTAAATATGACTTTAAAATTGATTAAATAAAACTTAAGTGAAAAAACAATCTAGTAACATTGAAATTAAATAAATAAATATTAGTTACATGCCGATACAAGGATTATTATTCAATGTTTTAGAAAACATAGTTTTTGCGACGCCACAGTTTATGTGGGAGAAAATTCTAAATCCAGATGACACTACAAAAAACACAACTACTTGTAAACTGTGATCCATATATAATTTCTATTATAAACCATCTTACTTCAAGATAAGATCTTGAAGTAAGCCGAAATATCGAGACGAGTAAGAATGGGATGGCAGCGTTCGGCAAATTTTCTTACGTTCTAAAAAATCAAACAATCCCTCTATACTTACGAAGCAAGGTATATAACTCCTGTATCATACCGGTGCTCACCTACGGAGCACAGACATGGACATTTACACAGGCCAATTTGGATAGGATAAGGAAGGCACAAAGAGCGATGGAGAGACAAATGTTGGGTGTATCACTTAGAGATAGAAAACGTAACCAGTGGATTAGAACCAGAACAAAGACAGTAGACGCGATAGAACAAGCAGCAAAACTGAAATGGAAATGGGCTGGACATAATGAACGTCTCCAAGACGGACGATGGAACAATGCCATCGGAAAGTGGCGTCCATACAATGCAAAGAGATCAAGAGGCAGACCACAGATGAGGTGGAAAGATGACATCAGGAAACAAGGAGGTTCCACATGGCAGAGAACAGCTCAAGATAGGGAAAGATGGAGAGAACTGGGGGAGACCTATATCCAACAATGGAAGGATAGAGAATAGGTTCAAAAAAAAAAAAATTAAATGAACTTGAAATCAATCCAGATCTGCCGCACAGGTCTGAATGTTGTCCAAGACCCAATGTGTTTGTTATTTTTATATAAAATAATAAAAGAAATAAACTATGATAGCTAGAGCAACTTTGAAAACCCATTTGTATCTACGTGAAAAAAGTCTAAGTGATTTGAAATGGTTTATTTTTTATTGCAAAAGTTCTTACACTTAAATTTAATTTTTGATACAGTTTTTTTTTTAATTTTAACTTCATAGTTTTTTATATAACTCTAAGAATAATTGTATATTGTAGAGTGAAGATTCACGATTTGGCAAATCTTCAGGAAACCTCAAGTGTACTGACGTTAGCTCAAGAATCTGGAATCGATAGAATCGAATGGAGTTGTGACGGACAACTTTTTGGCGTGTGTACCAAAGGAGGATCTTTAAATGTGTATGTTTCGTATATGCCTACGTTAACCTCCGTATGTCCACCTATAATAGCAGTACTATCCAGTCTAACGGAAATCAGTCTCTATAACTACACTGCTGATAAGGTAAGTCACGTCTGTGCTGGTCCGTCCTATCCATCTAGAGTCGGTAACATCAAAGGTGCGGTACATGCTCGTGCGACGCGATCCTAGCGCGTCTGTGTTTTAACAGACGACAAGTGCAAGTCAGAAGTTTTTCAATCACTGACACGAGTAGTTGTTTGTAGTGTTGTCAAAGTTGTTTTGCAGTTTTTTTGCTAAAAAATCGAATGAACAAACAAAGTTATTTTTGATTTTTTAAATTTGTATCAAAATGAACCAAGTTTATGGAATTCCACGGCGCCAGAGCATAAGAACCGGAACGATGCATACGATATATGAAACCGAATAAAAAATCAATTGAAGAATAGTACTATTTCGATTAAAGAATTAAAAAAGAAGAGAGATAATTTAATGTCGACATACAGAAGGCAATGATGTTTACAAGCCTGAGTGGCCTTTTTATGATATAATCAAACATTACTGTCACGGACCTACACAGACTGTCACGGACCGTAGGAAGAGCTCTGTCTGCGGTGCGTTGTCGTCCGTGCTGATCGGCTATCCGCGATGATCTGTAGAATCGCCGATCGTGGGAAGCCACTTTAAGATATATTTAGACTCATTTAAAACAAAAACAAACAATTTTTTGGATAGTTTTCGACATTATGGCCAGATAAGTTGTTTATTCCATTTTTTAAACACCATGACGACTAACCTCAATTAGTATAATAATTTTTATTATGTAATTTGTACTTTTGTTTTAGTCAAAATTGAAGCCGATCACTATTCCTCTGGAAATAGAGCCCAGCTTTATTGCTGTCGGACACTTCTATTTTGCCGCTGGTATGAACAACAGTATTTGGTTTTATAATTTACCAAAACGGCAGCTCGGTTTAGGTGACGTACCCTTGAAACTAAAGGAGAAACAGTATTCAGGAGCTATTACCAGCATTAGGCTTGGTCAAGAGTACGTATCGGTGTTGCTCGAAGGAAGGTTGCAGCTACATTTGGTAAGAAACATTATAATTTATGATATTTTCGTGACTAGAAAATCACGATATAGTTATTTGTATAAATCAATGCAAGTTCAACTAATACTTTATTAAGTGAATAGACTGATATGTTTTTGTAAACACTGTATAATGAAAGTATGGAAAGGAAAAGTATTTTTGAAATGTGTAAAATTTTTTACACACACAATGTGAAGTATGTAACAAAGCATAGAACAGTTTTTGAAACAAAAACACTATTTTTTCTTAAATCCCAATAGATATTTTGATTCGAATTTCAGGTAGAATCTGCTAATACCAATCAAGAAGACAAAGATTCCATAACGTTTCCCGAAAATATAAACGAATCAGTTGTGATCACTTGTCACGAACTAACAGCTGATTTTTTAATATACGCCACGGATATGGGAAGTATTTTGTATTTCCATTTGGACGAGTGGTCCAGAGCTTTGGAATATAAACATTCAATTGGCATTACTAATGTTTATGTAGACCCTGCAGGGACGCGGTTGGTATTTGTGGACATTAAGATCAATGGTTATGTATTCAATGCGGTAAGTCTACAGTAGGTTATATTAGAAAAACAGTTATATTCATTTTTTAGTAGCACATCTAACTTTCTATATTATTATATCTATACTATAAAACAACAAAATGGAAGTCAGAATAGAAGAACAACTTACAGAACCTATAGAAATAGGCAGGGGAATAAGACATGGGGATACATTGAGTCCCGTGCTCTTCAATTTGATCGTTTGAGCACACTCTTGAAGCTCAAACGATTTCTCTTCAACAAACATCGAAGCTGTAGCCGTCTCAGTTAAAGCTTCTCAATGCATTAATTTATGCTGTATTTATGTTCCCCCAAAGGCATTTCTCACCATAACTGACTGCCCAGGATAATAATAGATTTCAATAGTGTCAATCCAATGTGGGGCCAACAAATTTTAATACCAAAAGCAGACTAATCGAAGACTTTATTAACAACAGAAAATTTAATTATTCTCAATAATGGATGACCAACCAGATTTAAGGTACTACTACTAGTACAACACCGGCAATGGATCTACCGATTTCTGATCCAAGTCTTTAAATTGCGCTTAACTGGGATCTTCTACCCTTATTATATGGAAGCGAACCAATAAAAGTTTTTATATTTTTTGATAACATTACCTCTGAATACCAATTAATCCAAAAATGGAGCCTAAAAAACACTAATTGGAATAAATACGCTGACATCATGGATATAAACATAGAATCACTATAACTCAGTTTTAAAAGCACTGTCCTCTGTTTTGCCCTCTGATCCTCCAGGATCTGATAATATTCCTTTAGCATTCTTGGAAAAATTACCAGACAACATTGCCTTATTACATCACCTTGACGTTGTTCAAACGAGGGCTAATTTCAAATAGTCATTCTTTGCTTCCGTTGTTTTCCGTGTAAAGCTCGATTCAGACTCATCAGTCACGTCTCGTCACAGTGATTGCGGCGAACCGAACAATCCGTCATACAAAATATTCTTTAATACAAATATGTTGCCGGCATTCACACTCATCAGTTGACAAACAGTTTCCTAGCTGTCAGATAGTTGATAGTTCTGTGACCAAACAGGACCGGTTCGGCGCCGAGACTATGACGGAACTGATGTGTCTGAATCGACCTTAAAGGTCGATTCAAACACATCAGTCACGTCCCGTCACAGTCCCGGCGCCGAACCGAATAATCCGTCATACAAAATATTCTTTAATAGAAATATGCCGCCGGCATTCACATTCATCAGTTGACGAACAGTTTCCCAGCTGTCAGATAATGAATAGTTCTATGACCAGACAGGACCGATTCGGCGCCGGGAATGTGACGGGACGTGACTGATGTGTTTGAATCGACGTTAATCCGTCCGATGACCGAGGCTGCTGTACGGGATGTTTAGCTGTGAATTTTTCCACAGGGCGGGTAGCTAAACTACCGCTGTAACTCCCCTCCTTTATTCACGCTTGGGACTGGCACTGACAGTTACTGAGCTACTCAAACTTAAAATCAGACTCAAAAATCAAAATCACAAGAAAGAATTGCACAGTCAGAATCACAAAAAGTGTTTTAAAGACCAGTTATCCACGAATACTTTACGCTATTTTTTTATTGGTACACTTTGAAATCATGTATTATGACTACAAAAAATTCAAATAAGAGCTAATGAGAAATGAGAAAAACAAAAATTAATTTGCAATCTGTCACATCAGATTAATTGTTATTACTGGTTGTATATTGCTTAAAATAAGAATGAGCAGAATGTTTCAAACATTATTGGGAGTGCCATTAATGGAAGTACAACCCCATTGACTTCCGAGAATGTCTGTAGTAGTAATTTGAACAGCATTTCCTCTGATTTAAAAAACGGAAGCATAAATATTTCAAACAATACCAACTGTACTTTTCACATTCATTAAAAAAAATTTTATTATTGAAATTAACGTGTCTCGACATCTATGGCCATTGACACGGGTACAAAAACGTCTGGAGTATTACATTATTATAAGATAAATACAGTAAGTTACATTAGATTTAGAAAAATATAGTGTTACAGACTTTGTTTCTTTTTGAACGAACAATGTTACAATATTTGTTATATACGATAATATAATCTGCAATCTTTTAAAAAGTCAATTAGAACACTGTACACATTTGGCGAACTAAGTATCTGTTTCAGGTTACCGTTTATATTATGAGCTAATCTATATAGTCTATAATAACTGCTCTCAACGTAAGTGTTCTACTGTAAGGCGGGTTCACAAGCAGGTGGGTTTTCAGAAGTCATCGGGTAGTCGTGAGTGAAGCGAGTGTGTCCTATTCGGAGTCTTCGAATGATGAGTTTGTCCCTTCTAGTCATTGTAGGTATCTTAAATGAGTATACAGTGGGACTGTGTATATGCAGTTTTGTGTTTTGTCCATTCCAATGACTTTGCCATGTTTTACGAGTGTTTTGTTTTATGATTGCTGCTAGATCTCGATGAAGTTGAATTTTTTCTAGGCTTAGGTCAGAATAACTTGCTTTTCTTGCTGCGATATCTGCAGACTCATTTTCTTTGATCTTCACATGAGATGGGGTCCAAAGAATGGTTATTAATGTTCCTCTGCTGTGGTTTTGATGACAGATGTGTTAAATTTTTTGGACTATCGGATTTAACGAGTCCATGGTCCGATTTTGGAGACCATGGAATCACAAACGTAAAAGGGGAAGGCCACAAATGCGATGGTCAGATGACCTGAAGAAACACGCCAGGTCAAAATGGATGCAAATTGCCCAAGATAGAGAGGCATGGAAGAAGGAGGAGGAGGCCTATATCCAAGTATGGATGTTAAGGGCTGTATAGATGTTGGCAATGGACTGAATTGAAGAAAGAGAATCAGTGCATATAGCTAGAGATTTCGTATTAGGAGAAATCCTTTCAAGAGCTTTAAGGATACCAAATAATTCTGCAGTGTAGTGTGAATACTACAAGTGGTTGGTAGTCGGTGTAGAGCTAAGGTTATATTTTCGGTACAGACAGCACAGTCAGTATTCTTTTCATCTTTAGATGCATCGGTATAAAGAACTTGATTGTACTGTTTTGCATTTATTGCTTCTTGAAATAATTGTCTAAGGATGTGGTTAGGAGTGTCTTCTTTTTTATGTCGACCTAGATTAGTATTAAAAGCAGGTAGCTTATTGGTCTATGGAGGAATATTGGAAGTACTGATGGGGATAGTTATATTTAGGTCTGTAGCTGCTAGCAAAGGATTTACTAATTGTGGTAGGTGGTCATTTAAAAGATTAAGATATCCAAATATTTGAATAAAGTTTTTGAAATATTTGTTAGTAATATTTTATTTTTAATTTTTTTATTTATTTGACGTTACAAGTTGTGTACTCCTGTCAGGTCAAATAAATATATAAAACTTGCCATGGTATTGAATTTAAACACACTACGGCGTACTTTAAATACGGCGTACTTTAAATAAACAAAATGGGGTAACAATAAAAAAATATATTTTTAAATCTTGTTTTAATTTTAAGGTACTAAACGAAGCTGTGGCAATACCAAATTTACCAAATAAGGTGTTAGGTGTTGTATGGGATAATAATATTGCCGAGAGAAATGTTTTTATAATATATGATGAACACCAAATTACAGCCTACCATTATGTTTCTCGATCTACAAAAGGTAAGAAAACTGAAGAAAAAACACTCTTAACAATACACTAGATAAAAATTTTTTATAAAATGGTTTTTCATTAAACATCACTTGAATTCATAAACTACTTTCTAAACTTTTTATCAACTTATTAGGTAGTTTGGTTGAAGTTATCGGCAACACGTTATTGGTTACCAAACAGTTGCCACTACTAATGTATTCTGGAGAAGTTACATCCGCAACTTCAGGAGGACAGATTTCGCAGCTTATACTGACAACTCATGAAACTCCCCAATTGAACGTCAACGAAAAAGATCATACTATGTTAGAGGCAAACTATAACAAGCAGCTCTCCTTACACAGGTTAGTAGATCTTTTATCCAGTATATCAAATGTATGGCAACGTAGCGGTGTTAGGTAACGTGGCATTTAAAACGAAAATTCGCATTGGAATTCACCTGCTATTTTTACTTGCAACATGGACCTGCAAGCGATTTGCGTTTTAGATGAACTACAATAAAAACTAAAATACATCTAGATCTAAATTCAAGGTGATGATAAGGACCGGAACAGTGTTAGTTTCATTTGCGGCGTTGCCGGAACGTGTTAAATATCGGCGGAAGTAAGAATCGTCCTTGTGATTGCTTTGTAGGACGTGTTGTCGAAGAATATCTTAATTATACGCATATTGTATCAGTATTTCAATCGATACACTATCTCTAATGTACATATCGAGCAGTTTTTGTACAAAAAGTGTCTACATACTACTTAATCTTTGAAGCTAACGCTACTACTTCCATCTTTTTTCATCATATGGCCCATCCTGTCAATAACCTGAACTCATATGATAACAGTTGCCTATATTAAGGGCTCTAAAAGACTGAGCAGTTTGTAGTGCTAAAAAAAACAACAAAGCACTATAGAATGGTTTGTAAATGTGATGTAATTACAATAAGGGGTAAAGAGCGACTGATTAGGTCAGTCGACGAAAACGCTCAGTCCAAAGTGTTATAATATTATGCTACGACTGATCAATTATTTGATATAATTCATAATGCGCACTTAGCAATTGGGCATGACGAACACAATCGTATGGTTTCCGAAATAAGTAAACTTTATTGTAATGTAACTAAGGAAACGATAATGGTTTATCTACGACTTTGTGTGCAGTGTAAGAAAAAGAGTAGTATAGCCAATGCAAAGGTGGTTGTAAAAATAATTGGCCATTGTCGTTATTGATCGGTTATTTATGAAAACTCTAATTTTAAGTTATTTTTTTACAACATTGACCAATAGTTAATTTTGAGCGGAGATGCAGATGTGTTTGACTTTACACCTTGTCCTTATGCTTTTTTTTTCACGCACCAGTCATAGGTCGCTGGTTTTTCCCTTGGGGAACAAGTTTTGTCCTTAATGAAATAGGTTAATTTTGTATACTTCTTTGAAGGACCACCCAGAAAACTGGGACAAATGAACCGATGAATTACAACATATTTTTGACGCCGATAACTTGCTTACCATAGCTGATTTATGAAACTAAACTTTATGAAACTAAAAAACTAGATAACTTTTCGGTGATACAATATTGACACGAACTGAGTAAACTTATAAATGTCCCGACTGTGTTAAACCTTCTGAAGGGCGGCTGGCGCGAGCAAGAGCCTAGCGCCCATTCAATGCTGGATTTGAACTGGTACTGATCACTTCCTTCAATCACTCGGCTCGTAATTGTTTCTTAACATTCAGAAATCTCCCCCCTGACCTTCGACGTATATAACGGATATGTTTACATTTTAAATACCTTCGACTTTTATTTTATTGGTAAAATTACAATATTGTGGATATTGTGGGAGAAATTACAAAAATGAAATGGCACTGGGCAGGTCACGTAGCCCGATATAATGACAACAGGTGGACAATTCTAGAATGGAGACCAAGGACGACAACAAGAAGCATGGAAAGACCTCAAAAATTTGGGTAGATGACATAAGAGCGGTGGCAGGCAAACAGTGGATTAGATTGGCGCAAGATAGAGAAAGATGGAAGTAATTGGGAGAGACCTACATTCAGGAGTGGATGGAAAATGGTTGACAAAGAGGTAAAATTACCTGAGAAGGGTATTTTTCAACTTTCGTTAAAGTTAGGAAATTTCGAATGACTCAAACCGATAATTTGGAACTACTAATCCTTTCATTGTTAAGATTCTTTAACGATTTTAGAAGCTTATGTCTAGAAAGTTATTTGAATGCAAGCTATCGGTGCCGTACAGATTATTAGATGGTACAAAAGAATTTTATAAATCTAAACTAATATACAGTGTGATATAATGATATGATAGGAAAATAAAATAAAAATATTAAATATTGTTATTACACAACAATTGTCATTGTCCAGTAAAGGTGTTAATAACCAGGGAAAATGGGCATTCACGACAAAGCCCGGTCTTAACTTCAATGTCCAATTTACATTATTGTTCATAACAAATACGTCTATGCTAAAAACTAACATTTTTTATTTTGCCATGTATTAACAGTTGCCTACATTAAGGGCTTATTATATACATTATAGGACCATATTTACAGCTGTTTTAAGAGTTACAATTTAAAACTCTAACTAATTCGGGAGTTATTTGTCGGGTGGAAACTTGATCATGAACTTGTATAAGTTGTAGATGAGAATAGTAAACAATTGTCGTATATTGTGGTGGACTTATTCAACTGAATAATTATGGAGATCATCCTTTCAACTTGTAGTTGCAAATTTATCCGTATAAATAGTCAGCACTTATTTTCTGATTTTAGGTTTAATGCTGCTTTTGAAACCTGCCGTTTAGTAAAATCAAGAGAGATGTTGCAGAAATTGGCAGAAAAAGCTTTAAAATATTTAGAGATTGAATTGGGTAAGTCCTAACATCTTACTTAAATAGTTTTTGCGACTAATCTAAGTAATTACTCATTACCTTGTTGAATTTAGCTATTCAAGTATACAAAGAAATGGAAGCTGTGGCTATGGTGTGGAGTCTAGAAAGTATCGTAGAGATAGAAGAGTATAAATTATTGTGTGGATACATTAGCATGTATCTAAACGAGTATGATAAAGCTCAAGAATGGTTCTTGTTGTCGAGTTACCCCGAAGCAGCATTGGAAATGAGAAGAGATCTTCTACAATGGGAGCAAGCGTTGCAATTAGCTAGAAAAATGGCTCCGAATGATATAGCACTAATATCTCGGGAATATGCACAACAGTTGGAATTTGTGTAAGTAATTTAGAAATAAGTGGACTGAAATATATTATTACATATATAAATTACATAGTTTCAAATCTACTCATTGCAAAAGAAATTTTTTAAAAATTTAATAGTTTTAACTGTATTATCTTTTAACAGCGGTAACTACTCTGAAGCTTTACGCCATTATGAAAAAGGTCTACAAGATGACTTAAATCCGGAACATACACTCATTTGCAAATCTGGTATCGCACGAACAAACTTACATTGTGGAAACTATCGACATGGCATAGCTGCTGCTACAGAATTGGACAACAAACAATTATTACGGGAATGTGCAGAAATATTGGAGAAGAAAAAGAAATATGCTGAAGGTAAATCTTGTTTACTTTGAATAATTTATTTTCTTAATTTTATTTTATGTTTATATTTTCAGATATTTGCATTTACATGTTATTTCAATTAGTTGATTATGTTTTTGATGTTTTTACATGCTTTGTACCACTCAAACCAAAATAGAAGCACCAAAAAGCTATTTATCAAATCATATATGATAAAACCCTAAACATAGTATGAAACGGTTCTAATTTTACTAAGAATTTGACTTTTATCAGTTTTTGTTCTAGTAGTGATATTTTCTGAGACATGTAGCACAAAATGTGGAAGTATAAAGTTGTGTAAAGTCAATAATTCGTTTTGAAATTGTTCCTGAAATTTCCACAACTTTTTCAGCTAGGGAAGAGTGAGGCTCCTTCAGACATAAAAATTTGAACTGTCATATCACTTTAAATACGTCACCAAATAAAAAGAAATAAAATATTCATAAATACATTGTTCGCCCAACTTTCACTGTATATATGCTTTTAACATTAAACCCTATACTTGAAATCGTAGGCTTCCACGGCCAGAGTCAGAATTATAGTTTATTCGTCTTCCGGGTTTGGACGTGTCATTTGTGAGTGACCCAAAAGTGGGTTCATCTCGACGTTTCGCTACAATTGTATGTAGCTTCTTCAGGAGAACAAAGAAAAAAAAAAGAAAACAAAAGAACAGGAAGATGGGTAGTTAGCAACGGTAACTCAGTTACTCAACGCAACCAGAGGCGAATACTAACTACCAAGATGGGCATTTGGTCACAGTAACTCAACTACTCAACGCAGCCAGAGGTGAAAACCAAATGCCAGGACAGGGATTCACGTCCAACAGCTCAGAACACTAACGCGTCGAGAGGCGGGGAGTGAATCCGACGATTACTCCGCTACCGCTCTATTTATAGTCGCGGTGCCTGTCGTGTCGGGACGTATCGGCACACTTCGTGGCGCGAACGTCAAGAAGCGCGCGCTGGCCAATCATGTGGCTGCATCGTGGTGGCGGGACCGGACGGTGGCTCTAGACTGAGATTCCAGATGGGAGACAAGTAGTATCCTTCCTCTCGATTGATATTATGGGGATTTTTTCGGATCTCTAGAGATCCGAAGATCCGAGAGATCTAGAGATCCGAAAAAATCCCCATAATATCAATCGAGAGGAAGGATACTACTTGTCTCCCATCTGGAATCTCAGTCTAGAGCCACCGTCCGGTCCCGCCACCACGATGCAGCCACATGATTGGCCAGCGCGCGCTTCTTGACGTTCGCGCCACGAAGTGTGCCGATACGTCCCGACACGACAGGCACCGCTACTATAAATAGAGCGGTAGCGGAGTAATCGTCGGATTCACTCCCCGCCTCTCGACGCGTTAGTGTTCTGAGCTGTTGGACGTGAATCCCTGTCCTGGCATTTGGTTTTCACCTCTGGCTGCGTTGAGTAGTTGAGTTACTGTGACCAAATGCCCATCTTGGTAGTTAGTATTCGCCTCCGGTTGCGTTGAGTAACTGAGTTACCGTTGCTAACTACCCATCTTCCTGTTCTTTTGTTTTCTTTTTTCTTTTTCTTTGTTCTCCTGAAGAAGCTACATACAATTGTAGCGAAACGTCGAGATGAACCCACTTTTGGGTCACTCACAAATGACACGGTCCAAACCCGGAAGACGAATAAACTATAACCCTATACTTGTTGTAAAAAAAAATAAAACCACTTTTTTCAAAAACGTCTGAAGATGCCCCACCTGGGGTGCACCTCCAGACGGGGAATGGGATAGCTTCAGACACAATTGGAAAAATGACAACCTTATATAAATGTTTTAGAAATTATTTATTACAATATTTAAAACTATATTATGATACTTTAACCAGCACAAAATTTTAAATTTTCAATTCACTCCTGTCAAAATTTTGCTGCGGTTCTTCTAATATTTTATCATCAGAGTTTTTGCTATTTTCACCAGTTGTCTTCTTATTCTTCTCATTTTCAAAAAGTAGTTTTCTTTTCCTAGATTTAGTACGTTCAGCATTAGAGTTGGTGGTTTTCTCTTTGCTTTCCTATTGATCTGTTTTTCTGCCAGAAGAAGCTATTCTGGGGTGTCAGTTATTATTCTGCCTTTCCCCTTTTTCTTGGTTTCTGGGAGCTAATTATGAGTTTCGATTTTGAATATCCTCGTATCTCCTCAGGACTTAAATAACAGCCAGGCTGTTGAAAGGACATAGAGGTAGAGTTTTGGTAGCTTGATGTTGATGGAGTGTCTATTGGTTGCTGAAATTTGGGGAGATGAGGGTGGTTTTTCAGAGCCCTAAGTTGGTAGACTTGCAGCTAGTTGGCATGTTCATCAGGAAGAGTTTCGTCTGGAGGATTAGACCTTTATTCCTAATTACCAAATTTACCAACAATATCAATGTCTGAAGTTGCCCCCTGACTGAAGGAGCCCCCTTCTCCCCTATATCACAGTCAAATTTTGATTATAAACAACCGTCCTGGGATATATCTGCAAAATCTAAGGTTCGACTCACTAAAACCAAACCTAAACAGTTCCGTCTGGACTAAAACGAGATAAAAAATTACATCCAATGAAAACCTTAATGTAAAATCACAAGACACCTCAAAATCTTCCCCCTGCCTTAATATTAAGTGATATTCATCAGTCAAGTCAAGAATCCTTAGCGATAAAAGTGTTTCTAGGTATTAGGTATTAGGTCAGTAGTGATATATTGTAAACGAAATGTGAACTCTCTTAAGTTCTGATGAAAGCCAATTAAATAAGAATCATTAAACATAACTTATTAAGACACATACAAAGTTTACTTTGTGAAATCACAAAGGCTAAACTGACTTGAGCACTTTAATAGAATACTGGATAATTGCACTATAAAAATAGTACAAACGTTGAGTTTTTGAAGTCCCCTAAGAAGTACACGAGGAAGAAAATTTCGTAAAAGTTGGATGGATTGATGATAACCATGCAACGGAGGAGGAAATTATCTAATAGGGCAAAATGAAAGAACTTTATTAAGGAATGTTGGCCTTCAGGGCTGATATTTGGTAATGATACATTTCTTTCAGGGTTTATAGGCTGCAAACTGTAATTATTGTTCACTGATTCTCTCACTTTTGAAGGAAAGCTATTACTGTTTGTATTGAACTTTTATTGATCCACTAATTTTGACTCATGAAATGCGCCTTTACGTAATTTTGGATAGAGCTCTTTTATTTAAAGGCTATCTACTACTTCTAGCTGCTTCATTATTTGAAAGATGTTATCAATACGAGAAGGCTGCATCTATCTACATTAAAATGAAGAGTTGGAGTAAAGTTGGGGAGCTCTTGCCTAATATATCTTCGACTAAAATTTACCTTCAGTATGCCAAAGCGAAAGAAAGCGAAAACGAAATCGAACAAGCTGTATTAGCCTACGAGAAAGCAAAAGATTTCGATTCTGTTATCAGGTATGTACTCAATATTTATTATAGTTTGTTTCATTTTATAATACAATACAGATTTTTACAATTTTCAGATTTAAAGTTCTTATATTGGCATATACGGATCACGACATTGTTTTATTGACCATACAACACAATGGCAATCGCTGTGACATGTTACACGTTTCCATCTCTATATTTATTTCATAGTAGGTACGAATTGTCGTAATTGTCACATTGACATTAACAATTTCAAACGTAGTTCTGAAAGAATAAACAAATAATTAATAAAATGCCTATTATGTTGTATACCGTCCAAGAAAAAGTGCAACATGTAACATGGTACTTTCAGGCTCATTCGATACGCGAATTAATCGATTTATTTATTGTTACCTTCGACAATAGACCCCCACCAAGTGTTGCAACAGTTAAAAATACCATTAAACATTTTCAAACTTCGGGATGTGTAAACAGTTGTAAAAACTCTCATGAAAGTAATGAACCACGTATTAGATCTATCGATGAGGAGTGTCAAAACAGGGATATTGATATTTGTGCTTTCGTGGAAGCTAGTGAACAATGCAATAGTGTACAAATTGCTAGGGTAGTTAACGTGAATGGAATGGAAAGGAATGGGTATCACTGTTTTAAGATACAACCAACACAAGAACGGTTTCCGGAAGATAACTTTGGGCGGATGGAGTTTTGTGAATTTATGTTATATAAACAGAATGAAAATGTACACTTTTTAAAAAATATTTTATATTCTGACGAATCTTCATGTTCGTTACATAAAATAACAAAATCGATCCGTTGCAAGGTATTATTCTCGGAAAAATAAGCACCTCAGTGTTGCAGTGCGAACGCAGCATCCGCAAAAGTTAAATGTTTGGACTGGGATATTAGGCGATCATATTGTCGGTCCATTTTTTATCGATGAAAACCTAAGCGGGTCCAAATATTTACAACTTTTCCAGAATGAGATCATTCCGGTAGTTCGACGCCAATTTTCAGGAGTAGTACACTTAAATAACCCGCTAGATCCTGTGACTTACCGCCTAACGATTTCTTTTTTTGGGGTTTTGTCAAAGAAAACATTTAGAGGCATCAGTTTGAAAGGGCCACAAAACTAGTCGAATTAAGGGCAAAAATACTTTATTTCTCTGCAAGCATTACACCAGCCCTACTCCAAAATATGAGAAGAAATCTGTATGACATTTATTTAAAAGTACAAACGATTCTTATTCTGATTTTTTTCTTCTTTCTTGTCTTATTGTTATAAGCTTTGTCCAGAGACAATAAAGCATATTACTTATTTACTTATTTATTTGTATTGCTATTAAGGCTAAAAAATAACCAAACAATTAGTTTTCATCATCATCACTGGCTCGACAACCCTTTTTGGGTCTTGGCCTGTTTAAGGATTCTTCTCCATTCTGACCTGTTTCGTGCTTTTTTTTCCAGTTTTTAATTTTTAATGTTGTTATATCGTTTTCTATTTGTTCTACGTATCTCAGCTTCGGTCTTCCTCTTGTTCTTTTTCCTACTGGCACTTGTTTGAATATTTTGTTTGGTATTTCGCCTTCTTCCATTCTTTCCACATGTCCAATCCAACGTAGCCTTCCTATTTTAATGAATGTTATGATATCCGGATCCTGGTATATGTTGTATAGTTCAAAGTTATACCTTCTCCGCCAAATCCCGTTTTCTTTTGTGCCCTTATATATGTGTCGCAAGATTTTTCTTTCAAAGGTGGCTAATAACGTTTTCTCCCTTTTAGAGAGTGTCCAGGTTTCTGAACCGTATGTGAGTACCGGTCTTATTAAGGTTTTGTATATTTGGCATCAATTTATTATAATGCTCTAAAACAATTAGTTTTAGAGCATTATAATAAATATACAACAAAACAATGTCGTTATCTGTATATAAAAATAGGCATTGATAGAATTTTTGCCAACTTAGTGTATATCCATAATTGGCGCACATATTTTACAGGTATATATTTCTTACTTTGTCTCTAAATAAATGAATTTACAGGTTACATTTAGAACACTTAAATAATCCCGAGATAGCTGTTGAGCTCGTACAAGAAACAAAGAGTATTGAGGGCGCTAAGATGGTTGCCAAATTCTTTTTGGGTAAGTTGGTTGGTTGGTTCTGAAAATTTTAGAATGATACAAAGGTTACAAAGTTATTTTTAAAGAAGTGTAGTTTTCTTAAGAATTTGAAGTTTTCTTTTACTAAGAACGTTGAGCACATTGTAGTATAAAATGTGACTAATTCCAGTTATTTTTTAGGACTCAACGATATAGCATCTGCTATAAAATTTCTCATAATCTCTAAATGTATAGACGAAGCTTTCGATTTAGCGAAAAAAACACGGGAAGATGATGCTGTATGGAAAAATCCTTCTAGATACATTTTCCGAAGATGATATCAAACCACAGGACTTTGTTAGCGTAGCAACACATTTTGAAAACGAACAAAATTTTCTTCTCTCTGGCAAATATTGGTTTCATGCTAAGGATTATCAGAAGGTAAGCTACAGACGGGATTATTTGACACAAATAGATTATCTTTTTTTTTATTGTATATTAGAGTATCTGATTTTTTATGATTTTTCTTTGTTATTAAGCGCACAAAGAATTATATACATTGAATTAATTTTTTCCATTTTCCAAGGTACAGAAAATCTCATATGGAAACTGTATCAATTTGAATCAGTCTGAAAACTAGAGTAGTAAAATGTTATGCATTCTCTACTCCTTTATATGGTGTAGAATGCTGGACCTTAACGGATAATTCTTCTTAAAGTACCCTATCCGTTCTGAACGTTGGCCGCTATCATGGCAATGCGAACCTTATTTTATGCGCTGCGGAATAGCTCGGCCGATGTTGCTCCAAAACACTTGCAAAGGTTTGCAAGCCAAGAAAATCTTCTTTTTCCTGGACTTCACATGCCCTCAATATTTCCTTCGACTATAGCCTGGAATCTTCAATAAGAAACAAAATGCATTGCTACAGGATGAAAATGGTAAAGTAATATTCGAAGTAGAGGACAAACTTAAAGAATGGGAAAATTACGTCACGAACCTATTCGAAGACGATAGGAGTAGTTCACCTCCCGATATTACTAACTGCGACGGACCCCTAATAACACGCTGTGAGGTTACAAAGGCCATACAATCATCAAAAGATGGCAGAGCGACTGGTCCTGATGAAATTCCAACTGAAATATATAAGCTTATAAAGGATAGCAATGTTTTAGAGGCTATAACTTCGTTTTTCAATACCATTTATACCAGCGGACAACTACCTAATGGTTGGTCTAACTCACTGTTTATAGCTCTACCTAAGAAGACAACAGCAAAAACCTGTGCTGATTATAGAACCATCAGTTTGTTAAACCACTTATTGAAAATTTTTCTGAAGGTAATACATGGTCGTATCTACAATAAATGTGAGGAATACCTGGATGACACTCAGTTTGGTTTCCGTAACGGATTTGGAACGAGAGAGGCACTGTTTGGAATGAACGTACTTGCTCAAAGATGTCGTGATATATCTGTAGACATATACTGTTGTTTTATTGACTTTCAAAAAGCATTTGATCGTGTTAAGCACACTATACTGATCGAAGCTCTAAAAGACATAGGCTTGGACGGCAGAGATGTTCGAATAATTGCAAATTTATATTGGAATCAAACAACATCAGTTTTAGTAGATGGTGTGGAATCACAAGCTCTCAATATTAAAAGAGGAGTACGGCAGGGATGCCTCTTGTCACCCCTGCTTTTTAACGTTTACTCCGAAAGAATTTTCAGAAAAGCGCTTTCTGAAAAACAAGAAGGAATACTTGTGAACGGCGAAGTCATTAATAATTTGCGATATGCTGACGATACAGTACTCCTAGCTTCTAGTCAAGAAGATCTGCAAACACTACTTGATAGTGTCGTTGAGAGTTGTAGGGAGGCAGGTCTTGATCTGAACATAAGGAAAACCAAAATACTTGTAATAAGTAAACAACAGAATTTAAAACCGTCTATATATGTAAATAATACCAAACTTGAGCAAGTTGATAAAATCGTCTACCTTGGACAGCAATTAAATTGTAATGCAGAAAATCACGGCGAAATTAGATCCAGAATAGAGCAGGCTAGAGCTGCTTTTAGAAGGATGTCCAAGGTGTTATGTAACAGAGACCTAAAACTGGCATTAAGGATCCGCCTACTTCGCTGCTACGTGTTCTCGGTCTTACTTTATGCTGTCGAGTCCTGGACTGTGAATAAAATCGATCTAAATCGCCTTGAGGCTTTCGAAATGTGGTGCTATAGAAGAATTTTAAAAGTTTCCTGGGTGGAGAAGATTCGTAACTCCATAATACTTGAACGTCTCAGCAAGACTACTGAGACCATAAAAAGCATCAAGCAGAGAAAGCTGGAATATTTCGGACATGTAATGAGAGGTCCCAAATATAGATTGCTACAAAATATCATGCAAGGAAAAATAGCAGGCAAACGCAGTCCAGGACGAAGAAGAACCTCATGGTTGAAGAACTTGCGAGATTGGTATGGTGTAGATACAAGCATGCTATTTAGGGTGGCAGTGAATAAAATTAAAATAGCTATGATGGTAACCAACGTTCTGAAAGGACATGGTACATGAAGAAGAGAAGAATAGTCTGGAGTAAACCAAATTTTCCTTCGTTTTCTACCACCACAAAATATTGTAGTTTTCAACATGTTGTCAACAGGTCATATGGACAATTCCTGGATCAGTCTGCTTTTTCTGTATTTGGTATTTTCTTCATTCATAGGTTGTTGAGTGTTTTTGCTCGAATAATAATAAATATCCATTTTCCTTCTTCAGTTTGGAATGTTCATTCTTTTAATATCATCCCTGACCTGGTTTTCCCATCTGGGATGGTTTCTACTCATAACATTTTCTTGATTGGTTCATTATCCTCTTCTTGGGACGTGACCTAACTACTTCAGCCTTTGTGCCTTTTTATGCAATATCTTCTCCGTTCCTTATATTATCTTGCTATTATAAAAACGTCTAAATTCTCCTTGTATTTTTTGGTCCCAGGATTCTTCTGAGAATCTTCCTTAGTTAAAATAGTTCTTCAATAACAATTGGCGAACAGTCCAACAAGATAAATCTAAGACAAGTCGTAGAATGTATCTTCTAAAACATATTTACTCTGCAATTTAATAAAAGTCGCAGATTTATTTATTTTTCTTAAATTCTTAAACAGTATTTTATCAATTTTGATATCTTTTCAGGCTATGAAGTTTCTTTTAAAAGCTGCAAGATCAAGCTCTAAAGAAAAAGAAGCAATAACAGTAGCTATAGATGTCGTAGCATCATCTAACGATAATACCTTGACAAATACTCTCATTGAATTCTTGTTAGGAGAATCCGATGGTATTCCCAAAGATCCAAAATATCTTTTCAGGTAAGAAAGTATTTTAAGTATATTCACATAATGCTGGACAGAAAAAGTAATATTTTAGGTTATGTTAGGTTAGGTTAGGTCTAGATGTGACACCTATCGATGCCAAAATCAAAATGTATAGAGTGTACTTAGTATATATTTATTATGAATTGCTTAAAACACTTGAGAAGAAACAATGACAATTTATCATATTTTAGACTTTACATGGCAAGAAAACAATTTCGCGAAGCTTCTAAATCCGCGGTTATAATAGCTAACGAAGAACAGATCAACGGAAACTACAGAAACGCTCACGACATCCTATACGCCATGTGCCAGGAGTTAAAACAAAATTCTATAAAAATCCCCTTTGAGATGTACATGAATTTGATGTTGTTACATAGTTATATTTTAGTCAAATTGCACGTGAAGAGAGGACAACATTTAAATGCTGCTAGGATGTTAATGAGAGTCGCTAATAGTATATCAAAATTTCCTGCCCGTAAGTATTGTGTTTTATATAAAAGTCAGTATTGTATTGTAACGTGTTTAATAAAACGAGCGGTTTTAATTTAGTAAATATATTTATTTATAAGCTTACAGTATAATATCTTATAAATAAACTGAACTAATATCAGCGCTAATAACTGAACTAATAAGAGCGCCGGTAATCTTTCATCTTATGTTGAAGGGTTCGTGATTCTTCTGTTTCATTTTAGTCAGTATAAGGTGCCAGACGATTTATGTGAACAACTTTTGAACAACATTTGAAGCTTAAATTCTGTTCTATCATCGTTCTCAAAGGTTCTAAACAGAACATTTTTTAGTCCAGGCAATTCCAATAACTCCAGTAGGACTTGATTTCCGGACTACATACACTAATGTCTTGCCAAGAAGGTCTCTCAATTCGACGCATCCAATCCAATACTCTTTTTATTCCTGTATCATTTGCTTGGGCGCCTTGTAGCTGCTGAGGCTGTCATTGATCATTAATGACGGTGGTTCGTCTCACAGGGCAAAGTCGTTCCTCTAATTTAAGACAGTGATTACAATTTGCACTGCATGGCCTTCTTAACCGAGCATTAGCATTTGAATGACTTTTTCCAGTGTTCGATCTGTTCTAGCTTTCTAACTGTTGTATTATTTTCTTGCAATTGACGTTGAATGTGACCTAGGTTCAGATAGCTTTGTGACTAGCTGTTTCGTGTTCCAAGGCAATGGTGAACGCTTCATCTAAAACTTTCGGTCTTCTAGTCGTAAAGCCTTCTACTTGTCTCTTAATGCATTGACGAAGGTATCTACAGCAATTCCTTCCAATATGACATCTGGTGCCTCTTGATAAGCCAACCGCACTATACGAGCAACATCTACTTCAGAATCTTGCATATTTTCACTTGCTCGTTGAATTCTACTTCTGGGTTGTGCGTTGAAGACTTGTAGATGAGTATCTCCGTAACGTTTGTCTAGTCGAGTGAACAAGGTCTGGTAACATTTTTCTTAGCTCTTAGGAATCGATCTTATGATATCTGCAGCATCGCCTCGTAAAGCAGCAGTCAAGGAAACCTTTTAAAGCCTTTTTCTTGTTCTGTCCAATGATTGTGTAAGGTATATGGATCAAGAAGACTTCTCATCAAATTGTGGCAATTTGAATCTCATATGAGGTGTTGTTTCGTCTCTCGGTGTTTCTTTCTTCATTACAGGATCTAAAACTACTGCATTAACTGGTGGTAGCACTTTCGTACTGGTTATCATGCTCTCTAGCTGTTTGAACTTCTCTTCTACCTTATCGAATGTTTTAGAAACTTCTTCGAATTTCAAATTGTTCTTTTTAGACGTTTCTTCCATTTGAAAAACATTTTCAAATTTCTCGTCGAATCTTCTAGAAACATTTTCGAATCGTTCATCACTATTTTTAGAAGTTTCTCTGATCTTCGTTAAAACTGCCTTTTTGGCTGATTGAAAGTGAAAGTTTCGTCTCTATTCTTGTTCTTGGATCTATTCTAATCTTGGAAGATCCTTCAGTCGTTCTTGAAGGATCTCCTTGGACTCGTTGCAGTCTTCATCTCGTTCTTCAAGTTGTTCACGTAACTGTTTTATTGACAGTTCTGCAAGCCGCATCTTTGGTCAGACACAGCTGGTCGATACATGTTCTCTTCAAGATTATCGAACACACATCATCATTTCGAGAGATGTAACTGTTATATGGGGTACGTCGAAATTAGCTTGGTTGTTACAGTATTTATTACAGTGTAACTAATTGGTGATTTATAGTTTCACCATTTATCTTGATCCCTTTTGTAGAGTTTTCAAGTGGTTTTGTAATATAATTATTAATAATTAACATAATTATTCTTCGGAGTATATATTAAATAGTAATGGTGAAAGTACACAACCTTGTCTTACTCCTCTCTGCTTATCCCTTGCGCATTTGTACTATTTCCATCTAATGTTATCACAGCCCGTTGGTTCCAATAGAGATATCTCATTATGTTAATATCATTCGCTTTAGACATTTTTTCATGCGAATAATACGTTTAACTTTGTCGCTTTTGTCTATTAAAGCATCTAGTAAAGATGTTGATGTTGGTTTCACAATTTTTAGGGAAAAAACTGTAAAACTGTGAAGAGCTTTTCTTGTTCCGAAGCCATTACGGAAGCCAAATTTCTTATTACTTTTAATGTGTTTGACGATATTTTTTAGAATAATATAAATAACAAATAAATTTGTTTATATTAATTCTAAACATTTTCAGATATAGTTCCCATTTTGACTTCTACTGTGATAGAATGCCACAGAGCTAATTTGAGGCAAGTGGCATATAAATACGCAACGACCTTGATGAATCCCGAGTATCGAAAAAACATAGATCCAAAATACAGCAAAAAAATTGAAGCGGTCATCAGGAAACCTTCGAAAGGCGTTAAGGATGGAGAAGCCTCCGAAGATCCCGTCGAACCGCTGACGCCATGTCCTTTTTGTGAAAGTATGTTACCAGAAACGGAAATTACTTGCAATACGTGCAAAAATAATATACCATTTTGTATTGTAACGGTAAGATAAGACTTTATTGTAATATTGTTAGTTTAGTAACTAGAGAATTAGTTCATTTGCTAATTGATATGGTTCTTCTCAGAGCCTTCTTTTAGTGTGTCATTAATTATGACGTCATATAATGTATTAGATGTTTCGAGAATTATTTCATGTAATGGACCGCAGGAGTGTGACGTCACGACTGTCACATTGACATTATTACTTTCCAAACAAAAGTTGAAATGTCAAATCTCAAGACTTTTTAATTTCTATAAAGTAAACATTTTGCTTCCTCTGCTGCTTTTTCTTGTAAGCATAGTGTTTTTTACGATAATACCATCATAATTCAGAGTTCTATTTCTATGAAATATAGTTTAAAAGTTTAAATAAAGAAATTGTAACCTTACTTTATTGATACATGCATTTTATTGCTATTAGCATAACACAATGTGCTTTATTATTTACACAACCTTGTAAAATTGTTGTAGTAACTATTAGAATACTTAAATATTGCAATAAGCGGAAAGATTCTATAAAATAAATGAAAAAATAACGAAAAATACAAATTATCCACACTAAACCAGGTTTGTTTGGAAAGTGAAACTGACGTAAGTCAGTAAAATCTACGTCATCACTCCTGTGGTCCATTATTGAAGAATCTGACATATGCCAGGATGGTATTTAGCCACAGGTGAAAAACTTATGGCTTTAAACTAGTACTTTTATTGCAAGGTGAATTAAATAGTAAACAATATTATTTATTAAATTTATTGTTTATTTATAATCATATATAATACATTCGTAGTTAGTTCGTTTTCTTCTTCTATCTGGCTAAATAAATGCGAAATAATGCTAAAAATATTACTACTTTCTCCAACGTGAAAGAAAAAACAATACGTTCCTGGCTATTATTCTACTATCTATGGACTCAAGGAGATAACACATTTCTTTGGATTTTGTGAATAAAGCAATAAACCGTAATTGGGTCTTTCGGCGAAATACCGTTGAAAGAACCCTGGTACTTGTCTTATATAAAATTGGTTAACCTATGTATAATTTATTTTTTAGGGCCGACATATAGTTACCGCCGATTTAACAGCATGTCCAGAATGTGATTTTCCAGCCATACGAAGTGAATTTCTTCAGTAAGTATTTATAAATTTTATTTCCCTATGCAGAATGAATATCGCTAGTTAGTTCTTGACATATCTTTTTGGATTTGCTATTAAAGTTTTTATAAGAAGACGAGGAAACAAAATGGACCATTGGATTCAGTCATAAAATATTATTAATCCTTTCACGGATACGTCGGTTCTGACAATCTGACCTCGTTGTGGGAAAAATTTACCAGATACAACCCTTTTAGTCACAGCAACCCTCTTGTTAAGCATTATATTGCAGACTACTGGCATTTAACTTTTCGAAATGACATTGTATGACATTGTATTTACTCTTTTTTGAATAATGTTGCCACCAAAAGTGAAGGTAGTATCATCAATTAAACAAAAATTTCTTGTTTTGCTTTCTTTTTCTCCTATTTTTCTTTCTATTGGACCTCCTACATTTCTTTTTTGTTCTCCGCCTTGTACTGGTACATCCTCTCGTTTTTTATTTCTATTTTTCCTTCGCTCCTTGTTTTTATCTTCTTTCTTATTTTATCTTCTTTCCTTATTGTCTGTCTGCTAATGTAGACAGACAATTTTTTAAAAATATTTTGTTTAGTGATGAATGAACATTTACATTAAATAATAAATCAAATTCCACGAGGAAACTAAGTTCCTGTAGCTGGCTGTATACCATATATCACAAAAAATTGTTTAAAATCCTTTATAAAAGGTATATAAAAATGCCCCAAACGGGCTATCACAAACACATTGCAAAACGTTTTCGGATTAAACAATCCATCATCAGTGCAAACGGTTGTACCACCAAAGTAGCCACCAAAATATAAGGGTCAAAACCCTTTAAATGTTTTAAATTTGTAGTTGTTTTACATTATTAGTATTTATAATTTGTGATGTTTAAGTTACCGTTTGATAGGTAACATGGCGGCGTATGACTCTACATGAGTAAATTGGTCCTGATACGAAGTGTCTACGAGGACCTGTTGATAACAGTTGTGGCCCGCTTGGCTATTCATTAGGTGTTTTATTATTGTTGAAAATATATTGTGATGAAAGGTTAATACACAGTTTGTTTATTTATATTTGAATTGTTTGTGTTAAATTCTTATAAAGATTGATACTGTTTTTTAGAATTGCTGAAGAGGATCCTCACTGCCCAATGTGTTCTATGAGGATAGATATTACAAGATTAGAGCCAATACAGGATAGTAAACCATATTTGAACGTTGACACATAAGCACATAAGTAATCATCAACAAGTTAAAACACTTTTCCAATTTGATATCGAAAGAAATTATTGACCATGACTTTCTAATTTATCCGTAAATACTTTCACGAAATGCCGGCGAAGCGATGTTAACTAGACGGAGGAACCCACTAGCTTGATGTGGAAATACGTCGTTTCGTGCATTTCAAGGGATCTCACCATAATGGGCGTTTAGAAATGTGTACCACAGTTTTCATGTTACTAACTGGATACATATGAATTATCGCAGAGAAAAAAGTCGCAATATTCCTATTAATATTAAATATTTTTAATAGTAGTGCAATCTGTTACAGTGTTCGAAGAAAAATTGAAGTTTTATGCACTGTATGTTTTTAAATATTTTATGGCATTTCTTGTATTTTAAATATTTATGTAGGTTTTGTTTTTAGATATTTTATAAAAATCTACTATTTTTGTTAAAAACAATTCAATAAATTATATATTAAATGATTGTATTAATTTTTTTATTGCACATAACAACCATTATGGACCCGGAATGAAACAGTATGCAGAAATAAAAATATCGGAAAGAAATGAAAGGCAGAATTTACAAAACAGTCATCAGACCAATAATGACATATGCGGTAGAAACACAACCATGATACTATAATAAACAGGATGTGCTCACTTGCTGTTCTAATTTTGATCGACTTTGCGCATGTCGTCATGGTGAGACAAAGCCAGGGGACTTGTTTGTATCATATTTTAACGATGCAACATATGGCAACGTTGTTCCATTACTGTAATGAACAACTTCAAAACTTAAACTGTTAACGGTAAGTATACCTACCTCGATGCCATATCTGGCACTAATAAGTCATAACTAGTTACTTTCTGTAAAAACGTGTTTTGAAAATTAATTGAAGAAATACATGAATCTACGATTTGATTGTGTGTATTACACAGAATATATATTGCTACAAAACATAAATTAAACATAAAAGGCCGGCAAAATGTAAAGAATTTGACTATAAAGAAAAAGCGGATCAAACTTGAGACTTTATGAATATTATTTAGACATATATTTTACAATATTTGTGATTTTTCTTTTGTAGTATTGTAATTATATTTAATATTTTGATTTAGAATTTGCATTTTAAAATACATTTTACATCTAAAAAAAGTAATTTTACATCTTCGCTAACATTTACATATTTTGCAGCTTCTATTAAGTTTTTTAAATAATTTTTTGTTATTTTTAATGTGTCGCCATTATAACTACGAAAAATATGTTCCTACTACATACATCCAAAGTAACTTTTTTTAAAGACCTATCAAAAATAAAGTATTACTTCAAGTTCTATTAAAATGGGCATTAGTATATATTATTATCTATAGAAACATTTATTATTATCCATAGAAACATTTACTCTGCTGTTATAATATTGATATATTAATTATCTGCTGTTATTAATATAAATTCTTTTTATAACTAGAATTGCATCAAATGAAAAATGTTAATTTAATTTTAAAGTTAAACTTGCTGTCATTAATTTTGTCAATTTGGCATTTTGACAACTGGTCTCAGGTTTACGTCACAAGAACATGCGCGTTGACTTACCTTGTTTTGAATCTTGTCTAGTATTATGAAACACAACCTGAGACAAGTACTGGCACAGAATAATAAACAAACAGAATGCCCACTCTCCACGGAAAATTAAGTACGCGCATCTCCTTCGCGTAGATGTTCCGCCATGTTTTACGAGGATTTTAAAGGGAACCAGTGTTGTTTATGTGGTGTGCATGGAAAAAAACCAGGTTTATTTGACTTACGGCAATTATAGACATACTATACAATTATATTAACAGTTTTAAATATAATGACATAAATATAATATAATTAAACATAAATGTAAACAATTGCATAACCTCACAAATCATATGTTTGTGTCCTCCTAAAACATGGCGCGCGTGCTGAAAAACTTCAAAGGCGGCATCTGAGAGTGGCCCTTCTGATTGTTTATTATTCTGTGGTACTGGTAAAATGAACACAAGGAATGATATTCCGCATGACATTTGACAGCTGAGCAAGCGTGTGACGTAGTGAAGAACGCTCGAACCCATTATTTCTAATGATAGTTAACTAGTTTTTTGATATTGTATCAATTTAACGCGTTTTGTTTTCAGTTAAAGCATTACAGTCTCTGAAAAAGTACCTGTGGTGTTTAGTTTATTATACTGTATAGTAGTTTTTTTTTTGTAAAACTAAAACAACATAGTTTTAAAGAATTCTTGATTTACCACAGTTTTTATTCTATTGATGAGTATCTGTCTCATATATTGTATTATATATTTTATGTTTGACGAATATAACAATGTTGATATTTACATGAATAAATCTATCTATCTATACTTCATCTAATTTATACTTCATCTAATTTAGATAACGACTTACGTCATTATCTACGTCAGAGATCGAAGTTGACATAGTTGCCAAAGTATAAAAAAATCCTGACTCCATTTTAAATCAAATTGGTCACATAATTATTGCAAAAGTATTACCATCTCTTTACAACGACTATTTAAATTCTTACGTGACATTTTTGAAATAAAACACACTAATTTTGTTCTAAAAAGAACAGATTTTATTAAATAGGTAAAAATATAAAACAAGAGGTATTCACTTTAAAATTTAAAATAATAAAGTACAAAAAGTGTCAACACAGCAACTGTCAAATAAGTGTTACCAATTTATGCCAAAATTTTACCTTCGTTCGATTACAGTTACAGTGTGTTCCGAACAAGTGTTCTTGATAAAAACTCTTTATATTGGATTTATTCAAATTAAATGAAACATATTATTGTGTATTTCTTTAAGTTAACATTAATAGAAATTTTTAAATATTATTTCAACGCGTATATAATAAAATATGTCTAGTGGCTGTAGTGCCAGTGTACTCGGTAAAGTGATCCTAAAAAGAACACACCTAAACCCTAAATATTTCGTGTTGGTATCATATGACGTCACAGGCTATGACGCCGATGACGTGCATCGTTATATAAATTAGATGAAGTGTACTTACCGTTGCACGTCATTATCATTGACAGAGATCGAAGTTGACATATTTGCCAAAGTATAAAAAAATCCTGACTCCATTTTAATTCAAATAGGTCACATAATTATTGCAAAAGTATTACCATCTCTTTACAACGACTATTTAAATTCTTACGTGACATTTTTGAAATAAAACACTAATTTTGATCTAAGAAGAACAGATTTTATTAAATAGGTAAAAATATAAAACAAGAGGTATTCACTTTAAAATTCAAAATAATAAAGTACAAAGAGTGTCAACACCGCAACTGTCAAATAAGTGTTACCAATTTATGCCAAAATATCACCTTCGTTAGATTACAGTTACAGTGTGTTCCGACCAAATTTTCTTCATAAAAACGCTTTATAATGCATTTATACAAATTAAATGAAACATATTATTGTGTATTTTAAGTTAACATTAATAGAAATCTTTAAATATTATTTCTACGCGTATATAATAAAATATGTCTAGTGGCTGCACTGCCAGTGTACTCGGCAAAGTGATTCTAAATAAGAACACACCTACCGCCTAAATATTTCGTATCATGTGACCTCACGGACTATGATGCAGATGACGTGCAACGGTAAGTAAAATAGATGAACTATATCTACTTTTTAAATTTCCCACTTTGTTCCTATTAACATATAACAACACTATTAACTCTTCAGAGAACACCGAATGTCAAGATAAACAATAGTATACAGTATCTACCTCAAAAAACATCACTGCTTAGCATTTGGTAACAACATGGTAATCTTGGCTAGAAGGAAAATAAAGTGATGGAAACAGTCATGAAACTGAAGAGGGGGTAGCAATCAAGGAAATGTATATAAATAAAGCAAAAACGAAGTATATGGAATGCACAAATAAGAAATTCGTTCAGGGGCAGTATATAACAATGATAAGAGCAAAGGCAACACAATATAAATTCGAAGTAATTAAAAGATTTGAGTACTCAGGAAATGTCTTCCCATAGAACCTAACTGTGAGGGAGAAATACAGAAAATAATTATGTCTGGCAACCGCGCTGTCTATGCTGTCTAAGGCGAATATTGATATACGCTTCTGAAAAAGGGCCACAACAAACAAACACCAGGAGTTTTTATTAGTTTGGAAGCGCAAAATCTGATGGCAACTTCTTCTTCTTTAAGTTCCACTCCTATCGGAGATTGGAAATCATTCTGGCAATTATAATTTTGTTAGTTACGCGCCTGAATAGTTCAATTGAACTGCATCTAAACCATTCACGGATATTGCGTAGCCACGAGATTTTACGTCTTCCTACGCTTCTTCTACCTTTGATTTTACCCTGCATTATATTCCTTAGTAGTTCGTATTTTTCACCTCTCATGATGTGCCCCAAGTATTCCAATTTCCTGATTTTTATGGAACTTAAAACTTCGCATTGTTTTCCTAGTTGTTCGATAACTTGTTCGTTTGTTTTGCGATCCATCCATGATATTTTCAAAATACCTTTGTAACACCACATTTCGAATGCTGGTTTTTAATGTTGGATTTTTTAAGTGTCTAAGCTTCAACTCCATACAAAAGGGTAGAGAAAATATAACATCAAAGCATTCTTTTCTGGAGCGATATTTTCATATGGTGATTACAAAACAGTTTTCTCATTCTATTAAAAGTTGACCGTGCAATTTCAATCCGGCATCTTATTTCTTTTGTCTGATCAGTATCTTCTGTGATCCATGCTCCAAGGTATTTGTACGAAGATATTTGTTCAATTTCTGTATTATCTAGTATTTAATTATTATATACTATATTATTATATATTATATTATAACTATTTCGTTGATTAACTTATTTTGTCAAAATATTCATTTCGTTTGTCATTTACGATCTGTAAATGATCTTTTTATTTTACAAACTCCCCACGCTTGTTTATTTCTTTATACCATAACTTTTATCGTTCTCGTAAATGGCCCAATTTAAAAGTTCAATTAACCCTAAACTTTGTATAAGGTAAATAAAGTTGGAGGAGAGAAAGAGAGCGCTTCCTTCTTGTACATGTCGATACCGGTGCGGAAAATAATGGTCCAGAACGTAATCCACAATTCCTACGGGAGCTTCGAGGCTGACCAGCATAGCCTTACGATGCCCACTTTCAGCCATCCTACATTATTTAACTGCCGCTAACTACTAAATCGTAAGGGCCCTTGAGACCGATGCGATGTTAAAGATTGACCATGGAAACTATCTCATTCTGCCTACTTTGTTATCCATTATGAATGTGTTTTGGTCTAGAAAAGTTTTTGGTCGCTATAAAAAACGCACCGCTGCCTCGTGTTCACGAAACGGACAGGTTAATGTTGAAGTGTGTTTACATTATACAGTGTGTCTTTTTTGTGCAACATTTCTATAAAATTTTTAACGTATGTTTTGAATTCTTTTTATATGTGGAAGATATATATGTCAGTGAAAGTGATATAGTTGACCTTACTATAAAAGATGATATTGTTCTGAAGCTATTTTCTTGTGGCATTGTAAATTAATTACTATTAAACTGGGAATAAGCCACAATTAAAGATAAAAATACGTTTATTGACGTTTCAATTTCCACTTCGGAAATCGTTCTCAAAATACAAACAGTAAATTAAACAAATTTTATTATGAAGTTTTTTTCCTGGTTTTTCCCTCATAATTTACTATGGAATCACTAACAGGAGAATTTTACTTCATCATGTCATGTGTTTGTCTTTTTAAAGACGAATTACATGCTATGATTTTTTTCTGACGGATATTCTCAAGTTAAAGTTGATTTCATGTAATCGAATGAACTATCTTATAAGTAAAGTCGTCCCAGGAGCGCAACTCAACAATATTGGCAATATAATTTTAAAGTCGTCTACTTTAAAATGCATAATGTATATCTGAATTGTCAATATAAATGAGTCAGATAAAATTAAATTATTAGAAGAATTTTTCACTATGTAACAAAAAACAAAATTTGTTTAATTTACTGTTTGTATTTTGAGAACGATTTCCGAAGTGGACGTATTTTTATCTTTAATTGTGGCTTATTCCCAGTTTAATAGTAATTAATAAAAGATGATGTTTGGAGCTAAATAAGATATTTTTTCGTGAATCAAATTGGAGAATGTGAGATTTTATTTTGAAAAACTGGAATATATGAATATAAGTTTAAGTTGCATTTGGCAACAATTTGTTTACATTGAATGCCATAGATCCAGAGGATTGGATTGAGGCTGCCTGTAAAGCAAATTTTTTTTTTAAAGATATCTACGTACCTAACGTCTGGATAAAGGTAATACTGTAATAAAGATAATAGAAAACGATTTTTATCCTACTAAGAAATTAAAAAGAAATATAACAAATCGCGAACTTGATACACAAAAAGTGAAAGTCCAATGATTACAAATTCAGTTTTTGCAATACAAGAAAAAAAATCCATTTACAATTTACTACAAATACAGCAATAATGCAAATGTTCTCTTTTACTCACTAGATATAGAAAAGAGGACAACCAGATCGTTTGGAATTACTTTGATTTATACCTCCAATACTTCATGGATTTTACACTATAAATAGCACCAGAACAATAAGATCCGCTATACAGTCAGAAGAAGGGTTCATTAACGAGGAAGATTAAGTATTTTTGTTACTTTGTGTTTTATTAAAACATATTTTCAACATTAACATTGTTTAATTGTATTGTACTCTAGGTCCAATCCACATTCCTATCAAAATTTATAAGAGCACTGAGATGCAAAAGGGGTCTAATCCACAAAAAAATTAAAATTTTTATATTTTTGTTAAATATACTGCACGATCTTCGAGTTTTTTTACTGGTTAATGATTTGTAAAAAATGACTACCTTTTTGCATCATATTTTAATTTTATAAAATTTCAAAAATACGCATATATTCTTGATTCATGTAAATCCATTATTTAATATTTGGGTTATACCACTCTTGCTATTATAGCCTTAGTTGTGAACAAATTCGTGTTGCTGCAGTAAATTTGAGCAGTTTGAGAATTCACCCCGTATGAAGGTAATTTCTTGAAGAATCGCATCTCGAAGGCAATTAATTCTATAGATTCCATTCAAGTTCCGCCTATGCTTATTCGCGAACTTTGCGTTAGTCAGAATAATATCGCCATTGTTTGACTAAATACGACAATTTAGAAGTTGGCAACTTGTTTGCCTTGTGAGGTTTCCATTATTGTCCTTAATAGATTCAACTTGCCATTTACGCTTTCATTGTTTGAGAAATCTTACAAACTATTAATTAATACTTGATCCATTATTATGATGGAACTGTTTCCAGCAGAATCAAAGTAGATAAAGAACATATTTAATAACCGAATTAAGAGCTCAAGATCGCACCCTCAACTTTCTCACTCAGTCAAAACTCGGAACAATGTCAGTTGTGTTTTAATTTGATTGATAATATTCCAAAATCCTTCCGTCAAAGTAGAAGTTATACGTCTTAAATATATTCAAATATTCACTGTAGAAACAACAATCACTCCATAAAATATACACTTATTTATAGTAAAAATGAACAGAGAAGTGTTTACGGTATATCAGATATACCGGGTGAATCCTAGGGCGGTAAAATGACATTTTTTAGCTTACTTTTAATTATTTTGGTAAAATACTTCTTATAGTTTATTTATTGAGATTTACAAATTATTCAATAAATAAGATAAGGTGGCCCAAATAAGGCTGCGTTAACGTTTAAATTTTTTTTTAAACGAGGCATTTGAATTCGAAAATAACAATTTATTTATCGTATAGCAATTACAACACATTTAGAACAAAATTACAAATACTAGTAATATAGGTTTTCCGCAAATCGCCAGGAAATTTTGACATTCCTGTCAACATTTCTTGAAGAAAAAGTCAGGACTTCCTTACTGTAAGGAAATGATATTTCCGTACAGTTGTTAGTGTTCTACATAAATGATAGAAAACACATTGCTTATAAGGAATTAATTTATATTTTGAAAACATCAAGTCATTGCTGAATACATTTTTGAGATCAATTTATTATATTTACAGTAATTTGACAGTTAGTACAATTATTGAACGTTGGAGGAACACTCTTAGAACTATGAGAAACATTTTGGACAACATGCAGGGTGGAAGTGTCATTTTGTTGAATATTTTGTACTGTGAAAATTTTATTTGCCACCTCAACCTTATTGTTAAGCGATTCTTCGATATATCCTTCAGCAACGTTTGATGACTTCCATCCGCCATGCCTCTTTAAACTAGTTATGTCGGCACCAGAGTCAACCAATATTGTTGCAGAAGACCGACGAAAGCAGTGACCAGTATATTCTGTCGGATTTACCAAGTTCAAATTAGTAGCAATTATTTTGGGCATTTTTCTAAATTGATGAATTCCTACCACTTGTCTACAACCCTTTCCGCTTTGATACTTAAAGAAAAATCGGTCACTGTTCATATTTTCTGGTCTTAACGAAACATACTTTCGATAAACATTCAAGTAGATCTGATTAATTACAAATGATCTTGGTTTGTTGGTTTTCGAATCAGGTATGCTGATTAAAAGCTTAGATTCTAAGTCTTCTATATCGTGTACAGTCATTCGGACTAACTCATCCATTCTACAGGCCCCAGAAATACCAAATATTACAGCCACCTAAAAAATAAATAACGCTATAATCTAAATAGAAATTAAAACCTTGTAAATTACCTTAATCATTAAATTTTCTTTATCTGGAGCTTCCTGGATAAATTTTTCAATTTCTTCCTTCGTTAAAATCTTAGATTTCTTTGCCCTATAACCTTGAGCTTGCCGTTTCAATAAAGAACGAAGTTTTGAGTATGTAGATATATCTACATTGTGTTTAAGTGCAAGGGTTGACTTCAGCATTGAATAATTGGCCCTTAATGTTGAAGATTTCATCTTTAAACAAAGGTCTAGGAAGTATGCCATTACAACATTTTCTGAGAAAGAACTCGTATTTTTACTCATGCGATAATCCATAAAATGTCTGTATGCATTTTCGTACTTTTCTCTTGATTTCTTTGACAATAATTCTAATGAAGCAGTATTCACTGCCTCAACCAGCTCTGGAGGAGTCCCAGGAATGGAAATTTCATCATCACTTATCATTTTACTTTCGAGAACACCAGCAATTAGATTTATAAGCGTCAAGTTTGACAATTCAACCTCAATACGTTTCCATAGTAACCCAAGTAATTTTATTAGGAATTTCAAAGCACCATTTATTTGGGAATAAAATTATCGCGTTTTTTTTTTAAATCAATTAATATCTGTCGAATTTTAAACGATTTGCGGAAAAATAGTATGTTTACCTCGTAGGAAAAGCCACATTCCTGGACTCTGTATTACTAAGTCTCGGCTTGCGCCTCGACTTAGCAATCTTCACAGTCGTCCAGGAATGTTAAGCTTTTCCTACCGGTAAACAATGTACTATTATGACAAACTTTAAAGAGTTAAAAACAAACATCAAGTGTATTAATATAATCAACTGACTCTGAAGTTGCAAACAGGAAGTCTTCAGGGCTATCATTGTAGGATCTTGAGGGACACTCTTCAATAATGTGGTCGATGGTTTGGTTGTCCCCACAGTTACATTGAGGAGACGGGTTCTTTCCCCATTTATGTAGCATGTATGCACATCTGCCATGTCTGGTTCGGATCCTATGTAGAGTGGACCATGTTTTGCGTGGAAGATCAAAACCTGGTGGCTTGTGGGTAATGCAGGGCATGTTATTTTGCCATGAGTTTCATTCTTGGACCATACATTCATGATATTAAACTTCTCATGTATCATTCTTGCCGTTTTCATTTGTGATTTTCTAGAAAGGAGACGGGCATTTCGTGCATCCTCTGTATCTTGGTGGATCGGCCACCTCACATCGGTGGGATGTGAGTTAATACTGGAAGCCATTGGGTGGGAGTTGATTTAATTGTACCAGCTATCATCCTCATAGCAGCTGAGTGTCGATCTTTTTTACGTATGGACTGTGTAGCTAAACTGGAGCACAATATTCAGCGGTCGAAAAAACAAGGGCTAAGGCAGTAGAGCGGAGAGTGGAAGCCGATGCTCCCCAGATGGTACCGCAGAGCTTCTGTATAATCTTATTTCTTGTACTCAACTTTTGGGCAGTTTTTGTTAAATGCTCTTTAAATGATAGTGTTCTATCTAGTGTTACGTCCAGGTACTTCGGTGTTTTGTTGTGGGTAAGTGTGATATTTTCAAACCGTATGTTGAGTTTCTTTCCAGCAAGTTTCTCATTGGAAGACTCAGAAGAATATTTTTCGGTTGCTTTCAGGGCTGCTTTTCTTTTTTTGATATTTTTCTCCAATGGCAAAGCTGCCAAACATTTTTTCTTTGGATTATGTTCAAGCTGAACTTTACGCTTAACGGTGTCCCGTTTCCTTTGAATTTTCTTCTTCAATCAACATTTTCTCTGGTGTATCAGTCAGAATAACTGTGTTTCGTCTCATTCTTCCTACTTTTTGGGTTTGGTTAGGTCTGCTTTTGGCAATGGCTTAATATCTTGAGGCGAAATAAATACTGTTGGATTATTAGACTTGGGTGATGAAGTAATGTGTATTTTTGGTGACAAGGTAGTGGATGGACACGGTTGACTTTCCAAGTGACTGTTGTGTTGAACTGTAGGTGATTCTGGTTGATTATTTTCCATGTTTTCTTCATATAGAGGTCTATCAGTTACAGTTGATGCATTAAAATCACTATCGTTGAAAATATCTCGATTGAAAGGCCAAATACCAGTGCAGGAGACACCAGCAAGAATATTGGCAGGCTTAGTGGCCAAAGGAAGTGATGTTCTTAGAATTTAAGGCTAATCGTATATAGTCATTCTTTTTCCAGGATTATTTTTCATTCACTGATCACCAGTATTATTAAAATATTTCTTAAACAGACCATATACACCACGATCTAGAGAGTAAAGCCTATGTGAAGTGTGCGGCGGAAACGAAAGTAGAGTAATGAAATTAGCTCTGTAAAATTCTATCAGAGATATCGAAATATGAGACGAGTGGTTGTTTAGCAATACAACCACTTTATTGGCTTCACTTGGCTTTAAGGGTTTAACAAAATGTTTCATAAAAACAAGAAATTCATTATTTTGCATCCATCCAGACTTATTTCCAGTTCCTGTACACCCAACTGGTCCATCTCTAATAAAGTGGTCTTGAAATACGTAATCGTGGGAAGACGAACATTGGGAGTACGGTATTTCCCACTGCATTAATGGCTACACATAGTGTTACAAGAGTTCCACGTTTCTGGGATGATCGCTCGTGAAAGGCTAGTAGCTTGAGGTGTACGAAGACTTAAATTTGGATTTCGTCGCATAAAAGCAATAAGCCAGTCTTCACTTTCATGTTCAGTCGTGTTCCATTTTTCTGGGTAGGTTAGTCTGTTACACTTTGCAAATTGAAAAACTAACTTGCGTAAATCTTTTGTGGTAAGTCCGAAATACAAATCTACAGTAGTTTCGCAGTATTTAGCAAGCTGTAACTCCATTTCATCATTAAATACTCTGTTGTAAGGATTGTATCCAACTCAAGGCTGTGAGTTTTCACGTAACGATTTAACATAGCGATATAAAGAAACGTGACACATACCATAATCTTTAGCCACTTTTCTAATAGATTGGTTAGTATCTATTACCTTCCTAGCTGTTTCGTCATAAATAGCTTTTGGCGTAACCCCCTTCCGTTTTTCTTGGCCTTGGCTTCACCATTTTTCGTCGATCTAGAAAATAAAGAACTCTATTAAAAAGAAGTATAATGGGTGTCAATTGTAACATGTTACAAACGACACTGCAGTGTGTGTTACAATCATCGAGCAAAAAGACAAAAGAGGGAATGTAAAGGTAGTGGGTGCAAAAATATTGTTAGACAGGAAGTGCGATCTTTAGAGGCCACATTAAACAAGGAAAGAGAGTCTCTCTCCTTGTTTGACATCAAATTTAGTTGGATTATGTTATTGTTTATCCCAAATGTCATATGAAATCTTATTTATATTGAAGTTTTTTAACAATTGTGTCGCATTTTAGACTATTACCGTTAATAATTAATTAAAACTTTCTCGTCTAAGACACATTCTGAAAAATATTATATAGCTACTGTTAATAAGTGTCGGAAAATTTAAATTTGGCGCATTCGCATTTCCGGATATGTCCGCCATCAGAGGCCACTTTTTTGGTCTCCTCTTTTTATAAGGATTAGATTCTCTCTTTTGTCTTTTTGCTCGATGGTTACAATCGACACCAAGTTAACCTATAAATATAAGAAAGATGATTTTGTATACATTATGCCCTTCGTAGAAAAGGTGAGCTACAGTAAACGAAATTAAAGGTGTTAAAAAATATTGGCCTTACCTTAAAATATTTTCAAGTTGAGTTTTGATCGGCAAAATCAACAATTTGTGACGCAACTAAAATGTACTTTTATCTCGAAATACAAACATGTGCCTGGAACTTGTGCAATAGGTTACGGCTAACTCTGAAACTACAGTCGGTGGTGTCAGGTAGATATCCGTCTATGCATATAAGTGCGTTTTGATTTATTTCAAAAGATGGCGCAAATATCACTATTGTTACAAACGACACCTGTTACAATTGACACCAGTCTCCCCTACATGGTGTAATATTGTTATTATCAGACTTGTATTTAAAATATTAGTTATGTACAATATTTGGACACCCCTATTATAGAAAAAATTAAAAACTGCAGCAAATTCCACAATTTTAAAATTCAGTACTTAATGGGTTAAGATGTATCGATGTAGGGAGCATCTGATAAAATATAGCTAGTGCTTATCTTATTCAAGTGCAGGTAAACCCCGTATTTCCGGAGCCATCTATAAACCACGTCCCACCCCATAAATCCGCCCGTGACTGGATTCCGGCATGCAGGACATTGCAGCATTTCCAAAAAGCTCGTTAGTTGCCATAATTGCTGTTGCTAATTACAGATTTTTATCAGAGCACGTGCTATAAAGCTAGCGGCTCGTATTTTTGCCTGCGGTCTTCGAATGGCCCAGTAATTATGAATCAGCATCGCATGTTTAACCCTTTTATTGACTACCGTTTATCATGCCAAGTCAGAAATGTGTATTATAGAAATTGTTCGCGAAATCCCTGTTCAATTTTAATTATTTTGGAGGTTATTATACAGCCCCGTTAAATAACATTTTTTTCAAATTACCACTATTGATCAAAGATAATTCAAATCAAACGTAATCATTTTTATGTCAATATTTTATTATATATTTTAATTTTATTAGTGTACATTCTAAACCATTAAAATTGTGATATTACATTCACAACACGATATAAACATGAATTTTAAGTAAATTAGAAAGTTGAATTGTAAAAAGCATGTAAAAACAACTCAACTAATGCAGTTATGCCACAGTTTTTATAATATTTTAGTAATTATCAAAAATGTCTGACTGTCACTATTTTATAAAATAATTTGGCAAGTAATATATGTGATGGGGTATAAAAAGTCTGAAAGCTATTTAGACACATACCTCCGGTTACATTGACTGCTTTGCTCTAATTTCCGTTTTAATATGTAATTTTAGTTAGTTGCTAAACATATCAAAAAGATATATTTAGCATATTAAAAGCTCAACATAACAATAGCATGCGTATTGGATACCAGAATTAACGCAATTAATTATAAATATGAGGCACATTGAAAAACAGACAGCAATCAAAACTAAATCACACTTGAATCAATGACACTTGAAAATATTCTGAACGGCTTCAAATCTACAGTTATCTACCCTTTTACTTAATGTATTGTGTCAAAAATCAGAAACTGATTTCTATTATATATTGTCGGTTACTGACAGACCTCTAACTGCTAAAACCTCCCAAGTTGAAGATCAATACGAGTGTCAATACAAAATTACCCCAGGTGAGTAGAGTTATACATTCAGAATCTCACACTGAGCAATCAGTCAGCCTCATGGATTCTGGGGTAGGCAAATATTCTACTGAATTTAATAAGAAAAACTACCCATCATTGTTTCGTATAGCCACTTACAATGTAAGAACTATGAGGAGCCATGAACACGTTGACGAACTAGAACAAGAGCTCTCAAATATTAAATGGGATATAGACATTTTTAAGAAACTAGAATGGAACAATAAGGGTATCAACGTCGACGGATCATACTTAAACCACTTGAGATTCGTAGATGACATAGTTTTAATAGCCGATAATATCCAAGAACTAAATGATATGTTACAACAATTAAATGCAGTTTTAGGAGTGGTAGGACTAAAATTGAACTACAGTAAAACAAAAATACTGGTGTATAACACATGCATACTACCAGTTTGTACCTACGGCTTTGAATATGACTGAGAGACAAGATTAGAAACACCGAGATAAGACGTAGAACGAAGATTAAAGATATTGTGGAAGAAATTACAAAAATGAAATAGCGCTGGGCAGGTCACGTAGCCCGATATAATGACAACAGGTGGACACGGAGAATTCTAGAATGGAGACCAAGGACGACAATAAGAAGCATGGGAAGACCTCAAAAAAGATGGGTAGATGACATAAGAGCAGTGGCAGGCAAACAGTGGATTAGATTGGCGCAAGATAGAGAAAGATGGAAGCAATTGGGAGAGACCTACATTCAGGAGTGGATGAAAAATGGTTGACAAAGAGAGACTGACAGACAGATTGATGCTTTTAAAAACCATGGCGGACAAAAAGTTATAGCTGTACTAAGATATTCTACCAATTACGAAGAAAATGCATCTTTATCTTCATCTTTAGTTAATATAGCTTCTACTTTATCTGATAAAGATTTTCAAGACAAAGATTATCCATCTTTTGATAAAGAGGAAAATCAAGATAAAGTGAGTAAACTAAAGAAACTGGTAGAAGTAGAAAGAAGAATAGCATGCGTATTGGATACCAGAAATAACTCACTTATTTGTAAATATTAAGCTTTTAACGACAAGTTGTTCTCGTCAATATTACAGCACTGCTTTTTAATAAAATTATAGTATCTTAAATTATTTCAAACAAGATAAATATAATTTTTTTTATATACTTCTGGTTCTTTTATATATTTCAGGTTCACTGATAGTTCATCTTACCAATAATTCAAAAAACACTACGATGAGTACGAATCATTACAAGAGCGGTTACTTTTTTAGTCTTTAGTTTAACAGCTTTACATCCTCTTCAATTATTCCGTGAAATTTCAAAACCGGCTAACACAACGTGAAGGTTAAAAACTCCAATGACCCAAAGTATAAAACGTGTAGGTATAACCTCAGTTCGGATTTAGTTGAATTTAGGATTAGTCCCGACGAAAAATATGCAGAACTACTTGAACGAGTGTTTTTTCGTATTTTTGATCTGTGTGACATATTCACGTGCGAATCCGGTCGTCATACAATCGTTGAAACAGGCAGATCAATATGCTAATAATAATAATTTTGGAGTATCGTCTAATCAAGGTAAGTTAACTTTGTATTTTCATTTTTTATTAATTTTTTGTTAATCGATGTTTTATACATGTAGTTGCATACATTTAAGACTTATGCAATTTACTATTTTTATTGGAAATTAGCCACAATTTTACTTTATAAAATAAGTTTCTGGCTTTTCGATTTCCACTTCGAAAATCGTTGTCAAAATACAAAACATTAAATTTTGTTGTGTAAGAAATAATACGAGGAAAATAAAAATACCATACATAAAATAATTATCAGAAAAACTTAAAAAGATAGGAAATAAATTCAACATTTCAACAACATTCAAAACAATAAACACATTGAGATCTATTTTGTATAAAACGAAACCTATCAATGAAGAAGAAAGAACAAATAATTGTATTTATAAAATTCTCTGTGAATGCGATCAGTTTTACTTAGGTGCAACATCAAGGCCATTATATGTTAGAATACGTGAACATCAATCCCCTGTATCATATTGTAATCAAGTTCCTGTAGTTGGCTGTATACCATGTATCACAAAAAAATTTTTACTAAAATCCTTTATAAATGGTATATAATTTAAAAATCCAATCGGGCTATATCACAAAACGTTTTCGGAATCCATGTTTCATCATCAGTATTCTAAAAAGTATATAACCACTTAATTACAAAGAACGTGAAGTTTAAATTTTGACCAAGGTTAATACAAAATGTGGTTAATACTTACTAGGTGTACATGTATTAAGCCACGAAATATCTGGGTAAAAACCCGATAAAAGTTATATGTTTAAATTTAGTTTACATTATTTGGTTTTATATATTAAGATGTTAAAGTTACCAGTGGCCAGTGGCCCCGTATGTTAAAAAACTTAAGAAGAAAACCCTACCTGTTATAAAGTAACACTAGGTACATGAGAAATATAAAAAGAATAAGTTATAAGTTCATGAGGTTAAGGTGGGTAGATAAAGATTATTGATGTATATTGACAAGATATGTAAGTACTGTAAAACTAAAATGATTGTAGGTGGCTCTGTTAAATTTAAGTAAAAAAGAAAAATGTGATATTTTAAAAAAATGTGAGAAGAGGAAAGACTCTACACAAGGCTGAGGTTTCCAGAGATCCGAAACCAAATCCGAGGGAGCTATGTGGATAAGTAAAATAAGAACTGAATAGTTTAGGAGGGGATGACGAATAATCTACTGTGAATTTAGAGGTGTCTATGTCATGTCTCATTCAATCGAGACTCTCTTTTCTTCCATCGCCAACTATTCTCATAACCCACATCCTTAATTTACTTCTACAACAAAATTTACATTTATCATTATTCGTTCGTTAACTATTCATCTTCCTTAGTTCACCCCACAACCTCTCTTTCAATACATCAATCTCTCCATCTTTCCATATTTCTTTTTATTCAACCTAAACTTGAAGTCTGACCCCTATACCTAATGTTTTCCATGCTTCTTTTCGACACGAATAACTTCAAAAACATTAATTTTTCAAAAAAACTATAAAGAACATTTTTGTCTTAAAATTAACTATTTTAACGACTACCATGGTTTTTCTGATCAACTTGTTCCATCCCCGAGTTAGTGGCAACCACCCCCAGAGGAAAGGGACATATTGGCAAGGGGTAGATTTTGATCTTTCAACTATTTTCTAACTACAGTCAAAATTTGAAGCAAATCAATACATGTAAAAAATTCTCAGCAGAAAACCCTCATATTCTAAACTATTATAATCCGACAAGCGAGAGCTGGCGGGTGAGCTGCGCGAAAATAGAAAAGGAATTATTCTAAGAGAGATAGGAGAGGTAGTTAATCGCGATTATAGGTATATAGTACAGGTACTTAAACGGTTATACACGATGTTAACTCCTAGCCGACTGCAATAGAAATGAGCAATTCCTTCCACTTTTTAATTTGTTCTACGCGCAACCCGCCAGCTCTCGCTTGTCGGGTTATATAGAGTTCTTGAATCTCCTAGTGAAGAGGACAAAATACCGAATGAGCAGATGCTCATCGGACATGGCTGTTTCAAGGCATACCTTTGCAGATTTGGAGAGGCAGAAAATGGCAAATGTGTACTGTGAAATATCGTGTTTCTATCTATCTATTCTATCTATCTATGTTTCACACACTATATTGGCATGCCATTAGATAGACGAATAGCCAAGAGAAGCCTGCTTAAGAGAGAAAGAGAGAGAGAAAGAGAGAGAGAGAGAGAGAGAGAGAGAGAGAGAGAGAAAGAGAGAGCGAGAAAGCAGTCAGTAACGGAAATAGTGGAGGAGATGCTTAGGTCGGCAGATCGGGGGAGAATAGTTCAGAGATATGGGAAGAGAACGTTGGAGAGAAAGAAACAAGAAGAAAGACAACCTGAAGGGTCCTTGAAGATCAAATGAATTTCCTCAATCCCTCCATTACCTCTCTACCCTCAATGCAATGTTAGTTTCTTCGTTTGGTGTTACTTCTGTTGTTGGTGATTCATTATCGTCATCTTTAGCATGTGTATGCTCTTATTTATATACTTTCTATACGTTTATAAATGTGCGGTAGTGGCTTCTTCCTGTATTTCTTTTCAATGAATTTATTTAATAGTCAATCGTTCCACATACAATTGTTATGCACTAAACCCACGTTACTTTTCTAACTGTTATTGTTTATACGTCAATTGTGTATTTTGTAACTTTGGTAGATTTGGTAGACAGAATGGCTCCCGGTCAATACATACATAATGTAGCTTCGTCTATTTTAAAAAATTTTAAAATGTTTGTCCTTGTGTAGTGTAGTGTGATGTTTAATTTTATGTTTATAACATTTTATTCTTGTTGGATAGGTTGCAATTGACGAATTGCCCCGAAGATGCTCTAGGTAGCGAAAGTACTTGGGCAAGATTAAATTAATAAAACTGTGCTCAATATCTGCCTTTTATTTGATTCAAAGTTCATTTGTTTGAGCATTCAACCTTATAATATCAATCTGGTAGATGTTGGTATTTTTGTACTCCCCAAATACTTTTGGGATATTGTCTGATTCCTCTTTAAATGACTTAATAATAAAAATTATCTTTTCCATTCTTTTGTTGTTTTTATCATATTAATCCCTTTATAAAATAGCTTGGTTATTATGCTTGTTAACTTCTCAGATGGGACTTTTATCAGCTCCTCTGTAATATTTTCTGGTTCACTCGCACTGTTATTTTTCTTCTTCTTCTTTTCAGTCACTTTCTGTCCACTCCTGAACATAGACCTCTTCCATATTTTTCCGTGCTGTTCTGTTTGAAACCACCTATGCATATTTTTTGATATCATCACGTTATCTCTACTGGGGTCTTCCGACGCTACGTTTTGACTGTCTTGGTCGCTAGTGTGCCAGTTTAGTTGTCCATCTGGTTTCATATTGCCGAGCTGCATGTCCTACCCATTGCCATTTTATATTGTTCTCCATTGTTCTCCAATAGGTTCACACATCTCTAACTTTCTTTATTTGGTTTATTTATCGAACATATTTGTAGAAACTGACGTATTTGCGACAAAATATAAATATTGCATACAAAAGCTGCACTCTTTACATTTAAAAATGCATTTTCATTTTTGTCGATAGGACACTCTGATCAAAAGATATCTGATTTTTACCGTCTAGTTGATACAAATTTTATTTTGCGCGCATCACTGACTTTCAACCTTGCCGGTCGCTTTAACCGCTGTTTTTGACAGAACGGTTCATTCTACGAAAAAAGGGCTAACAAACATTTTTTTAGAATTACCTCAACTACAATTTTATTTGAAAAATCTTTTTGTACGGCTTACCGATTCTTGGTAAATTGCTTTTCCCCATGCGAGGGGAGTTTAAGGTGGAAGTTAGGGGGTAGAAGTGGTAAACTTTTTTGCATATTTTTTGGGGTCCAATAATTGATATTCTCAGCAAAATTCAGCCTGTTTTTCTGATTTTTAGAGGTCAAATTTCTGACAAGTGTACTATAAACCAAATTGATTTGTTTGTGTACATGTAGGCCACAATTAAAACTATCAAGACGATAAGCATTTAATACTTAAAACAAATACCAATGGACCGTAACTTTGGATTTAATTAATTAATACAGGATGTTCTTAAGGACAATATAATGTGATTAGCCGAATGCGTTCATCATTGTATAGAAAAATAGTCAAGTACAGTGTTAACGCGATAATTAAACAAAATAAACAATGAACTACACGGTTATTTAACCTTGATTAAAAGTAAATAGAGCCTTGTGTAATTCAATAAATGTCCGTTATTACGGACATTTATTGAATTATATTGTATACGCAATCAAAGATATTTCTATAATATTTTGGATTAGGAATAGAATTAAACGTAAATAATGAGCAGATGTTTTTGAAAAAACGTAAATAATAAAGGATTTTTATAATGTTACTTTGATTTTACAAAATTTATTTTTACTTTTTATTAAATAGTGCAAAAACTGTTTTTTTACAATCATCTCAGAAAATTATTGATGAAAGAAATTGTAAAAATTCAAATAAACCATCTCCTTATACCAAAAATACTGTCTGAATATGAAAATTGCTCCTAATATACCCAAAGCGAGTTTTGACGAGCGAGTTTTGACAAGCGAGTTTTCATGAGTTTCATCCTAAATGATGGTTCAGTAACCTTGTTTCAGCTTCCCAACACTAATAACAGTGCTATTGATTTAATAATTGTGATTAGTAATCTAGCTTTAAATGGGGGATGATTAAAGACTGCGGTAATAGTAACCATTTTTCCACATACCTAAAAATCAATGATATTGAACTATCAGACACAACTCTTGTAAAAAAATTATAAAGTAAGAAATTCTTCAAGAGCTGATTTTGATCTTTTTTATGATGAATTAAAAGCAACCTAGTAAATTTCTCAATAAACAAAATAAATTACAAACAATTTATGTCAGTTATCAATAAAGCAGCAGATGTTTCAATTCTTTATACAAATTGTAGGATACACGGTAAACCATTTAATCCCTGGTGGAATAGAATGTAAAGAAGGAAGCTTTTTGCATATTCGACTCATGATTATCACTAGAAAATTATTTGCATATTAAATATATACTTGCACAAACTAAGCGTAATCTTAGAATAAAAAAGAAAAATAAATTTAAAAATTTTTGTGAAACATTAAATAAAGGATCCAAATTACATACGTATGGAATAAAGTAAAAAAAATTAAACCATAATAAACGCAAAAATGTTTATAATCCCTCAGATAACATTAAAAGAAAATATGAAAATTTATGTCCCTTGTCCTATAATTAATATTATTTTTAAATTTTTGCAAAACAGGCGTTTATATACAGATCTAATAACGGTGACTTTTTGGGCCCTTCGTTAGTAACCAAAGGTTTACCTTTAAGGGTTCACCTTTAAGCACAATTTTATTCAATCTATACATATTGCATGTTTTCATTTCATTCTTCCTAAAGGTATAAATATTAATGGGTATGCTGAAGATTTGGTTTTATATGTGAAAGGATCAGTTATCCAACAAATGATTAATAAAGTTAATGTGGCATTATACAATGTACAAGAATGGTTGTCAGAACATGACCTATCTCTCTCTATAAATAAATTTAAAGCTGTATGGTTTTTGAATGAAAAACGCAAAATTATTACCCTAGAAATCAAACTTAGTAACAAAATTATACCATTAAAAGATAAAGTTAAATTTTTACGCATATTTTTTCAAAATCATCCCAAGTAGGATAAACATGATGATAATACTTTAGTTGAAACAGAGAAAAATATTATTATTTTACGTGCAATTTGCAGAATATGGTGGGATGCAGATTCTAGAACTCTTTTCATATCCTCAATGCTTTAATAAGATCTCACTTAGACTATGGTTCGTTCTTACTCACACCGATAATTCAGAAATGTATTATTAACTTAACACACTATTTTTTGAAGACTTAAGAATTTCTTTAGATCGTATGAAATCTCCCCCTCATTTGGCTCTGCTAGCAGCATCGGCACAATGTGATTTAAAACATAGGAGTTTAATATTAGCTACTAAATTTTTAAGTAAGATCGTTAATATCAAAAATCATCCTGTACTTTTATACCTTGTTAACTTACAGAATAAACTTATAATCAAACCTCGTTTTTATAATAAACATACCTTACTTAGTTTCAACAATAGAATACTTTTTTCCATATTTTAACAAAATATATAAACGTAATAATTTCCCATGTTATGAGATGGATTTTGATACATTAGTCAATCCAGTAAAAGCATTAAATTGCAAAATACCAGAGGATGAATATATGATTAGAGAAAAATTTTCATTATTTACTGAAAAATATATCAATGATTTTACTTTCATTTATACGGATGCCTCAAAAAATTGTAATAAAGTAGGTTTCGGCATTTATATTCCTAGTATTTTAACGATATATTTTGATTACCTCAGGGTAAGAACATGGAGGTAGAACATTGGTGACAGAAACTACTGGGGGTAGGGATGGGGTAAACAAAATAATCGAAACTGATGCGCACGACACTCAGGGGGTTGTTGGAGAGCTGGGTCGTGGATAAGTTGAAATAAATGGGTCGGATTGGGGTATGTACAAAATGAAAACAAAGCGATACTTACATAAATCTCCTGGAACAAAAACGAAACAAGATATGGCAGACAAGGTTACCTCTAGCTATTTCTATTCGGACGCCGCTTCGAAGAAAACTTCCTGCTGGAAGAAAAAAATTTTTCTTCCCTAAAATCAAGAATACATAGAAGGGTTAGGAGACTTTTCTAAATTAAAACAAAAAAATGGATCAGAGAAACAAATCAAACGTTTATTTTTGTCTCAAACAAACAGTTATCAAAAATACAGATTGCACAAAAGCATACTATATAACTATAATACAAAATTAACAAAAACCTATGTATTTTCTGTTGACAAAGAAGATTGCTACAAAATTTTTCGAAATGGTTCCTAGGTTATTTATTAATATGGCCAAAATAGAATATTATGATTAAGGATATCTTCGTTTATGAAAATATCGTTAAATTTAACCTTATATATGAAATATCTTTTCTATATAATAATCAAATTAAAATTGTTTAACAACAGCAGATTTAAGCCAAAATGTCATATGTCAGCATAACATTGTAAGACAGAATAAATTATGACATTTTTTCAGCCACGCCTCTAACATAATATAAAACTTTAATTTTTACAAATTCTTTTATTTTAATGAAAGCATTTATTAAAAATGTCTATATAACTTGGAAAAATTATTATATTAATTATTATCTTAAATCACAAACTTTGCACTTAATTTTGAAACTTGTTAAACATCTATGGGAAAACTACTTGGACAAATTCTCTAACTGGAACATAGGAAACCATTTCCATACTCAGGAACGAAGATCTAAAACGTAAATCAGGCTTGGTGGAGAAGCAAGCTGATAAACAAAACCAAGCCGGTGGGACAACCTATATATTGCTTTTCAAAATTCTATTAGTTTCCGGTATACTACACAAATCTTATGATGATTACTCTGTTCTAAACTGCCATTATGCAAAGAGTATTAATCACTTTGGCCGGTCTTAAGACATTACACACAAATAATTGGCTGTGGATTCAAAATCCGCCAAACGTCTTTCTAGTTTGAAATCTCTTGCTTCACTATTTGCGTTCAGTTTTAAAATTTCAACATAAATCCAAATTCCCCCTTCACGTCTCGGTTTCAGGCGCCAGCTAACCTACACAAACAAATACACCTCTCTACACTCGTTCGTACAACCTTAAACCGACAACAAAACATCTTGAAATATTTACTTTTAAAATAGTTAGAAATAACACGTACGAATTGGGGAATTTTGAATGTAAACAAAGACAAAAAAATATTCTCAACGTTATTACGTATTTAAGAATCTCCACTTAAAATGCCATAATATATTGATGGTTTTAAAATTCCTTTTTTACAGTATCAATTACAAATTTTTATTTAGACTATCTCGATTGTGCATATGCAAAGTAGAAAACATGGCTATATACCAAGCAGTCAATCTGTCCATTAATAGACAGATCAATATAGTTATTGTCTTCTCCGATTCTCTTAGTGCAGTTTCTAAAATTAATAATTTCCAAAATAAGCAAAATTTCCGCTTCAGTAGATTATTAGTGCCTTAAAACAAAAAATGCTATTATCAATCTACAAGCTGATACAATGGCCAAAATAGGGAGAGATCTTAATGTTTCTTTGAATATGAAATATGATTCCCAAGACGTGTTAGCCATATTTAAGAGAAACATGCAATAACACTTGGAAAACTTTAGTAAATCATATCAATATTACAGAGTACAAAATATTTTCTCTAATAACACATGGTTTCAAAACTTTTCATATCAAGATAGGAGTCACATTACAGCTATTATAAGAATGTTGACCGGTCATTGACAAATCAACATCTTTTCAAACTGAATTTGGCGGACAACCCTTACTGTAAATGTGGCCTAATAGAGAACCTAAATCATATATTTTTTGAATGCCCCATAAGGATCATTTATATGAATTATAGTTCACCAATTACTATATATTTCATTTTAAATAAATTTACTGAAGAATCAGTCAGCATTTTGATAAAATGCCTTTCAATTAATAAATTAAATTTATAATCGACAATGCTCAATACTTTTTGTAGTATTTACTAACATAACCTCTATTAATTATTATTGAATTTTTTTTACAAGATTATTTGTCAGTCATTTTAAATACGCGTAACAATAGTTAACGATCTTAATAAATTTAAATTAATACACACTTTTTAATTTTTTTAGGTATTGCCAATTTCGAAGCAGATGCTGGATTTAATAAGGCAGACGAAAAAAAGCTAGTAAATTCTGTCTCTAATGTAAGATACGGAGAGCAAAACAACAATAAAAATGATCACTTAGATGCGAATAATTTCAATACGGGAACATTTTATCAAAAAGGTGGTGTAGATCAGAATAATTTCGAGGACAAGAAACTACATCAAAAGGGACATCATAAAAATGGATTCCATAATAGTTATCACAAAGACGAGGTTGGAAGCAATTCTAGCTTTTATGACGACGGTAGTGATGAAGGTGGCCATCACATTCTTACTAATAATAAAGGTAAAGAGACTTTAAATTTAATGATCAATGACAGTTCTTTGAGCGATTAACTCTTTTTACGACCAAAAGATTGCTAGCATCAACCTTAAATACTCATCCTTTATTCGGTCTTAGGACCAGCAGTGATAATCAATCTAAAGAACCGTGATTAATTAGTTCTCAGTAATATAATGTCCAAATTCATGCCCTTTATCATTTAAAACCTGTTCTCCACTTATTCCCACTACTTGTGGAATGGTATTTTTTTCTGATTCTACCATTTGGGTTACCTTCTATAATGATTTGGTCTGTTTTACTGTATTTACTAATTATTTTTTTAAGTATTCGTTAATTTATATATGAGCAGCTTTTTATTTGTGTTGTGGTACAAAATGATGTTACGGGTTGTTAATTATTTGTCACTACTTACAGGGTTAAAATCTTACTACAGTGGAAAGAGCTTTTCGTTTTGATCTACTCCACTGAATATCATTGTGTAATAGTTCTAGATTTTAGTTTCAATACAATATAAATATAAAGGCAGTAATGGATATTTTGTATTCTAGGTACTTACGGCAACGCCATGGAAGATAACAAGCAGGGTAATCACCTTGATCACACTTATCGTGCCAACCAAGGCGTCAACCAAGGTCAGTTCGACAATGCTCATGTATATGACGGAAATACCATGAGCAATCGAAACTATAATAGACAGCAACACTTGGATGACAGAAGACTTGCTGACCAAAGGGCTGGGGCCTTCAATTCGGGCGAACATTATAACGAACATAGATATGCGGATCCTCCTTATGATCCTGGATATAATAACTACGGCAGATATAACAACTATGATACCTTGAATAGAGGTTATCCCAAGAGGCGAATTACCATTTTCGAAGATCCAAGGTATGAAGCTCATTCTGATCCAGTAAGATACAATGATGATTATATAGAATTAGATGTAAGACCTCCAAGACGTTATCCAGATCGTAGCTTTGATCTAAGACGACCTCAACATGATTATTACTAACGACGTGTAAACTATTGTAATAAGTAACGAATTTTTTTTGTAAAATATGTTTTAAATTATTTAAAATAAAAACAGTAATACGCATTTGATGATATTAATTACACTAAAGCCAAAACAGATACCGGTGCATATTATAGTTCATTTGTTATCTTATTTCAGAATAGCATAGGAATTTAAAGACGAAACAAGCAAGAAAAGGGCATTCTGAGCACTAGTTTTTTCTTCTTTAGTACTCAAAACGGAAGAAAAAACTAGTGCTGCCACCCACAACAAGGGTAATCGTGACGTTTTTGCGAGATTTCAAAAATTGAATAATTGAAAAAAATAATACCATCTGAACCAAGATCTAGCTACGAGATACCTACAAAGAGCGCTGAACGAACTTGAGGCATGGTGTGTGCAGTGGAAAATAGCCGTCAACCCTGACAAAATACAGGGCGTCATGTACCAAAACATTAAAGGTAGGCCAAATAGGGTTCTATCCCTACTCGATATCCCAATTGACTGGTTAAACCAAGCCAAATATATAGACATAACGTTGGATAAAAAGCTGATCTTCACAGAGCACGCAAAACAAACGGTCAACAAAACTAAAGCACTTAGGATGGGTGACAAAACGGAAACAGGAGTGGAACGAACACATTAGTAGAATGGAACAGGATAGGATAGTACGAATAGCACGAGATAAGTCACCAAATGGACGAAGAAGTATTGGTAGACCAAGAAAAGATGGTGCGATAATTTATACAATTTAGGAGGCTAATATTGAAGAAGAAACAGGCTTTAACGCCTACATACATGAAGGAAGAAGAAGAAGTGTTTATTTCGTATCGATATTGAAATAAAAATAGTCATAACTAAAGCTAAAAAGCTAAATACCTTGTATAGTAATTTGATACTTCATATTGTAAGAACAGGAATTATGAGTGGAATATAAATATGAGAAAATATCTAGGTGTCCTATTTAAAAAAAAATGTTTGTTTGTTTTACCACGTAGTTATTAATCACTGTGTACAATTCTGCATATTTTACAAACCTGGAAAAAACTTTTTTTGAATATTTTGTATCATAATGGCATTATGGACGAATCTCGCACTAAAACCTCATCCTGTATGTATGTATACATTTCCAATTACTTTTTTACGAACTTTTCACTTCATTGTTAGTTTCAACGATTCCAAGGAAACATCCACCACCGTGAGCATTTGCCGATAAGTAGTAAATCTTGGTTAAATTACTATTTGAGTGCACCTGCTTTTTCTCAACGTCAAAGAGTTACAAATGGCACACGATTACACGCGGTAATTTATAGAACACGGGAGAAGAAAGTGTGAACGCTGAAACACTTTTATCTGTGTTCTGTTCATTAGATAATGGGGTAGCTCTACGGAAAGCGGAGAATTAACTGGAGTGGCAGATTTTTCGGTAGGCCGTTTTTGCTAATTCCGTTTAAGTGTAATTGGAAATCACACCTTTGAATCTGTTTTCCTAACTAAAGTGAATAGCAGACTGCAGGAACTGACACACAATGAATTTCATTGAAATATGAGTAGCTAGCAATTGCATTTTTTGTTTTCACAGCAGATTTAATCCTTTTTCGTACTTTGAATGTACATATTTTTATTATACATATAACAGTTGGTATAACGACGTGTTCGATTTATTTCGGTTAAAATTGATTTATTAGGGCCTGATTAGACAATAACTAAATAAGCAATGTATGGGTAAGCTGGAGGCATTTGAGATGTGGGCGTACCGAAGAATGTTAAAAATCTCCTGGAAGGATAAGATAACTAACCAAGTTGTATTAGACAGGATGAACAAACAAAAGGAGGTCGTATTGAGTGCTAAAATGAGGAAACTACAGTACCTGGGACATATTACACGTGGGAATAAATATCAACTGTTGCAACTAATTATGCAAGGAAAGATTGAAGGTAGGCGCAGCATAGGTAGGAGAAGAATGTCATGGTTGAGAAACCTCAGGGAGTGGTTTATAGTGGTTTATATCTCAAGAAGACAATAACGAATAATATATTTATTCTAATATCTAAATTGACATTTAATTGTTTAAATATGGCTAAAACCCCGTCAACGGAGTGATATGCAATATTTTTGAAGGGTTTTTATTTTTAGAGTATACGACATAAGTCTTGTCTTACTATTATGGGAATTATCTTAAATCTACACAATTCATTGAAAAATTGTTCATGTTATCTAAAAACTGTTATCGATAAGGAAATATGTATTACAGCGGCAACATTTGTGAATATCGTATTACCATCGAATTTATACTTGTCAGCAAATTACAATTTTGTTGATGGTGACTGCTTATTCGTGCTTTAAAATTCCCTCCTAATTCTATTTTGTCGAATTGTAATTTTCAAACTCTTTGTTCCTTAGCTTTATTTAATACTCAATATCCATACATACTATTTAGACATTGCATATTTCTACCATGTGCTTCGGCACCATAACCAATACATCTTAACCTCTATTTCTAATCATTTGTCATTCTGATTCACTCAATGATACATAACATCGCAAAAGGGATTTAGGGAAGTATTGGACTTTCAGTGGCGGTCTCAGAGTCAGATTTTGGGAGGGGCGATGGTCTGTTGCAGGGGGGTCTGGAGGATGCAGCCCCCATCCGGAAAGGGGCTCCGGAAAATTTGTAAAAATATGGCAAGATTTTGAGAGTTTTAAAGGCATTTTATTCATTTGAACAGCTGATGGACAGAATATGGACTGACTGTCACTTAGTGGTTGTGACGAACGGAGAAAAAGGAAAATCACTTATTATTATTACAATTAGTATCAGTGGAAACAGTTTTACACAATAATAAAAAATAAAAAAGCTAGCCTCTAAAGCTTGTCGTAAATATTGTTCGGCTAACTTACAAATAAAATATTCAAAATATATTTTGTATTCTTGTGATTGTATCAAAAACCAATTTAGAACTATTGAAAACAACTCAAAGTCTAATAGTAAAGGTTTGTGGGTGATAGTATTTTTCAATGGCAAGCCTCTGAAACAAGTCTCATCTTTCTAAACCTTTGACGATTTAGGTGGTTTTACGTTATCACGAACAAACGTCAAACTTTAGAGGTTTGGTCTGACAATGTTAGTTTTACGCTTGAATTGAAAGAGCTCAAAACACATTTTACCTTTTAAAATGTTAAAATTTACAATAAATATACAATACAAATTAGTCTATTAGAATGGAAAAAAGGACGTTCACATTATACATTGTAATAGTTTTATTAGGTTATAAGAAATAAAGTAACAAGTTATAAGGTTTTAAAAAGAATGTAATTACAAAGGGACAATATTTGCAATATAGTCCTTTCTTAGTCTCTGAATAGGTCAACCAGCCTTTATACCGATCATCGGTTAAATGCGATCTATTAAGAAATCGTTTTTCTAATTTCTCCTTTTTCATGTGTTCAGAAAATGGATAGGAATATCCTTGAGGGGGTATACTGTCTGATCCCAGAATTTTAGATATGGTATGATCATCAGGTTGTTTTCCAATATAGTTGGAAATGCCAGTTTTATTTGTAACGGTACTGCTAGTAATCTTGCCTTTAAAGTCGGAGCTTGGCATTTTATTACAATCCTTATTAATTGTTGATGATGTAGAGGTAGATGGAAATTCATTGTTGTCACAGCAAACCGGTTCTGGAGCTTCCTCTTTGCTTTTCTTTTCAACGCTCGGACTCTTGGCAGAGCTTTTCATTGTAGTATTTCTTGGGAAAAAATCGACAATTTTCCTTTTTCGGGTTGTTGTATCGGGTGCAGTCTTCAGCTTCAATTTGTTCTGGCTCTCCTGAAATAGAACACATTAAATAGCTCAATGCAATTAACGCATTCACTGCGATCGACCTGTTAAAACATGAAAATTGCATACGTTCCCATGTTTATTCAAAGATCCCATCTGCACTTGACGCAGTGAATGTGTTAAGTGGTGTACATCAAAGCAAATAAAATATCAACAACGACATTCGAAAAAAATTAAATTGTTAACGTATTCTTATTTTAGTGCTTGATTTAATACAATTTAATTGAGCTAAAAATTATGAAAATAATAGCATAAAATTATCAAATACTGTTATTCAAAAATACATTTGAAAGATGAATTACTAGGGCTGTAATAATAGAATCAGTTATTACATTATTGTTAACAAGTTATTATTCGTGAATAAAGACATAAAAATGATGTTATGGAGACAATAAGTTCAAAACTATTGTATTGATCATACCTATTAAAACAACCTAAATTATTAAATAATATACATATTTTTTTAAGATAAAAACTATAAGTACAATCTAACATGATCTAACAGGTAAATTTGATAGGCTGTACATAATACGTTGTACTCCGTACCCTCAAAAGGCACTCAGTATTCTTAAAATGTTACGTTTGTTTGTGAGTTAATAGCCTAAGCGGTAAGCCTGTGAATAATTCTCTATAGCCTACGGTACATCAAAACTACAGGTTTTCTTTTAAACCCAAGGCAGCTAAAGATATAAATACGAATGAGTTAAGGACATAATTAAAACAAACTTACCATGTCGATGTCGTCTTTTGCAGTTGCACATGGAAAAGGAAACGCTTGAGCAAACTGACACTTATTTATAGCCCTTTTACTTTGCCAGGCATTGATACACGGCCAATATTGAATATGTAGCGTAGCAACTAGCAAGGCTAGCAAGCAACGTCTGACTGAAGAAGATTGTCGACAAATTGTCGAGGTTTAAAATTGCAAATGGTTTTGGCGCACGCGCTCCTGTGTCGGGACGACCGCTGAGAATTTCTAGGTAAACGCTTGTTTGTTACGTTATATCAAAACTAACCGTAGGCTATTAAAATAATCTGTCTACGGACGTTTTTTCACACTGTTAGATTATTTTGTCCAATAATAGCAATGCATTAGTTCGATCTCACACTTCTGATTAATATGTATATTAACTTCTCAATTTTTCAGAAAATTAAGGTTTCGGGGGGGTAAGGGGCGATCGCCCCCATCGCCCCCCCTTTGAGACCGCCACTGTGCACTTTACATATTTTTCCTCTAATACGGTTAATATATTGTTATAGTTCATCATATAATTCTTCTCTATATATAAACTGAGACAACTTTACACTACAAATTAAAAACAACAAAGCTGGACTTAATACTTACTTCGCTGATGGCTGCATGGACTAATCATAAAGCCAAAAAAAACAAAAGAAAAACATTTTAAAACAGTTAAAACAGCACAATACGAGTATGTGAAGCTGTGTACTGTTACTGTTCGACTACATTTTCTTTACCTCGTATATGTCTACTATCAAGAAATATTTCCATTATATATTCCAGCTATTTACCCAAACTAAGATCCTTTTGTGAACAGATCTCTGACGTTATGCCCTTTCAAGCGTCTACAATAGATACCTACCGCGTGTGTTGCTATCAGCAGTTATAAAATGTGTAGAAGCATAAAGCATTTCTGAAAGCGGATATAAATCAAAGTATATCATTCTAATGCAGACACATACGGAAAAGTATTTTATCGCGGACCAAAGAATGAAAAAGAAAACCATCAAATAACCATTTTAGGTTAGTTCTAACCTCTGATAACGGTAACTTCTTTTGGAACTGTCGTAGTAAATCACAATAAAAACTTTTGCTTAGATTATAACGTAAAATGAATATATGCGGCTGTTTTATGCTCACTTTCCTGGTTTTCTAGTCAATTTTTAAACTGCAGTTATATAAGATAAATCATGTAAGAGATACTAACCAGATTTATATTTTAGTTGGTTCATCTCAACGTTAAAAGTTAAACGTTAAAAAAATATTCATATAAATAACAAGCATATACACAAAAAATGTAATTCTTTAATTTTATTTTTAAAATAGAACGGGAAATGAGATTTGGCATTAAATTTGAAATTTGATATAACATTGTCAATGATTTTTGTTTGTTAAAAGGCTTTTACAGGTATTATATATAGTTTGACAAATGACAGACATTAATATTAAAAGTCATGGACGTATAAACACAGATGGACTCAGTTATTTACATAAAATTGTGAAGTCAAAATTATTTGAATAGGTCACATTCTCAGCACCTTCAACTGTTGTCACATTTTGTTTTAAAATTTCTTATTCGCGAGTCGCTGAAAATATTACTCCGTTTTATACTCTACAGGTGCTATCAAACCAATTTCAAATAATTTATTGGTTAGATTAATATATTTAATTGTAATCAAAATATAAAGTCTGCACATAGTGTGCTTTATCATTTAACAATAGCGTATAATAGATATCAATCAATTATTTTATATGTAGAAGCACTGAAAAATATTTATAAATGGCAACGGTTGTTTACATTTCTCTGTCTTATGGATCTACGTCAAACTTCAAATGCTGTTCCATGTTTGTTTACTTTTTAGTAAAAGTTGTTTTTCGATATTTTGGCTGTATTTTGAGTGATATTTGTGAAAAGTGAAATAAAACAAACGAAATATTTACATCCCGATCTCTCATTTCATTTGTAAGTACATACAATTTACATTATTTAAGATGAGGAAATGAAGAAGCGTGTTTGTTTACATTTTAATAGACGTACCATTGGGTTTATTCATGTTCATTAATGTATTGAATAAGATATGAGTTCATGAAATTAGTAGACATTTTTAAATCGTAAGTAGACATCATCTGATTAAAAAAGATCTATTTAGTACCTTTTTAATTTAATATTTCTCATGGATGCAAATAAATTAGTGAAATGAATAAAACTTATTTATTTTTCTATGTAGGTTTCCAAATAATATTGACGATCGAACTATTTTGGTAGCAAATTTAGGAGAAAACATAAAGATTTTTTTATTGTATCATTATTTTGATACCTATTAAAAATTAACTTGAATTTAACTATATTTTATTGTATTAATTTTAAAGCAAATAAAATTGTATTTTAATTTTCTTATAAAGACGTGATTTGTTAATAGTTAAACTCATCGTTTTTTTAAATTCTTTGAACGTGTTTCTTATACATTATTACTACTTCCAATTTTTAAAATCTGAATAATTACCCACGAGTAAAAATTCAAGCACGCTTATGCTCATTGCAGAAGCATCACATTCTATCAAAGCTTCAAAACATTGTGTGTTAAAGGTATCTTATTGCTGTGTCCATCTATGTTTATACGTCCATGTTAAAAGTGCTAATATTTTTAATACAGCCTTTCAAAAGAAGCTTATATTTTGGTATCAGATTTATCAGTACCTACAAAACTCGAAGAATGTGAATTAAATGTCATTGTAAAATGCCTAGTATATATTGTAATAAGACATGGAATATGGAGGAATATAGATAACTTTCAACTATAGAATATTTACAAGCATAAGTTTGGTGAAACATATATCACCACTTTCATCAAGCAAAACGGTCTGTAGTGAGCAAGATATGTAGACCAAGCCACTTGTTTTATTGCCAATTTACACTTTTTATTCCACCAGGGAACAACTTTGTTTTTTGTTATATACTTTGTTTTTCCCATTGTAATTGTGGTGGCTTCAGTAATTAAGTTATTAAACAATTTTAATGTCTTCTTCAATTATAGGGATATTCGATATTTCTTCAGTACTTTTTGTTTTAAAAATGTTCCAGTTGGCTTGTTTAATTTTACATTTTGCAAAGGATTGGTCTTTGTTGTGGGGTTGCAAATTTTTGTTACTATTATTGGATAATGATCACTTCCATATAAATCGTCTACGGTTTGCCATGTGTGATTTAGTAACGTAGATGGATCAGAAATAGACAAGTCAATAGCTGAAAAATTTCCAGTAGCTGCGTCGAAACGAGTTTTAGCTCCGTCGTTCATTATTGTTAAATTCATGCTATTGATTACGTTTGCTAATAACTTTCCATTTTTAGTTGTTTTTTCGGAACCCCATACAAGATTATGGCTGTTAAAGTCCCCAAGAATTAATTTTGGTGATAGAATTTGCATAATTAAGCCGGAAAGTTCATTTGCTTGGATATTTTGATTCGGGGGAATATAAATGTTACATATGTTCATTTTTTGATTAGTACCCATTGTTACTGTTACTGCTATTGCTTCTAAGTATGTATTAATTGTGATTCTGTTTACTTGTAAATCGATTTAAGCATATATCGCAACACCGCCACTAGCATGATTTGTCTGTCTATTTCGATAGTAAACATTATATGACTTCAATTTATACGCATTGTTGCCTTTAAAATTAGTTTCTTGAAGACATATAATATCAGGTGAATATTTCCTCACAGAAGACACAAGAAACCTAATGCAAAAAAGAAGGGAAATGAAAGAAAAGCGTACAACGAACATTGCAGAGCTAAGGAATTTAAACAAAACCATTTCAAAAGCCATTAGGAAAGACATAAGGAACTTTAACACTAAGGAAATAACTGATACCGTAGAACAAAACAAAAGCCTAAAAGTTCTAAAACGAAAGTTGAAAATAGGAACGAGGAATATTTATAAGTTAAAAAATAATCAAGGACATGTCATACATGAACAACAAAAAATACTAAAAATCATCGAAGAGTGCTATAGAACATTATATAGTCGAGATGATCACATTCCCGAAGTAGAAATTCCAGCAATACTAAATCAAGGGTCAGAGGAACTTCCAGATATAACCGAAGAGGAAATTAAGTCAGCATTAAAAGGTATGAAGAACAACAAAACACCTGGAGAAGATGGCATTGTAAGTGAAATGATAAAACTAGGAGGCGAATGCGTCATAAAGGCTTTAAAAACCCTTTATAATGCCTGCCTCTTTGAAGGAAATACGCCAGAAAAATGGAATAATGCCATTATGATAATATTGCATAAAAAAGGAGATGTAACAGAAATTGGCAACTACAGACCTATCAACTTATTATCTCATTTATATAAACTCTTTATGAGAATAATTACTAACAGACTGGGACCTAAGCTAGATTTTCATCAACCTCTAGAGCAGGCCGGATTTAGGAGTGGCTTTGGAACAAATGACCACCTACAAGTAATAAAATCCTTGATAGAGAAAGTTATAGAATACAACAAGCCATTGATATTAATATTTGTAGACTTTGAGAAAGCATTTGACTCAGTCCAGCATAGCTCCATGTTAAGAGCTCTTACAGAGTGCAGTATTGACCATAGGTACACAACTCTTCTTCGAAATATATATGATAGCGCAACAGCTGCTGTAAAAATGTACTATGGTGACACATACACATTTCCCTTGGAGAAAGGTATTAGGCAAGGAGACACTATCTCTCCTAAACTATTCACCGCCCTATTACAGAGTGCTATGAGAAAAAGTAATTGGGAAAACATTGGATTAAATATAAATGGGGAATTTTTGAACAACTTGAGGTTTGCAGACGACATAGTCCTTATTGCAGATCAGGTAGATCATGCATGCCAACTTCTTCAAGACCTTCAGAGCTCTTGTGCACGAGTTGGCCTTAAAATTAATTTTTCCAAAACACAATACATGACCAACCTGGTACTGGCAAAAAACATTTCCACTAATGGCACGCAAATTGAACAAGTGTATTCCTATAAGTATCTGGGCCACGAGATTAAATTGGGAAGAGACAATCAAACAACAGAGTTAAAAAGGAGAATAGGACTGGCATGGGCAGCTTACCGAAAACTGAGGGAAGTCTTTAAATCAGCTATTCCCATGTGCTTGAAGAGAAAAGTTTTTGATCAGTGTGTACTTCCAGTTCTGACATATGGAGCAGAAACATTGACACTTACTTAAGTGGCACAGAGAGCGATGGAGAGGTCAATGTTGGGCGTATCACTCAGGGACAGAGTTTCGAGTCAGATAGTAAGGAGAAAAACTGGTGTGACGGACGCAGTTGAAAGAATTACAACCCTGAAATGGAACTGGGCAGGACATGTTGCTAGGGTCAGAGATGGAAGATGGACAAAGAAAATTTTAGAGTGGAGGCCTAGACACGATGCTTATCGTAGTCGAGGACGTCCTCCAACAAGGTGGTCGGACGATTTAAAGCGCATCCAGTCTAACTGGATTCAAGTTGCTCAAGATCGGATGCAATGGAATTATTTACGGGAGGCCTATGTTCAGCAAAACGCAAAATGCCTAATGATGATGATGATGATGATGAATATTTCCTAATCAGTACCTGAAATAAGGGTAGGCGGGTGTGAAAACTGTTTAAGTTTCCACTGTAAAATATTATTATACATAAATTATATTTTTATTTAAATAATTAGTTGATAAACCAACATGCTCGAGCAGTTGTTTAGTTAATTTTTTACTTATCTAGTACATTTAATTTTCATATTTCGATCTTCAGCCTGGGTATGTATTTCATTTATCATTTCTATAAGAGATGGAATATGTAGGGTATAGTCTTTAGCAATGCTTAATGCATCATTACTACCGTGAGTGTTCTCTAACAGATCAGTGAATTGTTGACTATCGAGTGGGAACTTGGGATTGTGATTGTCAATGAAATTGGTTATCTTTTGGGGCAATTCTCGAAATTCTAATGAGGGTTTATCTTTCGACTTCAACTTTTTCTTTGGAACTTTTGGAACAGGTGTTGGAAAGTAAGATTTTGGTTCCGAGGAATTAGTAATATCTGGTGTATCTTCTGGGCTACGTGTTGCAATTTCAGAGAAATTTCGTTTGGAGGTCGTAGGTTTAGTTATCGGAGTTGTTTGAAATTTAAAAGAAGCGGGTATGTCGGGATTGGGCTCATTAAATGTAGGAGTAATTGGTGTTTGTTCACATATCATTTCAGGGTTAGTAGTATTTGATATAGACTCACCTACATTATTGCTGTATAAGGAGTGGTTTAGAGAGGAAATTTATTGTTGTGATCTAGAATATGAAGAAGTTAAAATTTGGAGTTAAAGCCCGGCACATTGAGATGCAAAATGACCTGGTTGCTTGCACTTATAGCATAATGAATCTGTTGTAAGAAATATGCGATATTTTAAGTCATCATGATTAATTTCTAGAGTATCGGGAATTTGGAAACTATCTTCTGGAGGAGATAAGTACACCTGCCTTCGAAAACTAAGTATGTGACTATACGCTGGATCGGTTGCTCCAATTCGTAAGAATGTAAGGGGTGACATTAGCTGTAATCCAATGATTTTTAACTCGGTTTCCAATAAATTATGTGGAATTGTGGGACTTACGTTGGATAGAACAAGTCTTTGTGACGGGGTAACTAGCTTTCGTACTGGTATTACTGTGTTATTAATCTTAATAGAATTATGTTCTTTAAAAATTTGTCTACAGCTGATTTACTTGATAAGTATACAAAAACACGGTTGTTTGAAATTATGGATGAAAAAATTATGTTTTTTGGATCTACAAGTGGTCCCAGCTCTAATAAATAATCTTGTAATTTGAGGCCCTCTATTGCAGAAAAGATAATTGCCTGATCTTTGCTAGGAAAAGTTGTTGGTGAGTGAATCAATGCCGTGGAGTATTTTTTAGTGTTTGGTAAGTTCTCAGTCTCAATAATAACATTGCCGTTATTACTATTCATTTTGGTCGTTTTCGATTTTTCGGTTTCTCATTCGGCTGAGTACGGATCTGTTTTATTTAAAAGTTGACGAGCAACCAGATTTTGATAATTGCTCTTTTTATTTTAACCAAATTGTTAGGTTAGTTAGGACAATAAATTATTCAGTCTATTATCATGCAATCAAACAAAATCAAGGTTTTCTTTACTCACGTCCTGCACTTAAACAATCACTATAGTTCTAGATTTGCTATAGATTATCTGCATACATGTAGACTAGCAGTATTTGCAAATTCCAATAAATGTACAGTATTATTTTCATACGATTTTTTGGTTTAGTGAGATATTAATGTTGGTTCCTCTTGCAGCAAAAATGACAACCATTTATCGCAAAAAAAGTAAAATACAGGAGTAAGTCATAAACATTACAAACATCGTTCGAAATACCGTAAACAGATAAGCCCGAGATATACACCTAAACGATTCCCATACTCGTACGTATACGGCTCTCATACAGCTATGGCATAATGACGGGGAAAATCAAGCATCATTTATAAAGATAAGCGGTTAACTGCCTACATTGAACCGACGACAGCCGGCATTAATGATCGATGGCGAATCAATTTAGCATAGAAAGCAGTCAATAGGCATGTGACGTCATTTCCTTTGTGCCCTTATCACACTTCTAGTTCATAACCCACGAATAATGGTCAGAATGGAGCATACACGCATTATCGGGAACATTCCACCAATATACACGAATAAAATGCTCTTTTTCGACAAAATGCTTGTTTGGCACTGGTAAAGGAGTTAATTACTCAATTTCATACCGTAAATCACACAGGACATCGTAAATAACAAAACATTTTCAACTCGAAGAAAAAAATCATTAATGTACACACAATATGTGTATCATTAACAGGAAAATAAAAATGCATTCTAGAATTTTATTCATCTTTACTAATAATTAATCTTCATCGTATCTTTGCTATTTTAATATGAGAAGATTTTTATTTAAATTTCTGTGTTTAATTCGAGGTTCAATCAAGATTTGATCCCTTATGCCTTTTTGTGTAGTGAAAATTTCATATGAGTTAAGTAAAAAATGAGTTGAAAGATAAGTAAAAAAATGAGTTGAACCAAAGTGCATTTTTCTGAAAATCGAATTTTCCTAATTTTCCACAGCTTTTCAAGGTAAAGATGTAGGGCATACAGAAATAACATATATTAAAGTTGACGAATTATTCTCACTTCGCCGTTTATTTATATATATTTCGTATGAGAGATCTACGGAATTTGCTCCAACGAGAGATTCAGTACGCTCCATGGCTTATTATTAGGCAAAAAACCTACAATTAAAACATAATTTTAAGCAAGGAACCAAACAAGCTGGCTACGACTGTCTTCCTTTTTTTCTTGGGCGCAATCCTGAACTTTCCATCCATCAATCTAAAAGGTTATCTATTGAAAGAGAGCAGAGCTTAAATAAAATAGCTGTCAAAGGGTACTTTGACCTCATAAAAAGGTCTTTCTGTAGGCTTCATTTTTTCTTTTGTTGCATTCTTGCATTTATCGCCAAACCAATGATTTTTACGAGCACAAATTTCTGTTCCTCTTTCATCATTTGCTGCTGCTTCAATGTCTTCCTTTATTCTGACCCGGATTTTGTATTATATTTAAACAAAAATGGTTATAATTTCAACTATTATTTAAAAAATAATTGGAATACATCGTTTTATTGAAAAATTATATCTTTTTTATTACAATGTCCTTGAAATTACTAGTCCAGCTATCTCCTATATTGTGGTCCATCCAACCCGGAGAGTATGGGTTTGTTAGACCAATTGTCAAAAAAAATATTTCAAATTAAACAAGTAGTATTATATAAATGCAGTATTTCAGTATTTTCAAATGCAGTGAATAATGAAAGTCTATCATAACATAACATCAGAGTTTTTATTTCAAAAGAATTGGGCCAATAACCACCAAGTAAAGTCAAGATTAAAAAAGTGCTCTATCTCATCCTGAATTACCCTATTATAAAGTTAAGGGATAAAAGTACATACGTAAGTTAGTGAGAGCTAGTCTAGCGCGAAATAAAAATAAATATGAATATTTCTGTTTACTATTAATCCCGTCACATTTGGGTCCCAAAAAGCATCCATTCCCCAAAGCGCAATATAGTTTCATGAAAACTTTATAACTAAAAACTGCAATAAATCACAGTTTAACTAGCATTCACGTTGAAGACCTCACATGTATTGTAAACTGGCCGCAGCAAAGTTTCTGCGTTTTTTAGGGGTCGCCATAAATCTGTTTAAAATAGGATGGTTTTTTAGATATATTCCCTGTTCACTACTTCGACAACGCTGGACGCAGTGTACACATTTCGATACATGATATAAATCATACTTGCCGACTGCTTTTTGTGGATCAATATCACAAGAAAAATGACAATTCGCCATATCTTAAAAACTATTCAATCTTAGTCTCGGTTAAAAACAGTGCTGGACGATAAAGCTGTCAGGAGATAATAATTTGTCAATTCGTAGGCCGGAATGAAATTCCGGGGAGATAGCTCTAGCAACTAAATGTTTGAGTACTAACGATTTCTTTGGGTGTTAAAACTGTTTAGGTAAGTTAGTGACTCAATAAGTTTTCAACACGTTAAACGCTCTGTGTACATAATATATACACAGAAGCTGGGTAAAAGGTGCCATTTTTATAGATTTTATTTATGTGGTTTTTTATTAACGGTCTAAAATAATATAGGAACTGTAACATCATGTGTTGCGTGCTAGATCAAATCCTGGTAGTTTTTGGGTGATAGATTTGTTCTTTTGTTGTTCAATCTATTCTCGGGCCCATGTAGTCGTTAACCCGTTTTCTGCTAGTGTAACCGTATGGTCACACTAAATGGCCCGTCTTTATTCATTAAATATTCAATATTTAACACATCTATATATGCAAATTCTACAAGTTCTAACGAAAATTCGTTCTTAGAGGAGAAACATTTGTTAATATCTGTTTTATTAAAAAATAATTACCCTTATCGTTTATAAATAAAGAATTTTCACTAATCGACCCAATGGAACAGAACAACTTAGAACGAGATAGTACAGTATACACAAGGAATAATACGAGCAAAATAACAATACCATATTATATAAAAGGATTACTAAAGAAGCTTAAAAAATAGGAAATACCTTCAACCTTTCAACAACATTTCAATAAACAAAATAACACATTGAAATATATTTTATCTAAAACTTAACCTAAAAATGAACATGAAAAAACAAAAAATTGTATTTATAAAATATCTTCTAATTGCGATCATTTTTATTTAGGTGAAACATCAAGATCATTAAATGTTAGGATAAGTGAACATCAATCTTATATTAAAAATGGAGTATTTGATAGATCTCAAATATGGGAAAATACATGGGAAATACAGGGGAAATACATGGGAAAATGAAAATAGGGTTCAATGGAACGATTGAAGTAAATTCCTAAAAGAAACAGGTGGTAAAAAGAGAAAAATCAAAGTAGCTCATGGACTAATGTCATGGGCGCACTTCGAATTGGCGCCCAACGTGGGGCCATATCACCAAATGCGAAGGAAGGATCTGCCACAGAGTCTTAGTTCGAAGAACAGGAGTAGAGCTCCGACAACGAATTACCAGGGTACAGGAGACCCTATATGGGAGACGAAACCAGACTACCCGTGAATTGAAAATGTCTCATTTTTATTTGTTTCTATATGACATTTTCAGATCAATCGGCTAAGAGCAAAAATTGTAGATGTTTTAAGACGGGGCGATGAGCATCGGAGTGCGCATGAGTCCAAGACTATGGACCCCGATAACATACTGTGGAACTTAGACCAATAAAGTTTATAGACACGCCGTATGCTATACCCCTGTTCTAAAGAGTAAAATGTACCTTCAATTGTGTTTTATTCCCAATAAAATAGTAATTTCTCGTATGAGATTATTTAAATTTTGCATTCGACAACATAGCATTTATATGAAGATTGAGGTACTTTGCAACGATGGATCACAATGTTAAAACAGTTAATTGTTACTTATATTTCTTTTTTATATCTTCGTGTACTTACATAGTGTAACTAGGTTTAATTTCAATTTTTACTTCAGAATATAAAGTAATTAAAATGTATCTACAGTAAATTAAACAGAACAATCAAAAATATAGCCAGACGCAAATGCCAAAATAGGGAAAGAAGAAGTATTTAGACCAACAATAGAAAAAAATGGTAAACACAATGAAACTAATAAAAACGGACAATTCCTGATAGATTTCGCAAGAGAAAAAAAATATGATCATATTGAGCACATATAAAGACTAAAAACCAAATAGACCACTTGCTCATCAAAAAAGAAGAACAGGAATGTATAAAGAAGATAAGAAAATACAGAGGATCAGACGTTGACTCAGATCATTACATGGTGGGCATTAAAATTAAGCAACTGATACCAGTAAACAAAAACAAAATAAAAGAAAAGAAGTGACAGAGAGAAGAACAGAGACAAATAATAGATATATGGAGCAAAGAAAGAAGTAAAGAGGGTACTGAGAGAAAGAAGAGAAAACACATAGAAAATAAGCTAAAAGAAATAAAAGAGAATTACCGAAATAAATAAATAAAAACCTATATCAAGGTCCTAGAAATGAAAAAAAAAACTTTTCAAGCCATGGGACTCTAAGGCCTTTGGTGCTATTTTATATATAATATAGACTGCGGTAAACTGTTTATTATTCACCATAAAAAGAGAACAAATTCTAACAGACATATATATTTATCAAAGAATCACAATTTGACGACTGTGAACTATTCAACCAGAAGATAAATACTTTTCTTGCGAATTTCTAAGGTTTGCAAGTATAATAATATATAAGCTATCGCAGTACAAATTATCTGACTTTTGGCAAGTCTATATAAATTCGAACTTAAAGAAAAGTTTGTTATGGAAGAATCTAAAAAGATAAAGGAAGAAAGAAAAATTTTTCGTAATAATAACATCTTGATAATAATTTTTTTGAGCAGTGTATTTGTAGCATTTCCGTAAATAATATTTTACCGCGCCATCAAAATAAATCTATATTCCTAAATCTTGCAATCACCTATAAAATATAACTTAAAATGAAAACAAAGAAGGTCGTGAATTATACCGCTCTTTTTTCTACTTTTAATTCTGCGTAATTTAGATTTTTTCGGGATTTACATAAGCTATTCGGGAATAATTACCATAAGATCCTGATTTATTTACTTTTTAAGGAAATTGGATGTTAAATTTCTCAACCTTAATCTGGATCATGCTGATTACATTTTAATTGCCGCGATTATTTACCTCCACTTATTTTCGTCCTGTGCAATCTCCAAGTATTGATAATAGCTGGGACACTTCTGGATTCTGAATATAGTCCCCGCCAATAACATTGCAAATAAGATTTTATTTTTAATGTATTAAAATTATTAAAAAAAAAAAAAACAAAAATGACGAAATAAATATAAGGGGAAATGCGAGGGAAACATAATTCCAGCAAGTTCAACTTTAACATATTTATTTAGAGATTCGCAACCCTTATAACTAAATACAGGAATATAAACATAATCGAAAGATTATAATAAAAATATTTGGTTATGGTAAAAAAAGTGGCCATAAGTAAATATCCATATAAATCTGAAAAGAATATATTAACATTTTAACATAATATTTTATTTCCTAAAAATTAGTAAGAAAATTAAATAAATATATGTATACTATATCTGTACATATAGAAAAATATCTTTCGAAATCTACAAGTTATTGGTGCGTATTTATATTTTGACACATCTACAAATACCGACTCGTTAACTCGTTTACTCATCTCGAGTCCCGAGCGAATTTCATCTTCCTCCATCTTTATCTCCTTGAATGTCAAACAGTCAAGACGTTATTTTGTTTGAGTGGTCTCTTGATGAGGTAAGCCGAATAATTCCTTTTCTTTTATATATTTTCAAATAAATATTTATTTTAGACCCTTACCCGGGAGCCCTGATAGTTACTACAACTATGTTTATTGGGCCGAAGTTGTGTAAATAGATATGGCTTTATAATATGTGTTCTAAAACACAATCCTATATATTTTTATGGTGTATAGTATGTTCCTTCTAGATACACCCAAGGTTTTTGATAGCTAAGTACCTAGAGGGTAAAAAACAATTATATCCTTTCTTTACGCCCACAAGCTTTTGAATAATTCAGATTGTACCTATTTTATATTTTTTTTATTGATCAGACAAGAATATCTATGAACTAAATAACAGTGAAGTGATTTATTATTGATATTTTAATTCTAATAGGTATTCTACTTAATAAACAAATGTATTTTCATGTGAAAGTAGTTTCGAAATTTGGGATAAAAACACTTCTCATGGTAATTGAATACTTTAAACACAAATTGTTAATTTCTTTTCCTTTTTAACGTAGAATCTTTAAATAACTTTTTGTTCATTACAAAAATAATCAAAGGATAGTTTTGTTTTAAATTTTCCTTTTTATTTCCTTGAACTTGTTTTCTTACGAAGATACATATAAGGATGGCGCCCATTTTATTTTAATTTTAAAAATAATACAAACAGCTTCTATATGATTTTTGAAAGATCCGCACGCAACTCTACAAATACGAGCAGAAGGACCTATATTGTTTGTAGAAATAAGTAAATAGTTTGCTAACGTTAGAACATTTGCCCAAAACCCACATTTTTCTTTTGCTTTCAGAGAATCTAGTAATAGTCTGATCAAGAATACTATGACCCAAAAAATACATGGGGTAAATAAATATAGGGGGTTGTAACTGGGGACAGAAATTTCTGGGCTGGAGATAGGGTAAGCAAACAAACCGAAACGTGTGTGAACGGCTACTCTTGGTTTGGTTGAAGAATTGGGTCGTAAGTAAGTGAATAACAAAGGGACTGGAAAAGGGTAACTACAAAAAGAGAAATCAAAAAGTACTTACATAGATTTCTTGGACAACAAAACAAAAGAAGGTTCCCAAACTATTTAAATTGAACGCCGTTTACAAGAAGCTTCCTGCTGGATGAAAAGCAAGGCTTTCTCTCCTTGTATCACTAGCTGATGTATTTTCTTTAAGAAAGCTTTTTGGATCTAAATTCTACGAAATCACTGTAAAAACACATACAACCGTATCCCATGAGCTGCAAATTGGTTTTTGAGAAGTTGGAACTAATTCGGGCTTCGGGTTAACAAATTACAATCTTCAAACCTTGTCTTTTCAAACACTCCTTGAAACTATGTGGACCTTTCAAATCGTTGTAACGCTTCTTACAAATCTCCCACATGGGACACAACACATACAACAAATCGGTGATTAAATCAATAAAACTGACACATTTGCTTTTGATTAGATTCACCTCTTCACAAAAAAAAATTACCGGTTTTTTTAGACTACCACGCCGTGGTTTATCCCCTTCAAGATCTAAATTCCAACTTTACTTGACCTCGCTCTCTCTCCGTACCGACTCTCTGGCTTTCTCACCCCTCTCGACCAGTTTTCGCAGGAGCGAAATGCGTGTGGACGAAATAGCAAAATATCGTGGAGTTAATGCCACTTTATTACTGTTACTTAAACCCATAGGACTAATCTGGGCTCAAATGAAGGGATATGTCGCGAGAAATGATATAACATTTAAACTTCAAGAAGTTCGTTTATTATTATCTGACTCCATATCAAAAATTTCATCTGACAATTGGCAAAAAGCTATAAGACGTGTTATAGCAGAGGAAGACACATTCTGGAAACTTGATATGTTAATAGAGAAAACAATAGAACCAAATGAAGAAACTGATCATGATGATGCCTCCTATTGGAAGAAGACAACTTATGTATTCAGGTATGTAAATGTACATTTTATGATGTATTGAATTTGAGGTTTGTCGGGGTGATCATATTAAAGTCGAGTAAAACTTCAGATAAACACTGCATTAACTAACCCTGTATTTAGACCTTTGCTATAAAATTTGTGCTATCAATCATTTTCAAATGTACTATAATAGTGTTAAAATATGCAAGAAGAGTACAAGGAAAATAAAACCAATGTTAAATAAAAATTATTTAAATAATTTGATCAAATACCTTGCAAAAATGTCATTAAATATAAGTGAAAAAAAAAATAATACCAAATATAGATATCGCTATGCTCTACTCTGACAAATTTGTAAAAAAAATGCTCAATCCAAATTAGATCATGTGGAGCGAATCACCAAGATTGTTCTGTTAAAAAAAAGTACAGTTCCTAAGACTAGGCCTTGATTTAAAAAAATAAAATATTTATTATTGAATAAATTTTCTAAATCTAAGTTAACAGCTTCACATCACACCATTCTCCGACTGATTGTTTATCTATTGTTGTCTCCTATCTACATATATTTCATCATTACGCTACACATAAAGTGTCAACCACTACGGCTTTCAACGTCTTCGAGAACAAAATGGAACTTTACTATAATCTTTATCTGTTATTATGTCTATATCGAGACCGCATATCTTCGGTGCTTGCCTTTCCATTCCCTTTCGGTTAGTTTTATCGTTTAGTGTTTCCGATTCGTGCTATTGTCTGCCAACATTTCAATGAAGATCATCTTCGCGGCGAACGCCATCCAATCTTAACCATAACGGCGGTTTTTGTAGGAACGGCCAAAGGAGTTTACAGTAATGATTTTATCTTTGGTTGTTTGGCTCTGAATTCAATTTTGGAGTTTTGCCGTTATATTGCTTTTGATATTTGGGAAACTGTGATTCTAAATAAATTTCGGGAAGGGTTCGTTTTTGCGACGGGTTTTATTTATGAACGACCTTTTAAAATAATAAAAAGTGTTTTGTTAAAAAAATTTAAAGTGCCGTAATTTGTTGCTTCGAGAAAAACTTAAGTAAAAATTATATAACAAATAAAATACGAAAAACTGTTCTCTATTTAAACTTCACAAAAATCTGCTAGTTATTTTATAGTAGTTGTAGTAGTTTCCACAACTCAAATTATGTTTCTAAAATTATTTTCACAGTGTATCGTAAAAATATTTGTCTTTTCTTTCTCAAAACCCCTAACGCTATTTAGGGTTGCCAACGTGCACATTAGCGATAAACCCTTTATTGACAAATTATGGAACTCGAATATTAAGAAACCATATACAAGATGGAGTCGCACAAAACAACCGGAAGAACAATTATATTTTAGAGCCAAAAATTCAACAATAGACGATCTATTTACAATGAAAATAATAATCGAAAAGCGACAATTAAGAAATAGGGAAACAAATATAGCTGTAATATACAGTTGAGTTCATGGTTCTTTATCCGTGCGTAATCATTTAAAACAAACGATATAAGTAGGAAATTTACTCCACGGAACAGCAAGTGACAGAAAGTGGCTACTGCTCCGATCACGGATTGTATTATAAAATTTAACGTTATCAAATAAATAGAATGTAAAATGTTAGTTTTGCTTTAAAATTTTGATGCAGAATATAGCCACATTTGAAGTAGCTTAATAAATTCTTTTAATATTATTAGTGATTAATAAATAAAAAAAAAGTTATACAAAATATAATTAAATATACAATAATATTTACAGTGTGTTGATGTAATAGGTAACAAGTAAAATGAAACATAAACGGTAAATGGTAACAAGTAAACTGATCACTACGCTATCACTGTGATAGCGTAGTGATCAGTGAACAGTGTAGTAGTGTCTGGAGGCTTGGGAGACTGAGACCTCGGAAGCCCTGAGGAAGGCATCAGAGAGGATGCCGAAAGCTCGGCAAAATGGATTACGACGCGGTTCAACCCGGAAGACTGCTGAGTTTGATATTAATTTTAGTAATATAAAGAAGTATAAGTTAGATACATAGTATATATAGAATCAAAATGAAAAAATTATTAAAAATAAATTTAATTCTTGTCGCTTAAACATTACTGCCAAATTTTTGTAAAACTTTCGTGATATATGATATCGTTATGGGAGGAATGTCAGCTAAATTGTATACATAATATCATAACATAAAGAAATGTTTTGAAAGTAAACTGATACATTTAATAAAGCATTCTTTAAACAATGAAACTAGTATTCGAAGCCAATTTCAAAGTAAATTGAGCAGTTGTTCTCCAATACAATAAAGTATCGAGCGAAACAGAAGTTCGTCAAAAATATCGACGTCATTCTCAAAGTAAATTGTCCCGTATGTTGTGGTCAACAGTGCGGGCATCAACCTCTGTCCGTCTTGGGGAAGACCAACTAGGAAATGAGAAATCACCGACGGTCTTTACACAGATTAAGGGCAGCCCGCATTTGCTAACAACCCATTTATTTTTCGTTTCTTTGTGACAAGAAAAATACCGGCGATTACGAGGTAAAATGTGTAACAAAATGTGATGCGATGGTCTGTGTTTAGGAAAGAAATAGGAAAGGTAAAAACTGCATTTAATGTTATGGATTCTTTGAGTTGCGAATGGAGAGCCAAAATCAAATTTAAATATTGAGATCTAGATATTCTTGAATTATAAATAAAGATTATAATAAAAAATCACAAAATTTTATAATAGAGTACATACATTTAAAATGTTTAACCGGATGTTTAACCATATGAAAGATGGTTTATTCAGGGCAAAACACAATTTAAGGAGATATGGCTAGTATAGTATGGCTTTTAGTATTATTAGAGACAATGCAATTAAAATTAAAATACTTGGAAAAACCTCAGGATAAAGTTTGAAATTTAAAAGATCTAGTGATATATACCCATAAGTAAATAAAACGTGTTAGACACGTGTGGAAGAGACACATTTTGTGTAAAAGTAGTATTGCATCAGAGCTTAATACGTTTTCTCGTTCCAAAAGCGTTACAGCTCCAATTGCATCTTGACCTCTTGTAATTTCTGCTTGCAATATAGGCGGCCTCCAATATTTCCCGTCTAGGTCTTTTCTCGGCAATATGACATCATCCATCCTCACTAAAGAACCATACCATTGACATCTCTGGAGTTTTGCGAACTCTTAGATGTATACTTTTTTGAACAGTTGGTACAGTTTATGGTTATATCTAGATCTCGATATATATTTTTTGTTATCGGTCAAAAGATCTTACTCAAAATTTTTTTGTTGTGTTTCGTAACATACTATTGGTCTAATGATAGTTTTATAGACCTTAATCTTCGATTTTCGATGTAAAATTTTGGAGCTGAATGTGTCTATCAGAGAGAAATAGGCTGTTCTTTTCCCTTTGTGTTTAATTCGACCGCTAGATTTGTGAAGCTAGATTTTCAACATCATTCTCTGCTCTGATCTGTTTTCTAGTTCTCTTTATTTTTGTGTGTGTTATATGTAGATATTTTCTATGGGATATATTGTTTTTGTGATCGTTGACATTCATTATTCAAAAGCCAGATTGAACAGTGTTGGAGCCAGCCCATCGCCATGCTTTTTATCTTGGACTACGTTTTCAGAAAGATCAATCTGCATGCTGACCGTTGGTGTTGTTCAGTCCATAGTTGCTTTTACTAATTGATATTCCCTGATAATATTTTTACTTAAATGTGCCTTAAATATTCCCTGATGATGGTAATTGCGGAGAGATGCGATAGAGAAATAATTAAAGTATGTCCCTTTTTTTTGCAGATTAGGTAAACAATAACCGTTTTAAAATCGCTAGGAATTTTTCTTCGTTCCATATGCTAGCTATGAGTATGTATGGATGGATAATTTCCATAGTTTTCTTTTCTTAGCTGTCAGCTTCCAATCTCTGGTTGCCATCTCTCTGCCACCTTCCATCACTACATCTCTCTATTTCTTTCTTGGTCTTCCTCTATTTTTTTTTGCTCTCAGGTACAACCAATATTCTTAACTTGTCTATTAGCTTGCATTATTCTAGATTTCTAGATTTGGACAGCTGTCCAATAACTAAATTTGACCATCCAATCACTAAATTGATTTTTTAGGATTGTACTAAAATGCCTAAACTTAGAAAATACGATAAGAATAAACTTATAGAAGCTGTTAAGGATGTCTAAAATGGCACTGAATCGTATGGAACAGTCGAAAAAAAAATGGAATTCCAAAGTCCACTATATAATTTAAATCAAAACATCCGGAACATAAAGATACACTTGGACCGTCTCCTATTTTAACTTGCGAGGAGGAGAGTACTCTGGTTAGGTACGTTCATTAAATTTATCATAATCCATAGCATTATTTGATTTTATATATATAAGCGAGGTTCCTACAGCCTCTGCCGTTTCTCGCATTTCGACCGCCATAGTTTTCTGTCCATCCATTCGTCTTCTCTGATGGCTCTATCTCTCATTATGTGCCGTACATTTTCTTCCCAGGCAACTGAAGGCCTTCCCCTTCTTCTTCTTTGTTGTGGTATGTAATTTAAAGCTTTCTTTGGCCATCTATATTTATTCATTCGTTTCACGTGACTATACCACACTAGTTGTCTCGTTTCAATTCTATCTACACTGGAATATACAGTATTTGTCCTCCTTCTAATATCTTCATTCCTGATGTGATCTTTTTTGGATATACCACACGCTCTCCTTAGAAAATCCATTTCTACTACTTCTATTCTTTTTCTATCCTTCTGCGTTATCTGCCAAACCTCAGCCCCATAAGTCATAATAGGCTCTACCAAGAGCCTATTGATTTTACATTCAATATTCCAGATGGATACAAGAAACCTCTTCAAAAGGTTTTCCCAAAAATTCTAACCACTAACCACTAAATATGGATGGTTAAAAGTAAGTAACCAAAAAAATGTATTATAATCTGTATTTATCTTTTGCTTTCTTTAGAGATTTTTAAACCGACATCTAGAGGTTTCTAAAAGGACAAGTGAAGGTGTGACGGCAGCTAGCGCTTGTGTATCTAAACGAGACATCAAAAATTGGTTTAAAAATATTGAAAACTATGTTAAAAACAAAAACATCTAGAAGAAGTTCTAACTGATCTATCAATAATTTTTAATGGAGATGAGTCAGGATTTCAAATATGTCCACCTACAGGAATAGTATTTGCTATGAAAGGTTCAAAAAATGTTTATAATGTTGAAAAAAGCTGTGCAAAAGAAAACGTCACTGTGATGTTTACGTTTTCAGCAGACGGCACAATTTGCGTTCTATGGTTATTTATCCTTATTAACGTATTCCACAAATACCTTGGAGCATGGATCACAGAAGATACTGATCAGACAAAAGAAATAAGATGCCGCATTGAAATTGCGCGGTCAACTTTTAATAGAATGAGAAAACTTTTTTGTAATCGCGATATCAATATATCGCTCCGGATAAGAATGCTTCGATGTTATATTTTCTCTACCCTTTTGTATGGAGTTGAAGCTTGGACACTTAAAAAATCCAACATTAAAAACCTAGAAGCATTCGAAATGTGGTGTTACCGACGCATTTTGAAAATATCATGGATGGATCGCAAAACAAACGAACAAGTTCTCGAACAACTAGGAAAACAATGCGAAGTTTTAAATTCCATAAAGATCAGGAAATTGAAATACTTGGGGCACATCATGAGAGGTGAAAAGTACGAACTACTAAGGAATATAATGCAGGGTAAAATCAAAGGTAGAAGAAGCGTAGGAAGACGTAAAATCTCGTGGCTACGCAATCTCCGTGAGTGGTTTGGATGCAGTTCAATTGAACTATTCAGGCGAGTAACCAATAAAATTATAATTGCCAGAATGATTTCCAATCTCCGATAGGAGTGGAACTTGAAGAAGAAGAAGAACGTATTCCAGAAGAAAAAGTTGCTAAAGGCATTAATCCTAAGTAGGGTGTGGGCAGAAGCGATAATGGTTGGATGACTGCAGAGATATTTTATATTTTATATTATTTTTTACCCTCCCCCCCTAATTGAAAATAATATTAAGCTTCCAGTTATTCTTTTTGTAGATGGGCACAAGAGTCTCTTAAGTTACCAATTACGTCTATTGTGCAATGAACTGCAGATTGAGGTAATTGTACTTTATCCTAACGCCACAAGGATTTTACAATCATCTGACATTTCTATTTTCCGCCCACTAAAAGAAGCCGGCGGCAGTCAGTGAGAGAATGGGAAGAATAGTATCAAGGAGTGAATAAGGTTGTATTTGCTTCTATATTGGAGCAAGCTACAAAGAAAGCTGTAAAACAGAAACAGTGGTAAATGATTTCAAGGTTTGCGGATTGTTTCCATTTAAACCAGATGCTACTGACTACACAAAATATTTGGATAAAGAAGTAGTAAAATATTTAATTATTTCAGATCATCAAAAGAATTCCAAGAGGGGCTATAATACTTTTGTAAATATCTTAGGTCCTGACAAAGCTCATAACTTAATAAATTTAAAAGAAAATCCAAAGAATAATCTACCTAGCGACGATAATTTGAATTTGTTGTTTAAGATCTGGAATGTTTTTGAACATGATCCAAAACATTCGGATAATCCAATGTTTTTAAAAAAATTCTAAAAATATAAAAAATACAAACAATAATATTATTCAAAATATAGCTATCACATCTCCCGTTAAAAATACTGAAATAAAAACATCAGAACAAAGTGATATTGAAAATGTAAATGTTTCTGAGGGTAGTAATACCAATGATATCAATATTCAACAATATAAAACTAATGTTTATGAATTACCCTCTAAAAGTAAAATTATTGTTAAACACGAATTGTTGGGTAATTTTTTAACTTCTACTGTACCGGAAAGAAAAAATAAACGTAACACAGCACGACTTTCTTTTGCTATTATATCTGCACAATATCAAGAAATGTTACGAAAAAAAGAGAAGTTAAAAGAAGAGCAGGAAAAACAAAAACAAGAAAGGAAACGGGAAGAAGAAGAAAAGTTAACAAAAAGAATTCAAAAAAAGTCAAATGTTTCATTTGTTCAAATGATATTCAATCGAATAAATTAAAATACGATTACTGTAGTCTTTACTATCACTAATGTTGTATTCCTGTTAAGCATAGACAGTATATATCTAACGATGGTGATCTAATTAAACAGTAACCAAGACAGTGAGGATAAAGATTTGACGAACTTTTCAATCAATACAAAGAGGCACAGAAGTAATTATAAAACTTAATTGTGTCAACTGTATATAGGTACCCCATACCGCACAGAAATCTCTGGTTTTTCTTGTAATTTTCATTTGTTTCTAGTTTGTTATTGTGTTAAAGCAGTTGTTTAATAACTATAATTTTTTAACTATTGTTACGAAAATGCATTCAGCGCGGCCCGTCTAACGGTTGCATCTCGAGGCATCTCGACATCGAGAATCATCGATGGATAGATGCCTCGAAGGCAAGAGAACGATCGGTCACGTATACGCCTAGAGGTGGGAACTTTCTAGAAAATAGTAACTTTGATATAGATATATATATATATATATATATATATATATATATATATATATATATATATATATATATATATAAGAAATACTGGATATTATTGACTGTCGATATAAACAAACAACACAGTTTATTAGGGTTGCAGTCAGAATTATTGGCCGGGATGTTAAAAAAACACTCTTTTGACTTTTTGTCGAGCTTTCGGAATATTTTTATTCCTTTTTCAAGACACTGTAAAAGACAATTATGTAAGTATTTAAAAATAATATCACCATTCTTCAGTGTAACTTACTAGTCGTTGAGATTATTTTTATAAGCATTGAACACTCAACATTAATACCACACATTAAAATATACAATTGTGGACATAATACATCATAAAATTTTTTTAAAAATTTGTTGTTAAAAATAGTAAAACTTGATTGATGGCATGTTTTACTGGTGTATATTAACTCATACAGAGAATGGAAAGAAAAAACAGTGTAATTAATATGTAATTAGGTGTAAATTGATGTTATCTTTCTTTACAAGCATTACTAGAGGCCTTTCTTAGGTGTCTATAATTTTTAACCTGTCTTAATGGTATGCAACATATTATACAGAGGTGTAATTTTTTTGTACAGGTAAATATTTATTTTATTTTTATTTTTGGTGTTTTTCTAGTAAATAACAATAAATGTTACTTAATTTGTCTATATCGGACTTTTTATTGATACAAGATGTGCTAGATTTTATGAAACACATTTCCAAAAAAACACGTTTTAAATGGTTCTTTTCTTTTGCCAAAATACAGGAATCATCGAACCTGAACTCATGTTTTAGAGTTAGTGCATGTTCTGTCAATGCACATGCATTGATTTTTTTGGTTTTTATGTCACTGCGATGTGATATCACCCTGCTGTGAAAATTACGAGATGATTCTCCTATGTAAATTTTATTGCAGTTACTACACGGTATAGAATAAACAACATTCGATGACTCCTGTATTGTGAAAGGATCTTTTGTCTTTGTGTAAAGCTTCGATACTGTTTTCATATTTTTGGTTGTAATTTTTAAGCCACTAACATTTTTAAAGACGTTCATTAGCTTAGGTGTCAAAAATGGAATATAGGGTAGGCAACCATAAGTTATTTTAGATGGTAATATTGCTGCGTTATGTGTCAATGTCAATTGTCGGATCTCATTGTTATGAAAACTTTGGTTGACAGAAACTTGTGAAGGAAAAGGAGAACCGAAAATGAGTTTGTTTAACAGCCCTATGGGATAAGAATTCTCTTGTAGTGTGGATCTCAACTTTTTTAGTCCCTTGTCTCTGAATTCTGTGTGTGACAAATTGATAACCCTAGTTTTTAAAGCCAAAACCAAATTTGTTTTCATCTTAGATGGATGTTGAGAATAAAAGTTTATGAAACGGTTACTGAAACAAGGTTTACGATACCACTCCGTCTTTAGCATGCCATCATTGCCACGATGGATTAGCATGTCTAAAAAAAGAATCATATTATCAGCCTCTCTCTCAACCGTAAACTTTAGGTGTTCACATTGGGTATTAAAAGTGTTTAAATTTACAACAAGAGAATTCTTATCCCATAGGGCGGTTAAACAAACTCATTTTCGGTTCTCCTTTTCCTTCACAAGTTTCTGTCAACCAAAATTTTCATAACAATGAGATCCGACAATTGACATTGACACATAACGCAGCAATATTACCATCTAAAATAACTTATGGTTGCCTACCCTATATTCCATTTTTGACACCTAAGCTAATGAACATCTTTAAAAATGTTAGCGGCTTAAAAATTACAACCAAAAATGTGAAAACAGTATCGAAGCTTTACACAAAGACAAAAGATCCTTTCACAATACAGGAGTCATCGAATGTTGTTTATTCTATACCGTGTAGTAACTGCAATAAAATTTACATAGGAGAATCATCTCGTAATTTTCACAGCAGGGTGATATCACATCGCAGTGACATAAAAACCAAAAAAATCAATGCATGTGCATTGACAGAACATGCACTAACTCTAAAGCATGAGTTCAGGTTCGATGATTCCTGTATTTTGGCAAAAGAAAAGAACCATTTAAAACGTGTTTTTTTGGAAATGTGTTTCATAAAATCTAGCACATCTTGTATCAATAAAAAGTCCGATATAGACAAATTAAGTAACATTTATTGTTATTTACTAGAAAAACACCAAAAAAAAATAAAATAAATATTTACCTGTACAAAAAATTACACCTCTGTATAATATGTTGCATACCATTAAGACAGGTTAAAAATTATAGACACCTAAGAAAGGCCTCTAGTAATGCTTGTAAAGAAAGATAACATCAATTTACACCTAATTACATATTAATTACACTGTTTTTTCTTTCCATTCTCTGTATGAGTTAATATACACCAGTAAAACATGCCATCAATCAAGTTTTACTATTTTTAACAACAAATTTTTAAAAATTTTATGATGTATTATGTCCACAATTGTATATTTTAATGTGTGGTATTAATGTTGAGTGTTCAATGCTTATAAAAATAATCTCAACGACTAGTAAGTTACACTGAAGAATGGTGATATTATTTTTAAATACTTACATAATTGTCTTTTACAGTGTCTTGAAAAAGGAATAAAAATATTCCGAAAGCTCGACAAAAAGTCAAAAGAGTGTTTTTTTAACATCCCGGCCAATAATTCTGACTGCAACCCTAATAAACTGTGTTGTTTGTATATATATATATATATATATATATATATATATATATATATATATATATATGTAACGATCTTAGGAGTTAGTTTAGTTGATAAGATAGTACCGAACTGTAAAGTTACAAATAAATATATTTATATAAATTCGAACCGCTCGTTTTATTTAAAAACGGTACACTATTTTTAATAACTATATATTGACAAATAAGATTAAACACTTTCTTCAAATCCTCTTAGCCATATTGTAATAAACTGTTTAGACTACGTTTTGTATAAATTTCAATTCAATCTGCAGAGAACAATGTGAATTACGAATTTTTATAGTTGAAATTTTCTTAAGTGTCCAATAACTGTATGGAATACCCTCTATCTTTAAAAAGGAAATATTGTAAAAAACTGTATATTTCGCTTTTTTCCAAAAATGCCTTATTGCACATTAAGGAATAAAACATTTTGTGCATCTAAAGAAGTACGCACAGCAATTTTTTTTCATTAAACGAAAAATAATGTCGGAATAGGGTTTGGTAAATCCTCTTAAAACGTAATATCAACTACCATCTGGTGTCCAATTTAATACGTGCCGGAGTTTTAAATCGCGGCAAGTAGATTAAAGTTTGAATAATATTTCGCATGTGTGTTATTTCTATTCTTGCGGGAAATATGATTTTTCCCATACTTACCCTATACTTTCTTTCGTTATGTCGTTTTCCATTATTTGGGTATAAAACAGAAAATCGGGGTCCTGTAAGTTTTTCTATTTTTTATTAAATTTCACAAAAATCAAAATTTTTCAAACTACGTAAATATGAGTTTTAATAATTAAATATGGAAAAAATAATATTGAAGAAATTAATTATTTTATACAATAATTCACTCAAAATGGGGATCTATAAATTAATGTTAAGAAAACTCAGTATCTAAAAACAGGAGAACATGATGCGAAATATATAAAATCCAAAGCAGGGGACATAAGAAAAATACGATGCCGCTGATATTTAGGATTTCAATTGAATGAAGATGGAAAAGCTAATACAGATGCACAAAACAAAATAAGAAGAGGTAATTCATTATTAAAATTGGTTTATCCAGACACATGATTTAAATTTTCATTAATTGAGCATCATTTTGTTACAACATTTACTTACATTTTTTTCCTTAATTTTTAAATTGTTATCTACTGAAACAGTGCTAACTTAATAGAAATTACTTACTTAACAGTTTAATTACTATTTATAACTGGGAATAAGCCACAATTAAAGATAAAAATACGTTTATTGACGTTTCAATTTCCAATTCGGAAATCGTTCTCAAAATACAAACAGTAAATTAAACAAATTTTGTTTTTTGTTACATAGTGAAAAAATTATTGCGCTCCTGGGACGACTTTACTTATAAGATAGTTCATTCGATTACATGAAATCAACTTTAACCTGAGAATATCCGTCAGAAAAATCATAGCATGTAATTCGTCTTTAAAAAGACAAACACATTGCATGATGACAGTAAAATTCTCCTGTTAGTGATTCCATAGTAAATTATGAGGGAAAAACCAGGAAAAAAACCTCATAATACTATCCCGACATTGTAAGTATTTGTTCGTGAATTTAGTTTACCTTCAACAAACATCAAAATTCTGATTTTATATGTTACGTTATTTAAAAAACATAAATGATGTATCCTCTATATGTTACTGACTTACTAAGGTATAATACTGGTATTTTCTTATTAATAACTTCCTCTTTCAATATTGGTAACCAGATCCTACTACATTCGGCCGAGGAATTTGCTACACAATTGGCATCGTTTAGCATAATTAGAGCCGCTTCTTTGATTTTTCTTTTTTTACCATCCGTTTCTTTTAGGACTATATTTGAATTATTCCATTGAACCCTATGTTCATTATCCCATGCGTGTTTACATATTTGAGATCTATCAAATTCTCTATTTTTAATATAAGATTGATGTTCACTTATTCTAACATTTAATGGCCTTGATGATTCACCTAAATAAAACTGATCGCATTCACAAGGTATTTTATAAATGCAATTCTTTGTCCTTTCTTGTTCATTGTTAGGTTTGGTTTTGGACAGAATAGATCTCAACGTGTTTGTTGTTTTGAATGTTGTTGAAATGTTGAATTTATTTCCTATCCTTTTAAGTTTTTCTGATAATCCTTTTATGTACGGTATTGTTATTTTCCTCATATTATTCATTATGTATGCTGTAGGATCTCGTTCTAAGTTGTTCTGTTCTATTCGATCGATTGTTGAAAATTCCTTATTTATAAACGATAAAGGCTAATCATTTTTTAATAAAATAGATGTTAACAAATGTTTCTCCTCCAAGAAAGAATTTTCGTTAGAACAAGTAATTTTGGCTCTATCGTATAAGGATTTAATTATTCCCTTTTTTACATTAATATTGTGATTTGATTTGAAATTTAAATATCTATTGGTGTGTGTTGGTTTTCTATACACCTGAGTCTCATATCCAGTATCGTTCTTAGAGATTAAAACATCCAGGAAAGGTAGCGTGTTATTATATTCCTTTTCCATGGTAAATGTTATTGTCTCTTCTTTATCGTTTATATCGTTTAGGAATGTGTCCAACAACTCTGATCCATGAGGCCATATTGAGAATACATCATCTACATACCTCCACCATACTGTGGGTTTGAAATTTTGTTTAGAAATGATATTTGTTTCAAAATCTTCCATAAATATATCGGCTAAGAATGGAGATAAACTAGAGCCCATTGCTAGACCAAAATGTTGTTTATAGAAGTCATTATTTAGTTGAAAATATGTATTATCGGTACATAATGTTAATAACTCCATTATTAATTAATTTACAATGCCACAAGAAAATAGCTTCAGAACAATATTACTTAACAGTTTGTTTCGTTTGTATATATATATATATATATATATATATATATATATATATATATATATATATATATATATATTGTATATATATATATATATATATATATATTGTATATATATATATATATAATAATGTTTTTTATATATTATTATTATATATACAACAATTAAATGCAGTTTCAGGAGCGGTAGGCTTAAAAATGAACTACAGCAAAACAAAAATACTGAGCCGAGACTAGAGAAATATAACAATACAAAATCATACTATAGAAAATGTCGACCTAGATGTATATCATAGGATATGTTATCAAACTAAGAAAACCAAATAAAGATGCTGAAATTTAAAAAAACACCACTGGCATGGGGCGCTTTCGGAAAACTAGCATATATCTTAAAAAACACCTCCATTCCTGTAAACTTAAAGAAAAAGGTGTATAACACATGCATACTACCAGTTTGTACAAACGGCTTGGAGACAGTAGCCCTAACCAAAAAATCTGCTAAAACATTAGAAACAACGCAAAGAGCAATGGAACGAATCACGCTTAGAATATAACTAAGACACAAGATTAGAAACACCGAGATAAGACGTAGAACGAAGATTAGTGATATTGTGGAAGAAATTACAAAAATGAAACGGCGCTGGACAGGTCACGTAGCCCGATATAATGACAACAGGTGGATACAAAGAATTTTAGAATAGAGACCAAGCACGACAACAACAAGCATGGAAAAACTTCAAAAAAGATGGGTAGATGACATAAGAGCAGTGGCAGGCAAACAATGGATTAGATTGGTGCAAGATAGAGAAAGATGGAAGCAATTGGAAGAGACCTATATTCAGGAGTGGATTGAAAATGGTTGACAACGAGTTATACATTAGTTACCAAAGGCCTTTTGATGTTAAAAGGAAAGATGAAGCCGTTATGGAGATGAGAAATATATGGCAAAACACACCAAAAAAGTTTTATGCCCTATTTTATATGTAATGTACTAAACAGTTTACATTTTTATTAATAACATTTATTTTTATCCCCCTTGTTTTCTACATATATATATATATATATATATATATATATATATATATATATATATATATATATAGTATATAGTATATATATATATATATATATATATATATATATATATATATATATAAACTTTTGTATGTTATATTGAAATACTTGAACTATAATAAATATTGCTTCATGTACGTAAATGAAAAATACCATCCCTTACAGAAGTACTCTGGCCATCTCGTGTCCATGCAATATATTTGAATATAATAAAAATTTCCTTTTTATCTTTGAATAGACACTTTTCAATATTACTCCGGATTCTCCCTTTGCTTCTTCGCATACCTTTCGATATGCCCGTGGACATTACATCAGAAGAATTCTTTTGTCATGTTCAAAGTCTCGTATTATGATGTTCTTTATTATTTAAAATATTTTTGTTTTTAAAACAAAGCCAAGCCTAACATATAGCCTAAGAAAAATAATGTTGGAAACATATGTTCAACATTATTTTTCTTGCTTTCGTGACAATATTGTTTGTTCTGTATTATGCGTAAGTTTTTTCTCTTTTTAAATTAAATAGTAATTAATTTATATCGACAAATAATGATGAGTTAAAAAAAAAGCAATTTATTTAAATATATTCAATAAAAAATGTTTTTACAGTATAATTTATGTTCTTTAATACGTTTTTTTTTTATATAGTGTATCGCACTTAAGATAAAAACACATCTATATTTTTGCTATATGAACATTTGTGTGACACAAAATTATTAAAAGTTTGTTTTTTAATTTGATAATTAGTTTGCCACGAAAGATAGATAGAAAGATAGATAATTTCGTACTATCTCCGTGGCGGAGGTTGACAACCATGGTGGCTATTCTACCCTGAGGAATTAGACAGATGAACATCTTTACCATTCCCATATATAGCTCATCTACGATATTCTTCTCCTTCCTAGACTTCTCCTTCCCTGGGTTTTATATTGCATGACTAATCGGAGCACATAATATCTATCGTCACGCATAACATATCCCAGATACTCCAGCTTTCTGGTTTTGATGATTTCTATTATTTTCCCGAATTTCCCCGAATATGATAATATCAGCAGACAAAAGCAAATGTATGACAACATCTAAATACCCACTACGGTGTAAAATCGAAATTGATGGGAAAATAATAAAGTAGGAAGCATGGTTTAGATATTTGGGAATACATATAACTAGTTACATAGATACTACACATGCAGGAAAAGATGATGATGCCCAATCAGGTATAGGAGTGCTGGTAACAGCATCCATGAAACAACACACGAAGGGTTTTCTACCAGTCAGCGACAGAATAATCATCATCAAATTAAATGGACAACCATTCGACATTAATATAATACAGGTATACGCCCCGACAGCAGATAGCACAGATGCAGATCTTGAGATTTTCTACTCCGATATTGAAAAGATTAAAAAACACATAAAATCAGATGACATCAACATATTTATGGGAGATTGGAATGCGAAGGTAGGAGCCGAAAAGGTCGAATCGATCATCGGCCCATACGGTTTAGGAACGAGAAATGAACGAGGCACACGCTTTGTTGAATTTTGGCAAGAGAACAACTTGGTGGTTCTTAACACATGGTTTAAATTACCAAAAAGACGTCTGTATACGTGGAGGTCTCCTCAAGATTGCGAAGGAAATATTGTGAGGAACCAAATCGACTACATTACAATTAATAAAAGGTTCCGTAATGGTATTCTAAATGTAAAAACGTACCCAAGCTGTGATATAAATTCAGACCACAATCCTGTAGTTGCAACTATCAGAATAAAACTTAAAAGAGTAGGCAAGGCTAAACCCAGTCAGAGAGTAGCATGGAGTAGTGCTGACCAGGGATAAAAACATATGTATAAAGACATGGTAGACACGCAGTTATAGTCTAAGACATTAGCTCCCACTAAAGAGAAGACAATAAAAGAAAACATTGAGGACATGTGGGGAAAAATTAAAAATACTGCCCTGGAGGCAGCAAACTAAAATATACAGAAAGAAAACCGTAAACAAAGAAAACCATGGATGATAAACGAAATATTACAAATTATGGAGAGGAGAGGGATGGTAAAAAATAAAAACCTAACAAGATACAAAGAGCTTAACAGGGAAATTGAGAGAAAGATAAATGTAGCTAAGGAAGAGTGTATGAAAGAAAAATGTAAAGAGGTAGAAGATCTGCAAAGGAAGCATAAAGATAGAGAATTACACAGAAAGGTAAAAGAAGTCGCTGGGATATGGAAACCCAAACATTTATCTATTGTAACAAACACGAAAAACCAAATGAAATTAGACCCTGAAAAACAGAAGGAAATAAGGGAACAATATCTTAAAGATTTGTTTGGTGATCGGAGAGCAGAAGGGCCCCCACAAATAGATACCGATGAAAAACTAAGTATTCTAACCGAAGAAGTTATGCGGGCAATAAAAGACGCAAAGAACAACAAGGCACCCGGCGAAGACCTAACAACAGCCGAACATTTTAAACACCTGAGTGATGATGCTGTCGGAAAATTAACCTACCTCTTTAACATTATATATGAACATGGCACTCTACCGCATGACTGGCTAACATCCACATATGTAGCTCTTCCTAAAAAACAAAAAGCAAGGAAATGTGAAGACCATCGAACTGTATCCCTAATGAGTCATGCTGCTAAGATTTTTATGCGAGTAATTTATAACCGCATTCACAATAGCGGTTAAAAAACAGCTGTATGTGTGCTTTGTCGATTATAGAAAGGCCTTCGACCGCATTAGACACGAAAAATTGATTGAGGTGCTAAAAGAAGTAGGGCTGGACGGACACGACATGGCTATAATAAGCAATACATACTGGAACCACACAGGATGTGTTCGAACAGACAATGGAAATACCAATTATGTAAACATAGAACGAGGAGTGCGTCAAGGGTGCATTCTGTCCCCTCTTCTATTTAATGTCTATGCCGAAAATATCATCAGAGCTTCTCTTGAAGATCGCCCTGAAGGTGCTAGAGTCAATGGAATCATTATTAACAATGTAAGATATGCCGATGACACCGCAGTATTAGCAGAAACAGAAGACCAACTAAAAATATTGATGAACATACTATCAGAAGAAAGTCACAGACTAGGTTTGGATATTAATCTTTCCAAAACCAAAATCATGGTATTCCACAAGAAGCCCCATGAACAAATTACACCCAACATACAAATCAATGGTATCACCCTTCAGAGCTCCCAAAGCTTCATATACCTGGGCAGAGAGCTAAACAGTCAGCTAGACCACTCAAAATAAATTAGAAGACGTATTGAAATAGCAAGATCTGGCTTCATGAACATACGTAAAATGCTCTGTAACCCCAAGCTATCAATCACAATAAGGTTAAAAACACTAAGGTGTTATGTGTGGTCTCTACTACTATATGGCTGTGCATTAAAACAGTATGACGTCAACAAACTGAATTCATTCGAAATGTGGATGTACCGCCGAATGCTAAGAATAAGCTGGACCAGCAAAACTACAAATGAAGAGGTACTGGAAATAATGAACACACGACCTCATCTAGTTAATTCTATCAAAATCTCACAGCTAACAAACTGTAAGATTAACAGGGAAACATCATTTCAAATAAAAATCAAGAAATATGTATATGGACCAAATATATACAAGAACTCTTTGATGATAATAGGTCCGAACAACTTCCGTACTATATATTATATATTGACCATTTACCAATCACATCAGATGAAATGAAAAAAGCAATATCACAACTAAAAGATGGCAAAGCTGGTGGACCTGACAATACATATGCTGAACTCATAAAGCTATTCAACACCAACGTTACTCAATGACTAATCAAAATATTCAATGACATATATTCAACGTAATACCAAGTTTTTGTATACTAATTTGTAATTCAAAGTAATATCAAGATCACGGCTTTAGACAACGTTTATTGCTCTACCAAAGAAAACCAAACCCGTATCCTTTAGTGATTTTCAGACCATCATCTTAATGAGCAAGAAAAAATTAGCCCTACACAGTTTTCTTTTCGGAACGGAGTGTGTACGAGAGAGGCTCTCTTTAACATACAAGTACTAATTTAACTTACTTATACTTCATCATCATATAACGGGGGTCCTACGGCGGTTGCCGCTTCCCGCATTTCAGCCTCCATCTTTTCCTATCTCTCCAATCTCCCTCTTCTAAGCCTCTAGATTGCATTGTTTTTGTAATTTCTCTTCTCCAGGAATTTGGTGGTCTTCCCCTTTTCCTTCTTTCTGGCGGAACATACATTAAGGCTTTCTTTGGCCACCGCTCCTCCTCCATTCTCATCACGTGACCATACCATTGTAATTGCCTTCCTTGTATTCTATCTGAGAGAGTATCTCTAATTCCTGTACGGTTTCGTATTTCCTCATTCCTAATTCTTTCCATTCTCGATACTCGACATGACCTTCTAAGATAATCCATTTCCACAACGTCTAATTTATCTCGTTCATTCTTTGTCATCGTCCAACATTCGGCACCATATGTGGTAATTGGTTCTACAATTGCTCTGTATACGCGAAGTTTGGTATGCATCTTTATTTTATTAGACCACAGTAATGAATTCAGTATTCGGATGCATTTTTTCCCTTGGGTTATTCGGTTTTGTACATCTATCTTAACTCTGCCATCTGCTGATATGATGCTTCCTAGATATTTATACTGGTTGCAGCCTTTTATGACTGCGTTTTCAAGCCTCAGATTTGTGGTATTTCCTCAAATTTTTAGATATTCTGTTTTGCTTATGTTTACAGTAAGCCCCCATTTGGCATATTCCTCAAATAATTTTTGATTCATATAATTTATATCTTCCTCATCGGTTGCAACCACCACCTGATCATCTGCAAACAACAATGTATACAGAGTTTCTTGTCCCACTTCGATGCCCATAAATCTACATTTATTTCTCCAATTCCTCAATGCTTCTTGGACGTATATTTTAAAGAGTGTCGGTGACAAACAGCATCCTTGCTTTAGGCCTTTAGTGACTTCAAATTCATTTGAGGTTCTGGTTCCAATTTTTACACAACTAACTGCATTTTCGTACAATTTATATATCGCTCGGATATACGTCGAATCCAATCCGAACTTACTTATACTTACTTACTAATATTACTTACTTCGTGGAGTTACAACCCTTCGTGTGTTTTAGCCGACTCGACAACATGCCTCCACTGTTTTCTGTCTTGAGCAACCTCCATCCAATTCTCCACGCCCATAGTGCTTAGGTCTCCTGCTATATTATCTCGCCACCGGGGACGAGGGCATCCGCGTGGTCTCCTTTCAGTTGGGACTTCCTCCCACACCAGTCTTACTGTTCGTTCGTCAAAATGTCTTCTGAGGTGTCCTGCCCATTGGAGTCTTCTGGACTTTATTTCTTTTATGATGTTGGCGTCTGGGTAAAGTTATTCGAGCTCATTGTTAGTTCTTATCCTATATTGTCCTAATGCTTCATTCAGCACAGGACCAAAGATCTTCCTTAGGATTTTTCTTTCCCAAACACATAGTCTCTCTTCGTTTGCCTTTGTTATTGTCCACGTTTCGCTTAAATACATCACAACGGGTCGTATGATTGTTTTATAGACCTGTATCTTCGTACGTCTTGTTAGTTGTTTCGATTTTATAAGGTTTTGGAGGGCAAACAGACATCTGTTGCCGGCCTGAATCCTGTTGTTTATTTCTTGGGATCCGTTATTGTCTTCAGTTATTGTTGTTCCAAAATAATTCTCTAACGCGCTCAAAGTTAAAGTCATCAATAGTGATGTTCTGGTCGATTCTGTCTCTGGTTTGGTTATTGCGGCTCATATACATATATTTCGTCTTGTTTTCGTTGATTTGGAGCCCCATCTTCTCTGCTTCCTTCTCGAACCTCACGAAAGTCTCCTTCATCCTTAATTCTTTAATCGTGTGTTTCCTATTAGATCGATATCGTCTGCAAATGCCAGTAGTAAGTTTGGCCCTTCTCGATGAAATACTGTATTAGGTTTTTCGATTCTTGCACTTCTGATTATGTCCTCCAGAGCTAAGTTGAAGAGTTGTGGTGAAAGTGCATCTCCCTGTTTTAGTCCATTGTTTATTTCAAATTTCTCCGAGTATTGTTGTTCAACTCTCACCTTACATCGTAACCGTTCCATACACATCCGTATCAACCTGACTAGTGTTTTTGGAAAGCCAAGTTCCTCCATCGGTGTCCACAGTCTGTCCCTGCATAGTGTATCAAATGCTTGTTTAAAATCTATGAACATATGCGATCAGATGAACTTGTTTTAGTGTCCAAGCTTCTAAACCATAAAGAAGAGTAGAGAACACGCAACATCGAAGCATTCTCAGGCGTAGTTCTAACCTTATATCCCGACAACAAAGAAACTTTTTAAGTTTAATAAATGATGTACGTGCTATTTCAATACGTTTCTTAATTTCTTTGGTTTGGTCTACATCTGATGTTATCCATGTTCCTAAGTATTTATAGTTATTAACACTCTCAATTGCAGTATCTTCAATAGTCAATTGGATATTTGCATGTGCAGATTTAGTCATGATTATGCATTTAGTTTTCTTTAAATTTATCTTCAGTCCATACTCATGACAGCGTTCATTAAGGCGTTGCATTACGTTCTGTAAATCATTGTTGTTATCCGTAATTATTACTGTATCGTCTGCAAAACGTAAGTTATTCAAAACTTCTCCATTGATTTTTGATTGCACTACCTTCTATTGAGTCTGAGAGTGCTCCTTGAAATACCGCTTCACTGTAGACATTGAAAAGTAGTGGGGACAGCACGCAAACCTGGCGGACTCCTCTCTGTATTTTGATATTTTCGGTGTACTGGCTGTCAACTCTTACCTTGGCAGTTTGATTCCAATATAAATTAGATATAATTTTCAGATCACGACTGTCAATATTTTTGCTTTTTAATATATATACAAGCTTTTTATGTTGAACTTTATCAAATGCCTTTTCAAAGTCTACAAAACATAAGTACATATCCTGATTCATGTCCATGCATCTCTGAGCCAGCACATTCAAGCCGAACAAAGCATCTCTTGTACTCATACCATTTCTAAAGCCAAATTGTGTGTCACTAATCTCATATTCAAGAGTTTTAACAATTCTGCTGTGAATTATTTTCAAAAATGTTTTAAGTGTGTGACTCACTCACTCATTGTTTTGTGGTCTGAGCAAGTTGTTGAACTTGGTTTTTTAGGAATTGCTACAAAGGTTGATTGCAGCCATTGTCTGGGGATTGTGGCAGTCTGATACATTAGATTAAAGAGTTCAACCATTACATCAATAACATCTTCATCGATGAGTTTTAATAATTCGATGGGCACCTCATCTAGTCCAGTAGCTTTACCCTCTTTTGTGTTTTTGATGGCATAGATGACTTCTTCTCTTAATATTGGTGGTCCAGTATCCTCGGTGATTTCTAATGACAGTTCTTCTCTTTCATCATTAAATAGTTGTTGAATGTAATTGGTCCAGTGACATAATCTCTCCTTTATATCAGTAATAATATCCTCTATATCATTTTTAAAGATATTCGTTTTTGTACGCTTTCTAGAACCTGTCATTTCTTTGATTTTTTTGTGTAAATTAAAGCTATCGTACTTTTTATCCAGATCTTCTATTTCCTTGCATCTGTCGGAGAGCCACCTCTCTTTTTCCTCCCGAATTTTCTTTCTGATGTTTCTCTGAATTTCTTTGTATTTATTCAGGTCTTTTGTGCTTTATGTTTTCTTTGTTCTTCCATGAGTTCAAGAATTTCTACTGTCATCCAAGGTTTTGTTTTTTCTTTAAGTGGTTTGAGGGTTTCTTTTCCAACTGACACAAGGGCATGTTGAATTTTTCCCCATTTTTGGTCAATAGTTAGAGTTTCTGCATTATCTTCATTTCAATTATCATTTGGGAAGCTAAAAGAGTGCATTACTTAACAGCAGGTTATATTCCAGGATAGAAGAAGAATACAAAAGAGGTTAAAAGCTCAAAAAAAAAAGTTGCAGTTCAAGGTAACTCTTTAGAACAGCTGCTGCAAATACTAGAGTGAGCATGATGATTGGCAACTTTGGTAACCGAAATGTCACTTATAGTAGGAAATAGTAATTTATGCAATTTACTGCTCTGGTTAGTTTTTTTTTCTAAAAAAAAAGAAAGGAAGAAATATTACAGAAGGAATAATTTAAAGAGCAAAAAGTACTGGAAAAGGAATAGCAGAAAAGGCAGAAAAATAAAAGATGTATGTATAAACTAAATGCTAAAAATGTCAGAAAATGCTTCAATGTTTTATGAATTAAAAGATAATAGTTTTTTTTTCTATTATTCGAAACTTGTTAAGGAAACACTAAAAAATAGAAAACAAATCAAACATAGGCAAGATATAATTACATTAGTACAAGGAGTAATACGAAGATGGAATGAATTGTTAGATTCGTAGATATAAAATGCTCTATGCTGTAATACAATATATTATGTATTTTTTGGAATGTATATTGGTATGTCCATAATTCTTTCAAGATTGTATATATTATTACATATAAACATTGTTTTACTAGTAGTTATAGATTCCAAATAATCCGCATCTTAGGTCTTTCTTTGTTGTCCAACAACCAATGCAAAATGTATATAGCTCGACTTGAAAACTTCGAAATTTACCAAGGGAATAAAGTTATGGTATTTAGCGAGAGTTACACCTAATTTGTATTGTTTTAAAGCCTCTAAAATCCTTAGCCGAAGTTCTCGAAAAAAGAAAAAGTACCGGTGCCCAGCCCAACCGCTGGAAGCGTCTTGGCAGCGGCGACGATCGAGCACCACGTGCTCCGTCACGTGGCGTGGACGCCTTCGTCGGAGAGTGGCGGCGAGGCCGAAGGGCGGGCACGAGGCGGTGTTGGGGGCGGGTACTGGGAAATCGATCAGGAGGATTTTTTGATAAGAGATGATAATTTTGCAGAATGGAAGGGGTAACTACTGAAGGAAAAGTTAAATGTTTGGTGGAAGTTAGAAGTTTAAGATGAAGTTTAATGGAAGTAGAGATATGATAAGGATATAAAAGTATGTGGTGGGCAGGTATTTGTCGCCATAGGCGGTTCTAAAAAATGTTTAAACAGGGAGTTTAGTTATTTTTAAGAGCTGATTGTTATGTATTAAGAGGGCCGATTATTCTAACACCTACACAAGATTACAGGTTCTGCTAATACTCTGTATATACATTTTATATCATCTAATTTATAAGATAACAATAATTGTAGGGGAGAGTTGCACAAAACCGGGTATAAGTTGAAAAAATCGTCGTATTTAAAATTATTTTGGGAATAAATTTGTAGTTTTATATAAACTTGCAAAGAAACATATTTAGTTTTATTTGGCATTTTGATATTTCCAAAAAATATTTGTTTACTATCTGTATGAATAAAATTTATAAAAGTTTCAAAGTCAGTGACGTAGCCAGGATATTATTTCAAGAGGTGTCTACTTTTACTAATTTTCATAATTTTTCTTATAAGAAGAAGAAGAATACTTACTTTTTTAATATATTTTTTTGACTAAGAAGTAGTTGGTGATTAACCAAAAAACTTGGGACAGAATGATGACAATACAATGGTCCTTATAAAGTATTTTTGTAAGTACCTACCTATTATTAATGAATATGTAGGTATATAAAAAACAGTATTTGTAAGAAAACAGGAGACCAACAAATTTGGAGAGAAAATTACCAGGAAAGGAATAACGTTACTAAATACAACATATAAAATATTGACATCAATAATAAAAGTGAGGTTATCAAAGATTACAAAGAAGGCAGTGAGACAGTACCAATGCGGATTCACAGAAGGAAGATCTACAATAGATGCAATACACACAATAAAACAAATAATAAAAAAAAGCAAACGAATTGGAAATATTATTCTTAGACTTCAAACAGGCATTTGATTGAAAGGGAAAGGATTGGTAATAGCACTTAAAAAATTAAAAATTCCACATTAACTAATTAAATTAATAGAAATGACAATAAGAACTACAAAAATAAGAAGCATAAAGACACAAAGAGGAGAGACAAAGGAATTCAGTATATATAAAGGGTTGAAACAAGGAGACGACTTATCAACAACACTATTTAATCTAGCCTTTGAATATGTACTACGAAATATCAATACAGGAAATCTAAGAACAAGAGGTGGTCAAATAATCGCTTATACAGACGATATTGCTAGTATTGCAAAGAAACAGGAAAATAATGAAAGAAATGCTAGAAGAAATAAAAGAGAAAGGGGAGGTAATGGAACTAAGATTAAACCAAGAAAAGACAAAAATATTAAGATTAGAGAAAAAGCCAATAAAAGAAAAAATCAAAATGGGAAGTTTCGAGTTTGAAGAAGTAGAATACTTCAAATACCTAGGACTTCCAACAAGCAAAACTGGGGAAAGGAAGTTCGAAATAAAAGAAAAAATATTAGCAGCAAATACAGCTAAAGATTACTTAAAAGTAAAACACTGATTTAGAAAACTACGATTTATAACACCATAATTAGGACAATATTATTATATGCAGCAGCAACAATGACGATGGTCAAAAAAGATGAAGAAGACTTAAGAATAGCGGAGAGAAAGATTATGAAAATCATACTGGGAACAGAGCAAAATGAACATAGAAAACATAGAAGCAGAACAAATACAGAGATTAGGGAAGAACTTAAGGAAGACATCATTTGGCAAGCAAGAGATGAAGCAGTGACATACGCAATGATAGAATGGAATCTAGGAGAAAGAAAGAGAAGAGGAAGATCAAGATTAAAACGAGTGCAAGAAGTTGAAGAAGACCTCGAAAGGGCAGAAGTCAAAGAATGGAGAAGAAAAACTAGAGACAGAAAAAAATGGAGAGATATCGTCAAGGAGATAACATACACAAACGAGACTGATCCACCTAAGAAATAGGATTTAGAAAGCATGTGGTTTAACACAACGCTGCTGAAAAAAAATTGGCTTGATAAAAAAAAATATATAAATGGAAATTTTTAAATTATGATTTTCACGACATTAATATACTTCTTTAAAACCTCTAAAAAAACAGTTAAGTGCGTCTATATAATGTTTGTATTTTTTCTCCGAAAACTCTTAAAAATGGCAAAGATTATTATTTGATACGATTTCTCTTCATTATAACAAATTTTGTAATCTTATGTATACTTTTTACTATTGGTATTTCATAATAAGCTATTATTGCAAGAACTTTTTTAAGTACTAATTCTTTTGGATATTTTTACTTTGTTAGAAAATTTGATTTATATTATATTATTTAGTTCAGTAACTACAAATATTTTGTAATTTAAGTCACATAAGCTCTGCTTTGGTTCAATATCACTGTATAATATTATTATAATAATAATAATTACTGCAATATCAAGGGGAAAGAGTACTTATACAGATAGATGAGCAACTGGATAAACAGGTTGCTAATTTAACAACTTTTTTTCAGGTGCAGATCTACTTTACATAGAGCAACTTGCGCAGTAGATGACACAACTTAATTTAAACTGAGGGAACAAGAAATGCGCATAAACCACCTGACTAAGCAAGAATAAATGCGCATCTGGATACGTAAACCTCTACATGGGCGACATTTTAATGAGATCAGCCAAGAATATGTCGACAATACAGCTTCGAACTATTGGTGAACATCAGGAAAGATGTGTCCCGGAACTAAGGGTTTTCTACTTGCGATCCAGGATCAGGTTATTCTAATTAAAAATTACCTGAAATATATTGTTAAAGATCTTCAAGTCCACAATGACAAATGCCGATATGGATGACAACCACAAGAAACTATGCAACACCCTACCGGAGCTTGCCAGGCGTTTATGGCTAGTGATTATAAAGAACGCTATGACTCAGTAGGAAAGATTATCCATCAAGAACTAGCTGACAAACTGGGACTTCTCCAAACCGACCATTTGCCTTATTATCAATACGTCCCTGACATAATGCTTAAAAATGACAACTACAAGCTATATTGGGACCACACTGGCCTCATAGAGCAACCAGTGGCACATAATAGACTGGATCTCATATTAATTACTAAACTTACTACGCAAACAATACTAACTGATGTGGCGATAACCAACACCAATAATTTGCGTGTTAAATACAACGAAAAGATCGCCAAGTACAGAGTTTTAAAAATACAAATCAGGAGACAATAGAGAATGGAAAGTACCCAGACAGTACCTATTATTCTCTCTAATATTGGTGTTATTCTCAAAAATCACCGAGAGAACATCAAACAGCAGGATCTAAATGTACGAAAATTTTTGGGAGATACTTTAGCATACCAAGTCACATAGGACTCGATAACACGGAAAGAATCCCACCAGAGCTCAAACCTTTTGATACCTTAGATATCTGAGGGAGTGTGAGTGGTATAGCTTAATCTGGACAATAATAATAAATAATATCATAAGAAACACCACTAAAACAGAGATTTAATTTCAAAAAAGCAAAGTTGCTTTGGCGTTTAATAACGAGATCAGTAAAATTCATCCAATATCTGAAAAAGTTAATGAATTGAACACGATCATGAAAAATGCTTCCAAACAACTGTATACTCACTAAGCTAGAGAAATATTACGTACTATTATCTCAGAAGAACTGTAATCAAAATGATATAATTTTACAATTTTCCAAATGGACAGTTATTCCAATCAACTTACTGTGTATATCTGGCAAAATAAACTGACAAGTATTTAGACGATCCTAAAAGCTATAGACGGTATCTTTACTCTGTCGTAAATTCAAACTGTTTGAACGCATCTTCTTTTTCTTGTAGTGCCTATCCGTTTCGGATGTTGGCGACCATCATGGCAATCTGCACTTTGCACACTGCTGCTCTAAAAAGATTTGTGGTTGTTGTGTTGAACCACGTTCGTAGATTTTTCAGCCAGGAAATCATTCGCCTTCCTGGTCCCCGTTTTCCTTCTACTTTTCCCTGCCAGATTAGTTGCAGCAGTTGAACTCATGATTCTACATATATAAAATTGTATTGAGAAAAGACAAAAAACGTATTAAAAAATAAAAAGGTGTAGACAGGCCAAGGATAAATTGTATATATTTTATTTAATTTTTTGTATTTACAGATACTCAAACAAAGTTTAGAAATTTCATCTAAAAATTTCCAAAATTTCTTGTAAGTTTAAATTTTGGCGAAGCGCTAGATCGAGTCGCCAAAATTTAAAATAATACTCATTCTTATAGCGGTTTTCCACCAAACAGACAAATAAAAACAAAACACAAACTCCTGTCCAAACCAAACAGCAAAAAGATCATTTCTGAAGGTGGCAAAGTTTTCAAAAAGCAGTGGACTAGTAAAGAAATATGTATCTTAATAGATGCCTTCCAGGAACATAGCAATTTGTGGTACCCAAAGGATGGCAACTGTAAAAATATAATTAAGAAAATAGATTCCTACAAATTGCTCAATTATTTGACACCGACTGGTCAGAATTTGAAAGAAAAATTTAAAGCATAATTTCACAATATCAACGTGAAAGAAGGAACTATAAAAAATAAAGAAATCTGACGCAGGATAAAATTTTACAGCCAAGTAGTTTGGTTACCATGCAAAGTTTTATGCATGACAGAAATAAACCTTTTTTTAAGGGAATTCAGTATCGACCACACAAAACTATGAATAAAAAACCTGCTTTTCTAAACATGTTGCTAGGTTATTAAAGAAAAAACTGCACTATCACTTCCTTGTGACAACCAGTGCAAAAGGACCAAAAGCAAAATCAACATATAAACAAAATGTAGATTTTGGTTTTGTTTCAGTTTTATTTTTGTTTTTTTTTCGCAATTCTGAAGCCAGCTTAGCTTGTCGTGTCTTCAAGAATATTTAATTTTCAATTTTTTTGAAATGTCAGAAAACGAAGAATATGCTGGAAATGTTGGGGGTATTTTAAGTACTATTGATTCTAAGTTTTAAGTACTATTGATTTTGGGTACTATTGATCAAATAACATGGTGCCAAAAAGTTCAAGAATGGTCAATATATTTTATCATCATTAATGGTATTCCATCCATCGTCGGATGTACGTCTTCATTAGGTGTGTCCATTTACTTCTGTTGGTTATTTTTTGTATATATTTGTGACCAATCGTTTCCAAAAATTCGCTTCGTTCAACGGTTGTCTTTTATTCTTCTTATGTGTCCTGCTCAGTTCCATTATAACATAGCTTCTGGATTACATTTGTTACTTTTGTTTTGTTACTTTTTATTTGTTATAGTTTATAGTTATTTGTTACTAAATAACTTGAAGTTTATGAACTATGGTGTTGTTGAAATCCCATGTTTCAATTCTGTATGTAAGGACCGACAATACACACTGATCGAAAGTTTTGCCTTTAAAGTATTTGGTGAGTTTGATTTAAAGACTGTTGAAGATCTTCCAAATCTGCCTATGCTAAAGAATCTCTCTCTTCAATCCTGACCCCCCAAGGGGAGTGTAGTGGTCGACGTGATGTCGTGTATTGTCCGTCTCCAGAGATCTCTGTCTCTGGTCATTTCTTTTAATTCATGCATAGGCCTTTGGCATATTCCTGTAATTTGATCTATCCATCTTGTTGGGGATCTTACTCGTGATCTTCGGCCTTCTACCTTTCCTTGTATTATGAGTCTTTCCATGTTTTCTGTGTGTGCGCTCATAACATGCCCAAAATATTTTAATTGTTGGAGATGGACTTTACTAGAGAGTCGTTGGCTAACTTTTAGCTCTCTTAAAATTGAATTATTTGTTCTACGGTCGGTCTAAGGAATTCGTAACATTAGTCTCCAACAGAACATTTCAGTGCTAAAGAATATCTTCTTCTTAAATCAGTCTTTAGGTTAAGCTTTGAGGGTTCGATTTTTTATCTAAGTATACATACGACTTAAGCTTTTCTATATTACTACTGTCCAAAGTAAGATATATCCTCAGTTATATCAAAATAAAAGTTTACTAGATATATTTTTTTTGGGTGTTTTTAATCCTTTTTCTTTTGATTTTGTATTGAGGTATAAAAGCGTTTCTTGCAATTCTTCTGTGTCTTTTTGCTACTAATGTAACACCATCGGCAAATCTTAAGAGAGATCTTAAAAGATAAAATCTTTTTTCTAACCCCTTTTAGTTTTGATTTTTCTTCTGTTTTTTTAAATAACTCTAAATCACCAATGTTACATAAGGTATTAAGGATTGCCCAAAGTTCTATGGTATTACATGCCTTCTAGTAATCTACCATAGCGATCAGAGGATCATATTATATTTGTTTAATTTTTAGATTAGTGGTCTTAATACTTGTATACGATTTATGATGCTATCGTCATCAACAGCTATTCCATCCATCGTCGGGTGTAAGTTACCTTAATCTCCTCCATAACCTTTTCTAAATTCTCCCTGTTCCTAAGGCTATTCAGTTTGTTTGGTAGTCGTAATGTAATTATCTTCACAAACAGCTTATACAAGAGTGTTAACAGGTTAATGTTATTAATACGTAAGCCTACTGCTCGATTTTTATTTTCTTTGTAAAAGCTCTGTGGGCGCTTTTTAGTTTGATATATTGCTCTTTCTTGACTATGATCTGTGTGTTCAAAAGCCATGACCTCACCCTGAAAACAAAAATAAGGCTCCTTAAACGTTACGTGTACTCAGTGCTTCTGTATGGAGTAGAAACGTGGACATTGAAGGCGGAAACTATATAAAACTTCAGGCTTTTGAATTATGGTTATACAGAAGAATCCTGAAGATACCATGGATAGACAAAGTCACCAATGACGAAGTACTGCGGAGGATGAATACAACCGCGGATTTGGTCAACATTGTGAAGAGCTGTAAGCTGGAGTACTTGGGACATATCATGAGAAATCAAGGCAGATACGAGCTACTCCAATGCATTTTGCAGGGTAAAATTGAAGGAAAAAAAGCCCCAGGACGAAGAAGAATATCCTGGCTTGCTAATCTGTGAGCATGGTATAGAAAGATCTCAACACAGCTATTTCGTATAGCAACCAACAAAATCATCATAGCCAGAATGATCGCCAACGTTCGGAATGGACAGGCACCCTAAGAAGAAGAATATTGCTCTTCCTTTAGTCGTACTTTTGCCAGTCATATTCCTCTCCACCTTATTTTCTTTATTTCTTCTTCTAGTTCTAGCAGTTTTTCTTCTGAACTTAGCATGATTAATGTAGCTATGTTTGTGTGATGTTTCTGTAGATGTATTATATGTCTGTTTCTGTTGTTTGTTATCGAATTTCTGTATCACAATAATCTATGGGACTGCTTAAGGTTTCAGTACGAGATTCTAAGATACTGTCCCTACTCGCTTTGGAAAATTCGTTTGGGATATTTGTAATTTTAATATAGATACATCTTTTGTAGTATTTTTTTTCTACTCTTTATTTTGAAAGGCCCAACATTTAACGTCGACGTACTGATATTTCATCATTATAATTATTAAAATAATTAGAATAAATAGTCGCTTCTGTGATTATTGTATATCTTTACTACGATAATTCATTCGACTGAGATTCCCTCTTGGTGGAAAATATTCTTATCCCAGATACCTACAGTATTAAAAGGTGCTCTTGGTGGCAGTTTTTCTTTATTCTTTAGACTTAGCTGACATAGTATGCTGGAGTACCTCCCAAAAATTTTCGTACGCATCTGGAGATTGAGAGTAGTACACATTTCTGTTGTTGTTTTATATTTTCTAGGAGGTTTTTCGGGACACAAACTAGTAGTTAAGAGAACAATAGGTACTATCTAGGATTTTTTATTCTCCATTGTCTCCTAATTTATAAATATTACCAGATCTCTATATTTGGCAATCTTTTTGTTGTATTTACTACGTAGATTATTGTTGTTAGGTATTACCATACCTATAAATGTTATTATTCGTTATTATTAAGGTTATTTTAGCAGTAAGAAACTCTATCTGATAGAAAGGTCTGTCTTGATTTTTATCTTTTATAGTTAAAACTTCAAAATTTGAATTTCCTCTCGAAGAGCTAATTTCTAAAGATGAGCTTAGCTGTTCGTCTTTCATCCCGTTTATATTTGTCTCAACTAAATTTAAAATAATGATGTTTAATTTGTTTATCATGCAACCTCTTTTGTCTTCTGCTAGACATAGGATTTCCCCATTTTTCGCAATTCTTTACGGTTCTGTACGTCTTGTTGCTATTTCCTGGATATTTAATCTTGTCCATCCATCGTGTTGGTGGTCGTTCTCTGCTGCGTTTGTCTTCTCTTGGGCGCCAGTCAATTAGTTATCTGGTCCATCTTAGTCTTATAGTCTCGCTACGTGACCTGTCCAATTCCATTTCAGCTTGGCTATACGTTTGACGACATCAATGATACATGTTCTTTTCCTTAGGTATTGGTTCCTTAATTTATCTTTTTTTGTCACGCCGAAAATCAATCTTTCCATGCGCCTTTGTGCCACTTGTATTTTTAAGACTGTTGTTTTTGTAAGAGTGAGAGTTTCTGCTCCGTATGTCATAATAGGAAGAACGTATTGGTCAAAAGTCTTCCGTTTCATAGCTATCCGTATTGGTCAACTGTCATCCGTTTCATAGTAATAAGTACTATATCGTCGACAAAACGCAGATGATTGAGCATTTCCCCGTCTTTTTTTATTCCTCTATTTTCCCACTTAAGCATTTTAAACGCGCATTCAAGGACCGTTATAAATATTTAGGTGTGAGAGTGTCGCCCTGTCTCACACCTCGCTTTATATGAATTTCTCTGGTAGTATCATGTAGTTTTACATGCATTGTGGCGTTTTGGTACAATGTTTATTCTATCTTTGTAAGCCGGTAGTCTATTCTACTATTTAATTGATATAAGGTTGAATGCTCGAGTAAATGAACTTTGGAAAATAACGCTATTATCGAGCACAAGTTTAATTAAATCTTGCCCAAGTACTTTCGCTTAAAATAGCATCTTCAGGGGCATCTGAAATAAGTCAAGAAAACGTTTTTAGATGAAGAAAATTAGTTAACTTCGATAAAAAACTCGAAGTTAATGGATGAAAAAAGTTTTTTGTGATTAACGTTTTAGACTTACTTCGTCAAATATGAGCTATCCAGCAAGCGTAGAATGTGAAAAACATGAGTAATAACATAGAATTGTACAAAACACTACACTAAAACAAGGACAAACAGTTTAAAATTACTTAAAAGATTCTACGCACTACATTCTATGTCAGTATCAGGAGGGAGAATGATCTAAGCGGAAATAAAGAGGTGACATGTGACATATGACAGCTTTGATAGGCAGTCACAGTCATGGATCTGTGATCAGCACATATTAAAATTCTGTATAGGTTGACATTGGCCAAAGGTCCAACTAAAACTACTTTAGAAAATCAGCTTATGAAATATGACATAGAATATTTTGATTTAAACTAGATTGCATATTATCCAGATCTCACACTCACACCTGTCTGTAATGATAAGGTTGTAGGTTTGAGGCTAAATGAAGTGTACATAAAGTGTGAATGAAAGAAATAGACCAAACGATCTGTTGGACAGTGGGTGGTTGACTACAATAAAATGGTCTACCAGGCACTGTCAATACTGTAAAAACGAGAAGAAAATTGACAATGAAACTGAAATATTAAAAATTAAATTAAAATTGAAAGCAGTTTATAAATGGTATATAGTTCAAGTAGTTTAAACCTTAAGCCAATGGGAGAACTGTAAAACTAATATGTAATAGCGTTACTAAAGACCAACTGACCAACAGTGGCAGGTGTTGAAATATAAAACTGTGGAATTGGTATATGTAGATTATGCACAGGTAATAAGAGTGAAATTAACTCCAACTGTGGATCAATTGAACCTGAGCAAGCTAGTTGTGTAAATTGTTCAAGAATATAATAGTAATGCTGAACAAAGTATGAAATTAATAGATTCTTAATGGAATACTCAGTGCAGGAAGTCTAAACAGCCGAGCTGGGTCCACTACGAGGTGAAGCTGCAATAAAGTTTTTAAAAATAGGTTTAAATTCAGTACAGTTTAAATTAATTTGGATGTTAAGACAAATATTCTACTATTGTTCAAAACAGTTATATTGCTGTCTAATTCCGCGCCTTCTAATTCGAAGGCTTTGTGAAAGTCTACGAAGATAAGTACCAGTAATCTGTTATATTCTATCGATTTTTCTATTAAGGTTTTTAGTGTCTGTAGGTGATCGTTTGTTCCGAATTTTGAGCTGAAGCCAGCTTGTTCTCGGGACTGGTAGAAGTCCAACTTTTTTTAAATCTTGTCGTAATTATTCTGGTAAACATTTTATAGATGTTGTTTAATAATCTGATTGGTCTATAGTTTTCTAGATTTGCCTTGTCTCCTTTCTTGTGTAGTAAAATTGTTACTGCATTGTTCCATGTTTCCGGTATGCAACAATCTGTTAGACAAAGGTTAAACAAAATTTTTATTTGGTGGAGAATCCTTCTCTGTTCTTTAGTTTGTGTATTTCAATTTAATTTATGATAATTGCAAAAATGTTATTTTACATGATTTTTCTCGCATATAATATCAATGGTAACATAGTTGTATAAAGCTTGCGTACATAGTTATTACAGTATAAAAAATTCGTTATTTTCTTAAGCTGTTTTTCATATTAATTAAGTCTTCAACATTAAATCAAAAAAGGAACTGATCAGCTTAAGTTAGTCTAACAGACGGGGGTTTTCACCCTGTATTAGCAAACCCAGACAGTCTGACAAAAGTTAGTAATAAATATGAGATGTTTGGAGACAATATAGCAATTGCCGTGAATTAGTACGCAGCTCTGAACTTGTTTAGTCCAATTACATGCATCAAGAGGACGCTTCGTGTGCACGAAACTGATAACGTCTTCTCGACACCAGCTATTAAATCTATTCCAAATGAACATTATCATCCTTTTACATGGAATGGAACGAACGTACAGAGCAAAATTTATTTTAGCTGGACTGGCCACTTTCTAAATTATTGTTTACAGTTAAAGTAATAAAGCAATGAATATTGAAGTTTATTTACCGTTATCTAAAACTTACTTATAACGTTCTTTTATAATTTCGTTTAAATTACAATAAATGTTACTTTTAAAATTATATATTTTATATTTTATCGTTTAAATCAAAAAGTCAAAATATGTATGCTAATTTAATATTCTAATATTCTAATAGGATATTGATAACATAAAAGTAGTAGTAACACTTTTTAATTCAATATATAACACCGGAGTGATTCCCGCAGATTGGCTCAAATCCATTTTTATTGCAATACCCAAGAAAATCGATTACCGAAAAATGCTCAGGATATCGATTAATTAGCCTAATGAGCCACACTCTTAAAACTTTCCTCAGAATACTTCACAACAGGTGGCTACTTACTCATCTCGTGGCCTAGGTATTCCAGTTTTCTGGTTTGTATAGTGTTGATTAATTCTGTTTCTTTACCATCCTTCTCCAGTACTTATTTACTTGTGATTCTATCAGTCCATGATATTTTTAATACTCTGCAGTATAACCAAAATTTTAAAACCTCAATTTTTTTTAAATTGTATTTTTTTAATGTCCAAGTCTCAGCTCCATATAATAATGCACGTTAGGAGTGACTTCATTCGTATAAATGCTGATCTGGTAATCTCTATTCGCCTGTTTATTTCTGCAGTATTATCATTGGTTTCATTGATCAAAGTTCTTAAGTACTGAAATTTTTCTACTTGTTTTATCACGTTACCATTGATTGCCAATAGGGGATGTATATTTTGTGGTCTTTTTGTAATTAGCATGTACTTCGTTTTTATTCATACTTAAGCTTTCGATAACATGTTGTAGATATTCTATACTCATTGCTATGATTACAGTGTCGTCTACATATAGTAAGTTGTTAATTAATTTTCCGTTAACGGTGACTCCTGCTTCGATATTATTGAGCGTGTTTTGAAGAATTTCTTAGAATATAAGTTAAACAAAAGTGGCGATAAAACATATCCTTGTCTAACTTCTCTATCTATCTATAGCCCAAAATCTATTCATGTGTTGAATATAGCCTTCTCCCATTTGTCTCCATTTGTCTCTGTTTTCTGTTTTTCTTTACCACATTGGACCTGCGCTTTGCTCAATGTCATCTTTCCATCTCATTTGCGGTCGACCTCTTGACCTTTTTGCAGTATATGGTCTCCAGCGGTTATTTCTTTATTCCATCTTCCATCCTAATATCTTTTATTATACCCAGCCCATTTCCATTTTAATTTCAATGCATGTTCGGCAGCGTCTGTTGTTTCGGTTTTGTATCTTATCCACTCGTTCCCTTTTTTATCGTTAATTTAATATTTTAAAATGTTTCGAAAACCATGTAACATAGATAATACCTGCTCTTAATTCGTAATTAAAAAAATCGTAATTATAGTTCACTGTTAACATTATAATAAGTGACAATTTAAGTAATCATAATTCACTTAATTATTAGTCTAGTATTCTCTCTTGTCGTTTCCTCATTGCTGAGGATCGTGATTCCCTACAATGCGGGCTGTCAATTCTCTCCATCTGTTGCGATTTTGGGCTGCTCTCATGGACTCGGAAAACGTCTCTCCAGTGGCTTTCTGTACTTGATCTGACCATCGGATAGGCGAGCGTCCTCGGCCTCTACGTCCTTCTACGTTTCCGCACACAATTAGTCTTTCTAAGTTGTCATTGTCTCTTCTCGCAATGTGGCCAAAAAACTTTAAAACATTTGCAAGACACTGAGAGGAGAGTCTGGTCTGAATGTTTAGCTCTTCGAGAATCGACTGATTGGATCTGTGCTCCGTCCACGAGACGCGTAGCATTCGTCTCCAGCACCACATTTCGAATGCGACAATCCTTTTCCTATCCTCTGATTTTATTGTCCATGTTTCGGCACCGTAACTAAAGATTGAAAAAACGAGTGTCCGTACCAGTCTCATTTTGAGTTTTTTGGACAAAGAGCGGTCCTTCCATATTTTTGACAGTCGACTCATCGCGTTCTTGGCCATCGTCTACTTTCTCGAATTGATTTAGGGCGCCTGTTGTTTGGAGGATATTCGCGTGGTCCACAATCATGATTTTTGTTTTCTGATTATTAATCTTGAGCCCACACTTGTTGCTTTCGGTTTCTACTCACTTTATCAGTCTCGACATCTATGTTGTCTTCAGATGTTGCTATCAGTGTTGTATCGTCTGCGAATCTTAAGTTTGAGATCTTTTTCCCTGCAATGGAGATGCCGCCTCTCCATCCATCGAGTGCGTTCCTCATTATGTATTCTCCATATAAATTGAACAGGTCTGGAGATAGTATGCAGCCTTGTCGTACACCTCTGCTGGTTTTGAAGGTATCAGATTGCTGGTTTTCAATTCTTATTTTAACTGAGTTATCTTCGTAGTCTAGTATTAGCCTAGTAAAATTCATTATTTTTACAAAAAGAGTATATAATTGAGCTGTATAATATATTAATGCGTTTGTTTCCATTTGATTATCTTGTAATATTTTATAAAAGTACAATAAATAGTCTGGCAATGGTGGTAACAGAGCAAGCGTGAAGGATGTGTCTCAGATGCCATTGTTTGTCAGTGCTGTCCAGCCTAGCTTGCATCTCGTGTGCATATTATTTTGTATTTTTGATATTTAAAGCTATAATAAATAAAATGAAAAAGGCAGCAAATATTTGATTTCACGCAAACAATCCCCATGTATCTGTTGATACGTATTTCGACCTAATAGGTCTCATCAAACAAGTGTTCTAGCTACAAATATTATTATCCCAAAATACCAAAACGAATTTTGCTACACTACTCTTAAAGAAATCTTAAGTGGCTATTCAGATCATATTGTGATCTATACAGACGGGTCAAAATCACCAACATGTACAACCAGTGCTTACTTTGTACCAAAAATGAAGATTAAAAAATCATTTATTTTAAATAATCAATCCAGCATTTTTTCTGCTGAAGCGTGTGCTATATACAAAGTCCTTGAATTGTGCTGTGAAAACCAGTGGAACAAAATTGTCATATGCAGTGATTCACTGTCAGTATTAAACTTACAAAACTTTAAATTCACAATCAATAGCAATATATTCATATTAGAAATTTTTCAACAGTTACTAAAACTATCAGATCCATATCGTACTAAATTTCTATGGGTCAAGGGACAATCAGATATTGTTGGCAATACTATTGCTGATTCTATAGCTAAAAATCCATTACAGCACTCACATATGGTGATAGAAGAATTTAACACAGGTGACCTACTTGCCTATATCAAACAACACATTAAATTTAAATGAGACAGACAATGGATTCAGTTTGGTGAAAGCAGGGGCACTAATTTATACAAATTACAACCCACAGTAGATGTAAAACAATTTTACAAAGATGTTACACTAAGCAGAAACACAGTGTCAACTGTCTTAAGATTAAAAGTAGATCATGGATGTTTTCCGAAACATCTACACAAAATAGGAGTTCTCCCAACAGACCGATGTGAGTGTGGAACTAGTATAGCTGATTTAAATCACATATTCTTCAACTGCCCACTACATCGTAATACAAGCACGTGGCTGATAAAAGAATTGATAAAAGAGGGATTAAGTACACCATTAAACGTAAATCTCCTATTAAGTGAAGACAATATAAAAATCTTTAAAATAATTATGATATTTCTTGTAAACATTAAATTAAAGGTATGAGTGTAAAATTGATCGTATGCTTGAACATTTCCTTTGTATGTTTACCATATATGTTGCCCACCTACCTAACCGTGGTTTATGTCTTGTTTGTTACAATGAAGCCGCTCCGATGAATCCCTGAGCGTGAAAAGTGTCCTCCTTGTACAATCCTGTATGAATGAATACTAATATTTATATGTAATTACGTGGCTAAAGGTTTCAAGCCAAAGACTATAAAAAAAAGGTCTCATCAGAGCAGCTATTCATAGGAGTTCTCAACGTGAAAAATCAATATTTTCTGCCTTTTAAGAAGCAACAATAAAATGGCTTCATACGGACGCGATAGCGACATCGACTAATTACAAAAACCTTTAACATCTTTTATTAATGTCTGTTTGCCTTGCAAGTTTTAGAAGGCTCAGATTATAAGCAGAAATCTGAATTGTGTTTCGAAACTATTTTACGGATTTTATAATAAATGCTCTCTTGCGATATTATAAAAGTTGTATACTATTTGTGAATTTAGCAAACATTGCATGTTCGTTACACCACTGGTACCAGAACATTTCACCAAGGAAATAAAAACTTTATTATTGAACACTAATTACTTCAACAAAAAATAGCATAAATTTCTAAAGTTTCAAGGGCAACTGTGGACCGTATAAAAAACTTGGATATGACTTTGGAAAAACTCAAATTTGGATTCGACCCCACGGGGCAAACAACAATGTGGTCGAAAAAAATAACATCATCACGAGATGAAAGAAAAATTTGAGATATTGTCTTTGCAAACAGCAAACAACCCCGAAGGATTTTAACGAGAATGCTGGAGTCTGGCATCAATATTTCTCCAATGACCAAATTATGGGAGTCACTCAAGTTAAAGAAGTAGATTGCAATCAGCTAAGTACGAGTACTTTCGGGGGATACTAAGTGTACAATAATAGTGTTAGTGAAAATACCACGAAAAATACGTTGACTCCAGCTGTCACTTATAGTTTAGATCCCTAGAATTTCATTCTCGAGAGGAAAAGTAGCACTTTGTTTCCTTGTTATACAAATAACTATTTCATTACAATTAATTGTTGTTTAGTTCCATATAAACATAATAATTAATTTAGATAAGCCACAAGACAACAGTTTCAGAACCTTTCTATTAAGACTGTTGATATTAAACTTTGATTTTCTCTTAGTCGTTTCGTAGTTTTTGGTTAAGATTTGATTATTTTTATGTGTACAGGAACTTTGAGCTGAAGATTTTGATCAGTGATGATCTGATCCATATTATATAGCCCTGTATACATTCATATATTGCTAAGTAGTTCTTGATAAAAAATGTTTGATTTCTAATATTTGGTCTTAAATATTCCTAATCAAACTAATATTTTCTCCCAAAATTCTTGTTTGACATGAAGTAATAAAGCATAGAGGTAATTAGTTATGTAGCATTAATGGTGTATATATCATTATAGAGGAAAATAAGCCACGTTTACATAGCAGAAATGCGTATATCCTAATTGTGTCGGCTGTTGTGACATTTGAACTAAACGCAACTGCAGCATATCTAATCTTTATTAATGATGTACTTAATTAGCTCGTGTCAGTTGGTGTCAATGCAGGAAAATCTAACCCTAATCCCTGGACTGAGATTGTTTATATTAACGACGTGGATTCCAGATAGTTTAAGGGATACGTTGATTGATGCAGAATGGAGAAAAACAGACACTATGAGGATGTTTAATTGAATAACCAAATTCGGGAATTAATACGACTGTTCCCTTAGTGCATTTATTAGGGAAGTTGGAAGCTACTTTAGACAGCGTCTTACTATGTAATGTTTTAATAAATGTGCAATCATTCATTATTTTACAGAGGTATGAAGCAGTGTTATTATTTCGTCTTTTTGTTCTCGTGCAATCTCCGTTTATAAGAATATTTAGTGTTACTGCTATTTAAGTTATTATTTGCTTTATGATTACTAAATACAAAAAAAAAATGAGTAATAAACTCTAAAGCAAACTTATTCAGAGTGAAGCTCGTGTCTGAATGCATTAATTTGTAATTCAATTTAAAGAAAAATGTGTTAATTGATTTTTGAAGAAAATACAAACAGAATTTATAATAAAAAACAGTAGAAGCAGAACAAAAGGAACAATACAAAAACACTTGTTGGTTTGAACTGTACGATAACTGCTTCAAGAACATGTGAAGTTTGTGGATTTAATCAAATGATGGCATATTATGTAGTAGAATATACTGTATGTAATGGTACTGTATATATATGGTAACACAAGATGCGGAGAAGATCGGATTCAACAACTGGAAAATTCAAGCAAGGGACAGAACAGAATGGCGTAGAAAGCTTGAGAAGGTCGAGGCCCTCTAAGGGCTGTAGCACCAAGATGATGATGATGAATGGTACTGTATTCTATAGTAAAAAGTAAACAAGTAACCTTCAATATCAAGTATCTAATAACTGAGAATTCCTCGGACAGAATATATGAAGATGGCATAATTGAGATTAAATGTAATATTAGTCATCATCATCAATCAGCCAATCGCGTCCACTGCTGGACATAGGCCTCCCTCAGTTCTTTCCAGTGTTCTCTACATTGGGCCGCTTGTAGCCAGTTTCCCGCTACACGTTTAATGTCATCGGTCCATCTAGTCGGTGGTCGTCCTCGGCTTCTTTTATAATTTCTGGGCCTCCATTCCATAATACGTCTTGTCCACCGTCCATCTTGTGTTCTGGCTAAGTGCCCTGCCCAGTTCCACTTAAGCGTCGTGGTTCTTTCGATGACGTCTTGAACTCCTGATCTTCGCCTGATTTGTTGGTTTGTTATGTGGTCTCGAAGGCTCACGTTCAGCATTGCACGTTCCATGGCTCGTTGTGTAACTCTAAGTTTATTCGCAGATTTTTGCGTGAGTGTTAAAGTCTCTGCTCCATAAGTTTGTACAGGTAAAACACATTGGTTATAAACCTTTCGCTTGAGACACATGGGAATTGAACTTTTTAGAATATGGCTTAATTTGCCAAATGCTGCCCATGTTAGACCTATTCGCCTCTGTATTTCATGTGTTTGATTGTCTCTGCTTATTTTGATTTCGTGTCCCAGATATTTGTAAGTGTCTGTTTGTTGTATGGTATTATTGTCAATAGTTATATTTCCACTCATTACGAGATTTGTTATAATTTTAGTTTTCTCAAAGTTTATCTTTAATCCTGCTCTTTCAGACAGACTTTTAAGCGAATGCATCATAGAAACTGTATCATGTAAGTTATCTGCGATTAATACAACATCATCTGCAAACCTTAGGTGATTTAATCTTTCTCCATCTATATTGATGCCCATATCTTGCCATTGAGTACCCTTAAATATTGACTCTAGAGCTGCCGTGCAACAATTTTGGTGAAATATTGTCTCCTTGTCTAACTCCTCGACCTAAGCTGAATTTTTCTGTGTCTTCGTGCAGTCGTATACTTGATGTAGCGTTCTGATAGATGTTTTTGATTAGTGTCGTGTACCTGTAATCTATTCGGCTTTGATTTAGGGCTTCCAGTATTGTTTCAAACTCTACAGAATCAAAAGCCTTCTCGTAATCGACAAATGCAAGAACCAGTGGTATGTTGTACTCGATGCACTTTTCTATTAAGATCTTTATGGTATGCAAATGGTCATTTGTGCCATATCCTGCCCTAAAGCCTGCCTGTTCTTTGGGCTGATAGAAATCAAGTTTAGGTGTTAGCCTCTTTGTTAAGATTTTCATAAAGAGTTTGTACATATGTGTCAAGAGGCTGATGGGTCTATAATTTTCTAATTTAGTAATATCGCCTTTTTTGTGTAACAAGACTATTACTGCATTGTTCCAGTCTTTTGGAATCGTACCCGCATGTAAGCATTTAGTAAACAGTTCGCTTATTGACTTAAATAAAATTTCTCCACCTGCTTTTATTGCCTCGATAACGAGTCCATCATCACCAGGCGATCGATGGTTCTTCATTTCCTTTAAAGCTGCTCTTACTTCTGACACAGTAATGGGTAAAAGTATTTCCGATCCCTGATTTATGAGAGTCTTTACTTGTGTCAGGAAATTGTCTTGTGGTCTTTGGCTAGTATAGAGGTCTTTATAAAATTCTCTAGTTATTTTCAGAATGTTTTGTTTATCTGTTGTTGCCTTTCCGTCTTTATCTCTCAGCTTGTATATTTCGTTTTTACTTTGCGTAAGTTTTCTTTTCATTATCTTTAAACCTTTGTTCTCTTCTACTGTTTGAGTAATTACATTAGTATTATATCTTCTTACATCTTTTCTAATTCCCGCTGAAATTCTTTTATTTAGTTTTTTATATTCTTCTTTGTTTCCCTTTTCGTTCTCGTTTAGGTTTCGTCGTAATTCCATGAGAGCCCTTGTATCTTTGCTAATCTTTGCACTTTTGGTGTCATTTTTCTTGCAAAATTTGAGTTGTGCGTTTCTAACTGAGTCTGTTATTAATTTATTGTGATCGTCGATACTTAGAGGTTTGGGATTATTACTCTGTAAAGTTTCGGCTATATTTCTTATATATGCTTCTGGATGATTTGGTGAATTCCAAACTATGCGTTTACAACTGTTTATCATCTTTACTCTTTCTTTTTGTAGATTGATCGTTACTCTAGCTCTTACTGGTCTGTGGTCGCTTCCTACTGATAGTTTATTGAGTACAGTGACATCTTGAATAATTTGCTTTTTGTCTGTTATTATATAATCATATTCGCTCTTAGTTCTTCCGTCTGGACTAGCCCACGTCCATTTTCTATTCTGTTTCTTCTTAAAAAAGGTGTTCATTGCATACAGTTTGTGTTGCAGTAGAAAGTTGGTAAGCATTTCGCCTCTTTCGTTTCTTACTCCGATTCCAAAATCTCCGATTGCCACTTCTTGTTCGTCTTTTTTCCTTCCGAGTTTCCCGTTAAAATCTCCCATTATCAGATTGTAATGAGCCGGTTCCTGCTTTTTTGCTCTTTCGATTTCCTCATAGAAGGCTTCGACAATTTCATCTTCGTAATCGCTGGTGGGGGCGTATACCTGGATTATTTTCAGATTGTATCTCTTATTTAGTCTTAGATTTATATACATAACCCTTGGGGAAATGCAGTCAATGCTCTGTATATTTTTCTGTAATTTTTTGTGTACTAATAAACCTATTCCTCCAGTTGTCGATTCCGTTTCCCCTTTATAGTGGAATATGTTTCCTGATTTTAGTTTGACCTGATCTTCACCTCTTCTTTTGACTTCGCTAATTCCTATAATATCCCATTTCACATGTTTGAGTTCTTCCTCCAGTTCTGTCATTTTTTCATCCTTAGATAAAGTTCTTACATTATACGTAATTATGTGCAACGTTCGTCGTTCTTGGTAGCCTCTTACATCCCGGGGATTCTTCGCACCCTCTACCCGCTGTCCGTGAGTCCTACCGCTACCTTGGTCGGGAACTAGCGAGCTGCCGGGGACTGAGGGCCGTTTTCTTGAATGTCTGTTCATGCTGAGGGGGTTTTGGCATTTAAACACCACGCTTGCCAGGCGGGTTGGTGAGTTGGTTTGGGAAATTGGTAGGATAGTAGGTATTGGGTAGGAATGGGGTTAGGACATGATTTCTCTCCACAGGAGTTGAGAGAGAATCAAGGCTCGCGTAAGGCAGGATCGCATCCCTGAAGTAAGTCTATCCTTCACTGGGATTGTGGAAGAGTACCTACCCGCTACCATAAGTAGTAATATTAGTGAAGAGACAGAAAAACATTGTATTAAAAGTGGAGAACTTACAGAAAGATAAATCGAAATGGAAATAGTTTTTTAAAATTAAAGTGTTTATCTACTAGATACTACTACGTAAGTTATCTATACGTAATTATTATTTTATTAGTGTGAAAAGAAAACATCAATAATAAATATATGCCACCGTACAATCATTTTGTGAGGTTAGCTGTTATAAGTACCTTATAGTAGCATGCGGTTAGTTTTTCACTTACCAGAGTCGGAGTAATGTGTACCGGCCTTTGTCGCCACAGCTTAAAATGACTTCACAGAATGTAAACACACCTTTCGATCTAACCAGTCCAGTAAATCAACGTTCGAATATCACAAACAGTTATGCATCAGCCGCTTCACACTCTTTTCCGAGTAAGACCCAAGCAATTGTATTTAGTTGCATCGATAATGTTAAACTGCAGGATTATCTCATTCCTTTGGGCACAATCATCAACCCAAAAAATATTATTTTTTCATCTAGATTATCTCATAATAGAATCTGCATGTATTTGGCAAACAAAACCGTAGTAGATAACTTCATGACACAACATGGCTCTATAGAAGTACTCGGCGAAGTTGTAACAGCACGAAGACTTGTCTCTCCAGCAGAAAGACTAGTCTTGTCTGGAGTCTGCCCGTCAATTCCTCATCAAGTATTAGGTGAAGAATTACAGAATATCGGTTTAAAGCTTATTTCCCCAATATCATTTCTGAAAATTGGCTCGACTCTCCCCGAATATAGTCACATATTAAGCTTTCGGAGGCAAGTTTATATAAGCCCTATAACATCACCAATTCCAGATTCTATTCTAATAAATTTCGATCAAACACTTTACCGCATATTTTTGTCACAAGGTACACTTACCTGCTTTATTTGCAAAAATACAGGATCCATATCATCCCAATGCAATAACAGTTCAGTAACGAAATCAACTCATATTGAGTCAAACAATGAAGTTCCAAATCAAACAGCTTCAACAAGTATACTACACAAGATACCAAACACCCAGCAGTCATCAAGTTATCCATTATCAAATCCAAGCATATCACCTACACCTACAAATCTCCATGACAAAGAAATTACTAACGCTCCTACTCATAACAACACTTTCAATCAACCTCATTCAGTAGCAATACCGTTTTCAAAAACTTCAGAAGCAATATCTTCCAATCTATCAGCTCCTTTTTCATTAGATACAACTGCAGAAAATTCTAATAAAACTGATACAGCAAGAAAATTTTCTGAAACAACCATTTCAACCAATCTTACAAATAAAACTTCAAGCTCGAGTTCTGTCACTACCAATGAGTTTGCTCCAGTACTTCCAAATGTAATAAAGCCACAGCATCTAAGTGAAAACTCTAATAGCAATTACGAAAACGCAAGTTCTTCCATAAAACGCAGTATTGGTGAGATTGTCACGCCTTCTTCAGACTCAGTAATTTCATCAGAAAATCTGTTTGCAAAACCTAAACCCTCTAAACCAAAAAAACCGCGCTCATCTAAAGTCCCACCTACACGGGAAACTCTTGAAAATTTTATTAACAATCATATCCCAATATTCGTTTTAAATTACCACCAATTGTCCTTACTGATTGATAATGTCCAAGGCTCCTCCGACATTATTAGCCTCGTCAAAGAATTTACAACTGATATGTATGGTTTACTCCATCTTTTACAAAGCTGCTATCAATATGCAAATGATAGATCGACAAAAAGCAAGTTTACAAAACTTCAAAAGAAACTACACAACCATTTAGAGAAAGAGATTTCTGACTTAGATAGTGACTCTTCTGTAGACAATTGTTCAGTATCATCTAACTCCGAATCTGTTAACAACATTCAACTCGATACTTAAATGGAACATTAATGGATTTTTTCATTGTCTCCCTATGCTACAGCTTCTTTTATCTAAATATTCTCCAGATATTATTATTACTTATGAACATGGAAGAAGCGTCCAATTTTTATGCGTTCCCTCACACCTCGGAATAACAGGAAATGAAGAAGCTGACAGGACTGCACGAGAGGCAATTTTAAGTGATTTGTCAAAGCCGATAGACAAGTGTGTTTCCAGTGACTTAGAAGCTTATTTTAAAAATAAAGTGTGGTGTTTGTGGCAAAATGAGTGGTCTCAAACTAATTCCAATCTAAATAAAATCAAAAATAATGTGTCTCAGTGGTTTCCATCGTCGCTCAATAGACGAGAACAAATTGCGGTTGCACGTTTACGCCTAGGACATACCAGATTAACGTACTCCTACCTTTTTACAAAGAAAAATCCACCTATATGTGATCAGTGTAACGTCCGATTAACAGTCGAACATTTTTTAACAATTTTTAGTAAATATGACCAAGAAAGACAGCGCTACAAGATCCCAAACGCTCTACTACAGGCTCTAGGTCAAAACTGTTCCTGTAACAATATAGTGAATAATCTTAGATCCATAAATATTTTGTACAATCTGTAGGTGTTTAACTTTGTTTTTTAAATTTTGTTCCGTCGCTAATAACCTTTTGGTGGATGCGACATCTTTTTCTAATAAAAAAAAAAAAAAAATAAATCGAAATGCACGTTCAAATGTATTTAACTGAAACAAACACTCTTTGTATTGTATAGTCAATCCAGATTATACTCAAAATAAAAGTGTAGAAATTTTAAATTAAGTTCTTAATACATATATTCAAGAAATGATAAATACCTAATTAAATAAATCAGCAAAGTAGAAATGCGAAGATCTATTGACGAAAGCAAAATTTAGATTTTTGCTTTAATCTATGCCTTCTAAAGCAAAACTAACGATGTTAAAGATGTAAGAGAGATGGGAGAATCTAAAAGTTGCATTCCACAACATATCTCCTCTAGTACAGTGAATGAAGGTAAATATCAACTATTACCTCCGATTTCGGTGAACATCCATCTATTTGCATGAAAATTTGGGATTGAGTACATTTTACCCTCAACTTCAAAAGTGACTTATGCTCCACTTGCCCTTTTTGCATTTTAGGAATGAAATCCACCCCGGTTGTTAAAAATGGTAAAAATGCAGATTTAAGCATTCTGGCATAACTAATCTCGATTAATTAAATAAAATTATTTTTTTTTGCAAAATTTCTCAGCATGATTTATGATTTTAATTAATTTTTCAACCCTTTTAGCAACTATCCCTTAAATCGAAAATCATGAAAAAATCATTTTTATATTTCTGAAATATCAAAGCGCATATTAATATTACCCAAATAGTTTCTTTATTGTTTATGATATAATTTTTGATTGACTGTGAAATTTCAACCCTTAAAAACCACCACCTTAAAGCAGAATCATTGAAAAAATTAATTTCAAGAAACTTTAATTATTTGAATAATACATTATTGTTGTTGTTGTTGTTTGTTTGTGTTTAAATGACTGCGGACACTAAATCCATTCGCCAATCTTACAATTTGTACTCATTTTTTCATTAGTCATTGTTTCCTATACAATCTTATACTAAATTCCTACTAATACTAATCCTACTATTACTAGTATTGATCCCTAATATAGTCATTTTGTCCTATTAATTGTTTTTTAGTTATTTATATATAAGTATAATAAGTGATGAGGTCCTTAGAGTTCCACAGTAAACTTTTCTGCAGCTATCTACTTAATTCAATAGCTACTTTACTGTGGACTGTCCAAGTTCCTCAATTTTTGTTTTTTTTTTTTTTTTTTTAATTTGTATTTTTTTTTTTTTTTTTTATTTGTTTCTTAGTTTTTTTTTTTTATTTTTTTTTTTAATTTTTTTTTATTTTGTTTCTTTAATTTTTTTTTTAATTTTTTTTTTATTTGTTTCTTTAATTTTTTTTTTCTTTTTTTTTCTTTTTTTTTCTAACATATTACAAAAGAATACTTACTCTATATTTACAATTACAATTTGAGTTTAATATCCAAAACATGTTTATACAATAATCTATATAGAATTGCATTGTTTTCTAATGTTAATAAATAACTTAAATTAATGGGATGGTGGACATCGGTCAAAGAATATAGCGAATTTAAAAAATTATTAACCTTATTGGAAATAAGAGAACAGTCTAAAATTTTATGTTGTAGGTTTCCCATCTGACCACAAGTACATTGTGGACTATCAGCTAGATTCATTTTAAACATATATGATGGTGTAAGACAGTGGTTAAATCTCATTCTGCATATAGTTCTTGTCATATCCTTTGTCGACTCCATTTTAGCAAACCAAGATTTATCCGTAATATGGTTTCTGATTGCTCTGTAATGCTGTCCTGTATTTATATTTTCATTAATATACCTTTCTTTCCATTCCTTCTTAAGCTCTTTGAACGTGTCTGATTCTATATCTCTAGATGTACAAAGATAATCAGTTAATACTCCTTGTGTCACAGCATTTTTTGCCAATTCATCTACTATCTCATTTCCAGTGATTCCACAATGGCTTTTAATCCATGCCAACTTAACAGTTTTGCCTTGTTGCTGAAGTTCCATAATTGTATTTATTATATATAATTCAACGTAATTTACTTTTGATTTAGGATTTATAGCACTAATTTTACTTACAGCACTTTTGCTGTCGCTATAAATTATAAACTTTGAATGATCTATATTAGATAAATATTTTAGTGCTTCCACTATCGCTATTAATTCAGCTGTGTATATACTCATGATGGAATTGAGTTTAAACATTTTACTGTTTTTATTATTGTCATCCCAGTATGCACATCCCACACCTTCGATACTTTTGGATGCATCTGTATATAGTATATAATAATCTTTGAACAATTGTGAACTGTCAGATATAAACATTAATTTTCTTAAAGATAAAGGTAAATTGCTGTAGTCCCCTAAGAAGTACACCTGAACTTGTTCTAGAGTATTAAAGTCAATATTGTAATTTGGGTTTATGTCATATTTATATAGTTGTTTATCATATATTGTCATTTTTGAATATAAATCTACTATATTTAGAGGTTTCTTTTTTATCCAATATTTTTCTGTTAAGTCTGCTAAGAACAGCTGGTGTATTTTGAATATTAAACTTGACTTTTTCTCGTACAATCTTACTAAAAGTCTGATGCCAAGTTTTTTTCGTCTTATATCCATTGGCATTTCACAGCATTCGACTTGTAGGTTACAAATGGGTGTACTTCTTAGGGCTCCTATACACAATCTAAGGCAGAATAATACATTATTATATGAATACTGAATTTAAATCTCATTTACTGAGTATTAAAGTATTTTTCCGCAAATCGCCAGGAAATTTTGACATTCCTGTCAAAATTTCTTGAAGAAAAAGTCAGGACTTCCTTACTGTAAGGAAATGTCATTTCCTTACTGTAAGGAAATGATATTTCCGTTCAGTTGTTAGTGTTCTACATAAATGATAGAAAACATATTGCTTATAAGGAATTAATTTATACTTTGAAAACACAGTCATTGCTGAATACATTTTTAAGATCAATTTGTTATATTTACAGTAATTTGACAGTTAGTACAATTATTGAACATTGGAGGAACACTCTTAGAACTATGAGAAACATTTTGGACAACATGCAGGGTGGAAGTGTCATTTTGTTGAATATTTTGTACTGTGAAAATTTTATTTGCCACCTCAAACTTATTGTTAAGCGATTCTTCGATATATCCTTCAGCAACGTTTGATGACTTCCATCCGCCATGCCTCTTTAAACTAGTTATGTCGGCACCAGAGTCAACCAATATTGTTGCAGAAGACCGACGAAAGCAGTGGCCAGTATATTCTGTCGGATTTACCAAGTTCAAATAAGTAGCAATTATTTTGGGCATTTTTCTAAATTGATGAATTCCTACCACTCGTCTACAACCCTTTCCGCTTTGATATTTAAAGAAAAATCGGTCACTGTTTATATTTTCTGGTCTTAACGAAACATACTTTCGATAAACATTCAAGTAGATCTGATTAATTACAAATGATCTTGGTTTGTTGGTTTTCGAATCAGGTATGCTGATTAAAAGCTTAGATTCTAAATTTTCTATATCGTGTACAGTCATTCGGACTAACTCATCCATTCTACAGGCCCCAGAAATACCAAATATTACAGCCACCTAAAAAATAAATAAAGCTATAATCTAAATAGAAATTAAAACCTTGTAAATTACCTTAATCATTAAATTTTCTTTATCTGGAGCTTCCTGGATAAATTTTTCAATTTCTTCCTTCGTTAAAATCTTAGATTTCTTTGCCCTATAACCTTGAGTTTGCCGTTTCAATAAAGAACGAAGTTTTGAGTATGTAGATATATCTACATTGTGTTTAAGTGCAAGGGTTGACTTCAGCATTGAATAATTGGCCCATAATGTTGAAGATTTCATCTTTAAACAAAGGTCTAGGAAGTATGCCATTACAACATTTTCTGAGAAAGAACTCGTATTTTTACTCATGCGATAATTCATAAAACGTCTGTATGCATTTTCGTACTTTTCTCTTGATTTCTTTGGCAATAATTCTAATGAAGCAGTATTCACTGCCTCAACCAGCTCTGGAGGAGTCCCAGGAATGGAAATTTCATCATCACTTATCATTTTACTTTCGAGAACACCAGCAATTAAATTTATAAGCGTCAAGTTTAACATTTCAACCTCAATACGTTTCCATAGTAACCCAAGTAATTTTATTAGGAATTTCAAAGCACCATTTAATTGGGAATAAAATTATCGCGTTTTTTTTAAATCAATCAATATCTGTCGAATTTTAAACGATTTGCGGAAAAATAGTATGTTTACCTCGTAGGAAAAGCCACATTCCTGGACTCTGTGTTGCTAAGTCTCGGCTTGCGCCTCAACTTAGCAATCTTCACAGTTGTCCAGGAATGTTAAGCTTTTCCTACCCGGTAAACAATGTACTATATTTATTTATTGCGTAATTTTGCACCCTTAAAAACTATCCCTTGTCATAAAAATAATGGAAATTTTTTTTTATTAGCTTTAATAGTTTTAATCATTTAGAAACTTTTTTTTTGGTTATGATAAACTTTATTAATATATTCCAAACTTTATTAATATTATTCTTTCCGCATTTCCTGAACAATTTTTTGAGTGCTTATTTGACTTCAAATATTAATACTTAGTACTTTAATTGTTAATTTTTCACTCTTCATCAGAGATCTCTTCACCAATTTCTCCTTTTTCATTAATTGGAGTGCTATTTTGGCAATTATCGTCACTGCATGATCCGCACACTGCATTGCAAAATAACACTACTCTTCGACACCCGCAAGAAGCGCCGCACCCTTTTTTGCAGTTGCAAAAAATCATTTTTAACAATTCTTCTGGAGCAGGTGGATTGGGATTTTTAGTTCGAAACAAAGACTCTTTAATTTTGCACCATCCCCAGTCAACTGGACAAATGTTTTTGTTTCCAAGCCAATCTGAGTTTGTAAATAAACTCTTTTGATGTGTTCATCCAATGCAGCAACCGTTGGGATTAGAGATGAAAACTTTACTGCACTATTTTTAGTGGTAGCCTTAATACAGGACTCGTTACGCATCATATCAATAATTTAAAAAACAATTAATCTTGTAATATAACTTAAATACTTGAAATTCGAATCACCATTAATTTTCCTCATAAATCATAGCAGAATTCATTCATGCGAACATATTTATTACAAAGAATGCGCTGTAATTTTATCAATCGCATTTGTTGACTAAAATTTCAAATTTATTAGAGATGCTGATATTGAATTAGCGAAACAATAATCTCAATAATTAGTTAATTAACGAAAGGTATTTTGAGTGACAGCTAAAATGTGCACGTAAAGCACAGAAATGCGTGGATATGTGTGCTACCGACCACAATGCCATAACAAGCACATCCGCCATTTCGGCTGCAGCTGAACATGATATGTTATGAATGTCATAAACATAAGTGCACAGATTGACGAATTTTGGTATTAACAGAAATAAATTAATAAAATTAAATATTATGATGTGACAGAGTTTCAGTATTTAGCTATGTAGCGATTTGCCGTAGTGTTAGAACGGGTCAATTCTAAGATATGTATAATTACAGAGGAATGGAAAGTTTGGTATAATCAAGCAAAAGTCTCTGCAGTTTTTATTTTTGTTTTTAGTTATTTACATTTGGAATATATCAAATTTTTTGCTCTGGTATATGTGGTATGGCAACATTTCTTTCAGTAGCTGCCGGTCAGGGTCACACATTTAATCCACACATTTATAGATACTATAGATTTGTTTTAATATTTAATGTAATCAGTATTTCGATAATTAATTGTGGCAGGAATAAGTTGATTTTATAACAATTCGATCAATTCGACCAGACTCGTCATTGCGATTGTTATCGCATTGAAGATACACTTACAATTGAGGGTATGGAAGAAATACCAACTGTACCTACAAATAGGTCTGGCAACTCTCTGTGAGAACATTTTGCGGAGTAGTTTTTGAGCCCTATTGGTAAAGTGCCCTGGCAAGACTCGTGTATATTTTAAACTCTTTGCTTTGTTCGTCCTGTAGTGTAGGTATTCTAAGATAATAAAATAAAATACCAGCGTAGTTGTTGTTTTTCTTCCTCCGACACATTTTCGAACAATGTGACAACAATATCTCCCCAGGATTTGTTTCTTGCGTCTTTATTTTTAGAATGCATCAGATGCATCCCACAAATGCTTTTTCGGGCGTACTGCATCTATCACTCGACTTGTGTCCATATCCATATTGCTATTGAACCTATCTGTACACACTGACGGCACCCTGGGAGCACTACTGGAGAGAAGGCAGGGTAAATTTTCAACGACTATAAAATAACTAAAACATATCGAACAACAGATATAAACCTACTACAGAAAATCAGGCAGGTTGGAATGATTCTAGATGCACTTCCCATCGTTCGAATTATCTAGCTACACATTGCCCTGTTCGACAACAATTTAGTTTAATTTCGCTTAGCATTAATTTAACTTCAGAGATATCAATATAGACATGTCGAAAGGGGTTTGCTGTTTCTCATGCAATTTGTTATGCTAACCTCATATGCTAATATAACCTCATAAGTTGTCCATTTGGCTCAGTCTTTCCATGGTTTTATATCTTTCAAATACAAAAAACGGACTGGAAATAAACCTAGAAAAAACCGAATATTTAACGACAGAGCAAGAACCAGTGAGAAACTTGGAAATGGACGATGATAGGGAAATTAACGGCACTTAAAAATTCAAATATTTAGGATTCATACTCTCAAAAAACGGAACCACCGATCAAGAGATAACCAGCAGATTAGCACAGACAAGAACATGTATTAAACAAATGAACGGGGTACTGTGGGATAGACAGATTACCAGAAATACAAAGAAGAGAATTTGTAACACCTTGGTACACAGCATAATGACCTATGGAGCAGAGAATTGGGTAATAAATAAACGAAACCGGTCCAAAATCACAGCAACTGAAATGGAATTCATGAGAAGAAGCTGCAGAGTGACAAAAATAGATCGCATCAGAAATAAGGAGATAAAACTAAGAATGGCAGTAGAACAAGACATACTCAGCTACATCGAACAAAAACGTTTAATTTGGTATGGACATGTGAGAAGAACAGATCATACAAGGTGGATAGCAAAGATTTGGGATTGGAGTCCAATAGGAAGAAGGAAAAGAGGTAGACCCCGAAGATCATGGAGAGATGAGTGGACGAGGCCATGGAAAGACGAAACCTTAGAGATGGAGAATGCAGAACAGAAAGGAATGGAGACGTTGGCTGAAAAAAGGAAGGCAACGATAGCTGTAAAGATCCTTATATAGATAGATACATAGGACTTGTTTTATATAATTCTTTTTATTGCTACAGCCCCTCCCGACATATCCATATTGATATTTCTGAAGTTAAATGCTAAGCGAAATTACCGTAGAGTATCATCTCACGACCCAAACCCGTACGAAATACATGCCATACGTGTCATGACATGACCACACTTCACTATATGTTATTTGTTATGCGGCCAAACATGCTAAATACTTGCGTCACGCGTGTTTGCTGGAACCAAAATGGACGTGGATGTCCATATTGGCTTATGCGTGCGAATAAAGCAAATATTTAACAAATGTACCCACCACACTTCGTCTTATTTGGCCGAATATAGCGCATAACGAGTAACACCTAACGAAGTGCGATGCCGCCATTACGATGTGTATCTTCTGCGTCGCGACATTAATGTCACATGCCTTGCATGGCTCTGTTAACGTCAGCCACTACAGTTTAGTTCACAGGACATATCTCCGTAGTATGGTATTTCCTATAGTGAGAAAGTGAGTTTCTAGCATCTCATGTGTTCGGGCTTGAAGCTAAAACATAAATAAAACTTATTCTATTTCCAAAATTATATTTTCTCTATCAAATTACATACACTTTAGAAAAGAAACTTAAGAAAGAAGCATTATGAATATTATTATATGTTAATGTAAAGACCAGCAGCTGGCCTCAAGGAAAAGTCCATCTTCTATACAAAAAGTGCTAACAAAAATTTTTGTTCAAAATTATCTCAGCTACATTTCTTTTTTCAAAACAAACTTTTGATAGTGTGAAAAGAGACAAAATGCTGAAACACCTCTAAAATCTAGGTATACCAAAAAAATATATTAGTCTCATAAAAATGACGTTCTTCTTCTTCTTCATGTGCCTTGTCCGTTCCGAACGTTGGCAATCAACATGGCTATTCTGACTTTGTTTACGACAGATCTGAATAGTTCAGCAGATGACAATCCGAACCATTGCCGCAAGTTTTGGAGCCACGAGTGTCTTCTCCTCCCTGGACCCCTTCTGCTGTCCATTTTCCCTTGAACGATCAGTTGTAGTACTCTATATTTATTATGTCTCATAACGTGACCCAAGTAAGCCCACATTTCGAAGGCCTCTACTTTTTTCATCAATGTTGCGGTCATTGTCCACGCCTCCATTCCATATGACAAAACTGGGAATACATAGCATTTCAGAAGTCGAATTTTGAGAGGTAGGGTGAGGCTTTTAGAGGTGAAAATTTGCTTCATGCTAGTTAACGATGCTTTTGCCATTTCTACTCTTGTACGTATTTCCTTCGCTTGATCCCAATTTGAATTAACTAAAAATGACGTTACCGGCCATATCAACACCAAAACAATATAAATTACTGCATAAGCAGACGATGTCGCCATTATTAGCAGAAGCAAGACCAACTAATGGAAACGTTCAAGGAAATTGATCCTAAAGCACAAAAAAGAAGGCTTAAAATAAACGAAACAAAAACTAAGTACATGACCATCAAAAAAACACCTGAGAATGAAAATAATGTAGCAGTAGACAACTATACTATTAAACGTGTGGATGCCTTCACATATCTGGGCACAGAAATCAATCAGAAGAATTCCGTAAGCAGTGAAATTAATGCACGTATTTCCAGTGGATATCGTACATCATCATCATCATCATCATCCAGCCCCATTTTAACATCCATTGTTGGATATAGGCCTCCTCCAAACGTCTTCAGTTCTCTCTATCTTTAGCTGCTGCAATCCAGTTTGTTTCTATTCTCCTTAGGTCGTCGGTCCATCGAGTGGATGGTCTGCCTCGACTTCGCTTGTCGGCTCTTGGTCTCCACTCCAATAATCTCTTCGTTCATCTTCCGTCTTCCATTCTAGCAACATGTCCAGCCCACCTCCACTTTTCTTTATTATTCGCAGTATAATATCGTCTACGCCAGTTCGTCGGCGTATCTCCTCATTTCTCACGCGATTTTTCAAGGCCCTGCATTGATCTCTCCATTCGCCTTCGTGTTACTCTCAGTTTTTTGGCAGTAGCTTTCGTTAAAGTTAGGGTCTCTGCTCCATAGGTCAAGACTGGTAAGATGCATTGGTTACTATGCATCGTACATACTATGCTAATAAAAGACATCGAAATTATTAGACAAAAGAACCAAAATGACTATCTACAGGAGTTTGATTAGACCCGTAGTAACCTATGGATGTGAAACCTGGGTAATGACTAAAAAAGAGCTAGCCCAACTCAGGACATTCGAGAGAAAGATATTGAGAAAAGTATATGGCCCGGTGCAAGAGAAAGACGGCAGATGGAGAATCAGGAAAATCGACAAGGTTAATGAACTGAATGAAGGGTGTGATACTGTAAGATTTATGAAAAGTCAAAGACTGTTATGGCTAGGACATGTTTAGTGACAAGAAGACACGAAACCGACAAAGAAGATGTTACAATGGAAGCCAATAGGAAGGCAAAAAAAAAGAAAGGCCCAGGAGGAAATGGTTGGATGACGTGGAAGACTACCTGAAAACCATGGATATAAGACAATGGAGGAGAAGGATCCAAGAGAGATCTGAATGGAAAGACATAACCAGACATGCAAAGCATTTTTTCTTCGGCTTACAGATTCTTGGTAAATCGATGTTTTCCGTTTCCCCCCTACTCTACGGGGGGTAGGGGTGGTAAATTTTTTACACATTTTTTAACATTCTTAGCAAAATTCAGATTATTCGTCCCGTTTCAGATAAAGACGAGATCAAATCTCTGACGATTGGACTTGTATCTATCTATATACTTAATAAGATGAGGGCACCTAAAAATAATTAATGTGAATGTAAGACATTTGAAAGTCGAAATGTTAAGTTATTAATTAAAGATAATTGATGTTACAATTGCTATAGTACTTTCTTAATACATGTAATAATATAGTACATTGAAAGCTCTGGTATGCCACATATACATCACTTGCAAACGATAATAACATATTTCCATTATAAAATAAATACATATCAAATCGTTTTAAGAAATGTTAAAAGTCGCCCTGTGTATTAATTACTACTGACATGGTAAATGGATTCTAATGTAGACATATTAGCAGTCTGGTATAACGATTTCAATTTTGTGAAATCAATCAGTGCGCCAGATTGTACTACCAGCGCCTAATTGCCTAAATTTCCACAAGCGTCCATGTTTATTTTTTAATTGCAACGTGTCTATTAAATTTTTGATTCGGTAATGATATTGAATAAATCAGCATTTTTAAAATATAGTCAGCTTTTTCCAGAATCGTTATAAAATATTAACTGTATTGGTAAAAGCTGTCGCTTTGAACTGCAAATTAAATGTAAAGTAAATAGAGCAGATTTATCGCAGAATTAACTCTTTTAATAATTTATTTTTTGTTTTTGTGAAAGCATTTAGGCCATTGGGGAAAAATAATTGGATAACTCTTTCCCATTGCTGCTGAAAATCATGCATTTGATGAAACGCATGTAAATATTAAATCAAGATTATTAAATATTTTTCTGAAAATATCAAGAATTGCAAAATAATATAAGTTGGCATCTTCTTCTTCGAGTGCCTTCTCCTTCGAAAATCAGTAACAGCTTTAAAGAAATAATTCTATATCTTAAGTGTTCCGATCTTAATTCGTCCAACTGGTATTTTCTTAACCCTGCGTTAGTGTGCCTAGATAAATTAGCACGAGAGGTGTTCCGGGGTATGTCATACTCATACCCCAAACTAAACTAATGCTGGAAATAAAATTTTTTTTTTTAAATTTATTCATTTAAAATAGTTAACCTTGGTGTTTTACTTATTTATGATTCAAATAAATTAAATATGGTACTGTAAAAGTCTTATTTTTAAATGGTAAACATAGAATTCAAAAACTCCGTCGTTATATATACTGATGCTTCCAAGTCATCAAACGGTACTGGATGTGCTTTTTTTGTCCCGTTGGAAAGAATAGAACACACATTTAAGTTAAACTCCCAGACCTCTATTTTTACAGCGGAAGCTCTTGCAATATATGAAGCCTTACTTTATGCAACAGAAAGTAGCTCGGATCATATAGTGATAATATCAGATTCTTTATCAGTTTTGACCTCTATTGGGAAACCGGGATTGCCAAATACGTACAGTTGCCCTTATATTTACAAAATTAAGAATATCAAACAAAAGTTAGTAACAAGGGGCAAAAATGTGGTCTTTGTTTGGATTAAAGCACATATAGGTTTGGAAAATAATGAACATGTAGACCAATTAGCAAAGAAAAGTATTTTATCTGGTAGAGAAACTTCGTATAAAATCACGGCTTGCGACTTTCTGGCTTTCTTAAAAATAAGATTATATCAAAGGTGGGATAATATATGGAAGGAATATTCCATTGTTAGCCCAAATAGATACACTTCTCTTCAAACAGATATTCCTAAAACACCTTGGTATAAGTCTTTTAATGTACCTAGAAAATATGTTACCACGATCATTAGACTGAGATTTGAACATGCTTGTTACCCCAAAACATTTATTTAAACTCAAGGTTTTAGATAATGATCGATGTGAATTTTGTACAGAAGAAGGAAACCTAGATCATATATTTTTCAGTTGCCCCAGAAATACTATAATTTCAGCAAGATTAATAAATAACTTACATAAATACAATATATTAGCCCCTTGGAACCTTCAGTACTTATTATCACTAGACTCGAGACCAGTGTATGATTCCTTAGTTATGTTTTTAAAGGATAGTAAAATAACCATGTAAATAATTATGCATTAGTTAATAAAGTAACCTTTGTTTCTTACCCAATTGTCAAATTCCCCTCTTACCGTGGCCTAGTGTTGTATGTCTTAAAAAAAAATGCCTTGATGGGCCCCTAGGCGAGAAGAGAGTGACCCTGTTTACCTGTTCTTTGTTTTGTATATTTATTAATATAAACTCAGACAACTATTTTTTTACCATGTTGAGTCTGGCTGAATGACTAACAGTCTATGCCATTAAAAAAAAAAAAAAAAAAAAATGGTAAACAGTATTTATCCAACAAATATCCAAGGCAATTATGCTAGTCAAAAAACACGAGTGAACAATAATACACTCATGTTTGGAAAGTATGTACTATTTCTTTTCCTATTTTTACATTTAATATTTTTCCTTTAGTGTACTATAATATGATATAATTCAATGCTGTATTCTAACGACTTTGTTAAAATTTATTGCTTCCTATTATTTCGTAAAATTGTTAAACTGGCTATCTCATTTATTATGTTTTAAGTACGGACAATTTGGCTTTCTCTTTTGTATTTTGTGTCACAAATATAGAAACAAGTGTAAAGTTTCGTATTACCGTGACAATTAACTTATACAATACAATATACTTATACAATTATACAAAATTATACAAGAGTAATTTATTTGTATACCCTCTTGCTACCAACTTTTATTTAAAGAAAAATCAAAGTTTTTAACAATTATTGAAGTAAATGTTGCAGGCCATTTGAACTAGCTGTAATTATAATTGTGTCATCGGTATATTTTATATTACTTATCAACATTTCGTTCACTTTTATGATATCTTTTGCGCCTTCGAGTTTTGTTTTCGAATATATTTCAGAGTACATACTCAGTATATACCTAACCTTTTGTTACTCCACGTTTAATTGGAACAATTAAACCCTTTCTTTTCAGCATATTCAATTCTTTTATTTCGTCAAAACTGTTTCTTTCCAGAATATTCAATAATATTCAATACATAGTATTATGTATTGAATAATTATATGTAACACAGTCAAATAATTTAGTATATTCCATGAAATAGATACATTTCTTTTCGTTTATCTCTGCAGTTATCTGCAAATCCAGTAAGAATTCCTGCCTATTTGTTAAATAAGAACGAACACATTTGTTTACGATCGTACGTTTACGAACGTTTGAACACAACGATTAAATATATTATTGAATTTGATCGAAAATGACACGTTATAAATATATAACATTCAGATAAGAGCATAATTCTTTTAGACAAAATCTATACTTGTTAAATGTTATGTCAAAATGATGAAATTTTGAAAGACAAAAGAGTTATGAATAAAAATGCTTATAGCCCACCTAAACGAGCCGCTTATGACTGCAACTAAAAAAACATTTTCACACCTAAGGATTGGGTACATTTTACTAAAAAATATGAAGAATGCTATTATTTAAAAGTTAACCGTTTTGAAGATATTTGAATTGAACCGATATTGGGACGCCATCTTTAAAATTCTCTTATTCCCTTAGGAAGTATTTTTCAATACTGTTACTCTTGCGTTCAGTCGACATAAACTGATTTTCAGATTTTGTAGTTTCATTTTGAAGATACTTCGTGTTCACACTGTAGATATTAGTCCATATAATTCACTCCATGTTTTAATATGTTTGGCTCCTTCTTCAATGGATTTTACTGCATTTTCTATTGTAATTTGTTCTTGACATCATCTGCAAATTGTAAAATTCTTGTGGAGTTTAAATTTTTTACTGGATCAGCAGTATAAAGTAAATATAACAACGGGCCTAATATTTCTCCTTAACGTAAACCATCCATCGCTAGCCTTAGAGCAATTGTGTTACCAGTTACCGATATATAAATTTTTCGAGTCACACAATTTTATTATTTTTTGACAAAAACATTCTAGAAGACCTATTTGTGTCATTTTGTTATATAATATACCTAAATTAACTTTGTCGTTAATTAATGTTTAACCTCGTATATCATTATTTCTATTATCACGTTTGTAGGTATAGACTGACCTTTAAAAGTTCACTATTACAGTTCATATTTTAAGTAGATAGTAGATTCATTTTCTTGTCCCACTTTCCGCATTATTCTTTTTACATGTAAGACTTTAAACCTCACTCCAAACCTAGGTTAAATTAGTGATAACAAATCATCATCTATCTTTTTATCTACAGACTTTATAACACCTTTCCTTTGAGTAAAAAACGTTGGAATATATGCCTAATACTGACTGCTTTTTAAATTTTCAGATTCAATAAATTTATTAGCACTAGCAAAATTATTGAGTGCTAACTTAATTTTATTCCTACCAACTACCGTAATTTGCGTGTTATTATTTTCAATTTCAGGTACTGAACGTAAAATTTATCGGGCCGTGCCTATCCTGTGTAATTTGCTGATATCGCCGTTTTTATTTTCTATATATATTACTATATATGGTGCATTATCTCCTAATTTACATCTATTATTTAATCTTAAATTGATAACTATGTGGCCTGTTCTGCTGTACGGAATGGAAGCATGGACGTTAAAGGCCAGTTCCATTAACAAACTTGAAGTGTTTGAAATGTGGTGCCTGCGTCGAATGCTCAGAATATCATGGACGGACAGGGTCAGAAATGACGAAGTACTCAGAAGAGCGGGCTTACAGGATAGGGAACTTTTTAATTATGTAAAAAGTAAGAAGACTGCATACTTGGGGCACATTATACGAGGAGAACGATACACTTTTCAGCAACTGATACTCGAAGGGAAGATAGAGGGTAGGAGAGGTCTCGGAAGTAAAAAAATGTCATGGCTGCGCAATATTCGACAATGGACAGGAATCCACAGCTATGAAATGCTTCGCAATGCTGCTAAAAACAGAATTATTTAAACCAGATTATTTAACATCTCACCTGACGAGACGATGTACGGTGGACGCCTACGCAGAAATGCACGGCACCTTAAGAAGAAGAAGAAGATAACTATATTTAAATTTTGATTACCTGATCTATCTATTTTATTAAATTGGGTCAAAGTTGCATCGTTATTAAAATCAAATTGGTTACCTACCTCGTTAGTGCTAGTTGTTTAGCTTTTTTCGTTTGTTACATGTACCCTAATGTTGCAATTTTTTTAATTGTTCCTATCTTCTCCAAATTCTATATAAAATTTCCCTCTATCTGGAGGCTTCGGTGGAATTTCTTCCATGTCGATTTTTTAGAGATTTCACTTCCTACACACGAAATATATACTTTGTTACAGACCACTAGTTTAATGTGTCTTTACACTACAAGTGATACCGAAAAAAGAAGAAAAAACCTTTAAAAAAAAATGATATATTTTGTAAGAGCTTCAAATATCCGCCTTTTGATTTGAGCTTTATTTGACAGTTCTCACGTTATTTAAACTCGAACTTCATGGTATCTCCAAATTACGTTTTTTAAAGGTTTTGATATAGAATCCTAGGTTTGCATATTTTGTACAGCATTTTAAGTAAATTAAATAAATGATAAATTGATATATTAAAGAATAATATTTATTTTTTGTAATTACTTTAACATTCCATACTTTGTAATTTCATTCATGAACTAATGATTTTGAGACAACTTATTTATAGCTATAATACGAGTAGTAGAGATGCCGGTTGGATTTGCATCGCTGGGATTACTCACACTAATTTCTTAAAGTTATTAAGAAAGCAGTGGAAGATCCTAATTAGCATACTACAATCTTAAATAATGGCCTGTATTAAGAAACGCTTAAATAATCTGAGAACGGCCAGGTGGATGCCAAGTTTATTCGATAAATGCTTCTGTTCTTCATTCAAAAGTTTCTCTCTTGGATTTAACTCTTTCTAAATACGGGATGGCTCTAGTTAAAACTATTTATTTATTATTATTGTACCGTTTCTATAGTCTCATTTATTCAATTAATTATCTTGGGAAAGATAACTTAAATCTAAAAGGCATTTAGAACGGTCTTAACAATACAGTCGTCACTTTGAGTTTAATAAACCCAATGAGACTTTGTTGCTCAATTTCTTTTTATTATCAGTTAATTATCAGTAACTTCTTTATTTTTTGGCTTATTTTTAAGAACTCGACGAACGTGCTGCGAAGAAGGCAAAGACTCTCCTATCGGCAGGAAAAGTGATAGTCACCATTTTCTGAGATTTACAAGAGGTGATCTATATCGCCTACCTACAGAAAGGCAAAGCGGTCACAGGGCTCTACTTTTCGAAATTAATTGGCCGATTTGACTCCGAAATGCAGAAAAAACAAACCCATTTGGCTAAGAAAAAAATGCTCTTCCACCATGACAACGCACCTGCTCATATCTCCGCCGTCCCCACGGCGAAATTGGTTGAATTGGGATATAACCTGTTGCTCAATCCACCGTATTCTCCAGATTTGGTTCCGTTCGACTTTTTTTTGTTTCCGAATTTAAAAAAGGGACTCGTCGGGCAAAAATTTAAGTCGAATGAGGAGGTCATCGCCATCACGGAAGCGTACTTTACAGACCTCGAGAACACGTATTTTTCAGACAGCTTAAAGAAGTTGAAGCATCGCTATTTATATTGAAGTTTTTTAACAATTGTGTCGCATTTTAGACTATTACCGTTAATAATTAATTAAAACTTTCTTGCCTAACACACATTCTGAAAAATATTATATAGTTACTGTTAATAAGTGTCGGAAAATTTAAATTTGGCGCATTCGCATTTCCGGATATGTCCGCCATCAGGGGCCACTTTTTTAGTCCCCTTTTCATAAGGATTATATTCTCTCTTTTGTCTTTTTGCTCGATGGCCTTCGTGTAGTTGTCACTTAATGTAACGTTCTCATAAGTGTTTTTGATTAGTGTTGTATGCCTATAATCGATTTGGCTTTGCTTTGGTACTCCCTGAAGATAATCGAGATAATATTGCACAATATATGAGCGAATCTAGTGAAGTATCTGCACGCACAGTAGAAAGGATAATTTGTAGCTGAAATAAATTATTACAAATAAAAAAAATATTTTTTTAAATGAACCGATGCATAGAGGTTTTAAGAAACAAAAACAAAGTCTCAAATATGATTACATATTTACCAAATGTCAAAAATAGTGCTAACTGTCATATATAAATAATAAATCTTAAAACTGAGAACAAATAATATGACAGCAAGCTAGGCTACGCCCTAACACATATAATTTTAATTATTACAATTTCTTAAATTGTTATGAAAGCAATTATTATTAAAAAATGTTTATTTTTACTTTAAAAGTTCAAACACAAAAGTTATCTGGATTGCACTAAGACATCTGGGGTTAGGAACAAGACGTACTAAAATTTCTGGGGTTGGAAACTGGACCTACACTCTCCGCCATACGAACAAATTTATCTCCAAACTGCGAGAAAGCCTGGGATGACAACCAGAGACGAACACAACGAGGATGGAAGCTGCTGCGCAAAATGAAAACATGCGGTTATTCTTCAAAGTTGTTGTAAACGCCGTTTTACAAATATCTCAGTTGAGAGACGGCATACATATAAAAAAAAGTGATTGCTCGTTTAAAATTGACACATTACATTGAGTACAATTCACTTTTTTTATTTAATTGCGTCCCGACTGTTCAATGATTCTTTCAAACCTGACTTTACTTCGACCTTCCTAATCATAGCGGCATCTAGTCTTGACACACTCTTTCCCTCTGGTCCTTGCAATGGCCAACCCAAAATTCTTGTCAAACACGAACTTAAATCATTCCCAGCTTTTAAAATTTCAAAACTAACACGAACAAATATAAACCAAACATAATCATATGTAACTTCGTAGCTAGATTCTTTCTTGGGGTATGTTGAGTGTAAACAAAAGACAAAATTTTATATACAGCCCAGAAGCGTACTAGAAAATTTTTCATTACTTGAATATTAGATAGTTAAGGAATTTTCAACGTGCTACATATTCAAGAATCACCACATATCCAGAACTTGTGGGCTTTCTCAAATAAATATACGAGTATATTTTAAACTAGCGTTAAAAGTTTTTTGATGGTTATCTGTAACTACCAATATCGCAATAAAATGTATTTCCAAATTTCTCATAAATCATGGCAATATCGTTAAGATGACAAACCCTCTAAGGTGTACATAACTTGTCGCAATTAAAAATTGTATCTAAAGAAGGTAAGTTTCAAACTTGGGATTTTCCACACTTTGAAACAGATTTACATTCGGAAGGGTGCCAGCTTAAAATAATCCTATGCAAATCTGTAACAGCTTATAAGAAAGACGAAAGGAATTTGTAGCGCCAGTAAACTAAAGAGTTAGGCAGCTCGAGTGCAAATTCTGGTTAAAATCTAGAGGGTGACATATCAAAACTATACTAAATAACGATCTTTTTCACTTTTTCTTCTTAAGAAGTGTTCTTTCTAAATTATAATAAGTTCAGTTGTAAATATTAAATGGTAAATTGTTCTTATGCCTTATATCCTATATCTACCGATCTTTCTAAAGCTGTTTTTACACCCAAGGTCAGATATCTTTTACATAGGTAATGTGTTTACATATTTGATTTATTTAATACTTAACAATAATTTAATCTGGAATTAATGTAGAATCACAAGGAGACAATTATCATTTCTTCACGCAAACATCAAAACATTTGTCAGAAAGCTATTTCTTTTTCTTCTTTAAGTGCCATCTCCACGACGAAGGTTGACAATCGTCATGGCTATTCTGACCTTCGAGGCAGCTGCTTTAAACAATTGACTTGAGCTGCAACCAAACCACTCTCTCAGGTTCTTCAACCAGAAAACGCGTCTTCTTTCTACTGTTCTCCTACCCTCTATTTTTCCTTGAATTATGAGTTTCAAGATGTTCTATCTTTCGCCTCTCATCACATGTTTGAGATATTGCAATTTCTTTTATTGTATTTTCCATTTCCCTCTCTTTTCCTGTTCACATTTCAAACGCGTTAAGTCGATTTATTGTATTCCGGTTTAATGTCCGTGATTTAGCTCCATAGTAGAGTACACTGTGTACATAGCATTTAATTAGCCTTATTCTGAGGGCCAATGTCAGATCTTTGCTGCATAAAATCTTTTTCATTTTCACGAAGTTGGAACGTACTTTTTCAATTCTGACCCTTATTTCTGCAGTATAATCGTTATTTTCTGTGATTATCATTCCCAAGTACATAAGTATATCTTTTTACTTTCTCACTCTGCTGGCCGTCTACCGTTAATATTTCGTTTGTATTGTTGTTCTTGCTAATTTTCATGAATTTGGTTTTTTTGATGTTAAGAGAGAGTCCATATTCTCCACTATATCTTAATATTTTTTTTATTATTCTTTTTTTTTAAGTCTTCCAAGTTGTCGGCTATTATGACTGTATCGCCGGCATACATAATGTTCTTAATTAAACTTCCGTTCACTTTTATGCCGACTGTCTCCTTTACCAAAGCTTCTTATATGATTTCTTCAGAAGGATGGGTTGGTCAAGTATTAAAAATGAACCCTGGAAATCTCACCGGAATATCTATGTTCCGAAACCCACTAGAGAAAGACCTAGACTAAGATATGCAAACGAGGATCTCAAAAGAGTTGTCATTAGAGAATGAAGAAATAAGGCATATGATAGGATGCATGTAAGAGGTCCGGAAGCAGGCCAAGGATGACGAAGGCCTGTAGGCTGGCATAGGCATAAATGTAAAAAGCATAAAGATGATGATTCAATTTGAAATTGTAGAAAATCATTAGAGAAAAGTACAAAATTCACTGCACAAAAGTACAATTAAAAACTCAAAGGAAAGCTGGATGAAAGAACTTTGTGAAGAATTAGAATCACTACAAGAAAAGGGAGACAGCTTTGGACTACATAAAAAAAAAGGTAAACGGGTTCCCGATAAATGCAGTTGATGTTAAATAAAATAAACATCGTAGGAAAAATATATGGCTTGAAGACAAATGCTGGAAAAACTAAATGCATGGCAATAAGAAAAAATGCTCCTTTATGAATACAACTGCAAGTAGATATTGTTCCAATCAATCAAGTGAAAACATTTAAATACTTTTGAATGATGACGAATGACCAATGGGATCCTCAACAAGAAATAAAATGCCGTACCAAACAAGCAAAACAAGCTTTTATCAAATTTAAACCGCTATTATGTAACCACAATCTTTCGTTCAATCTCCGCTGCAGGATGGCTAAATGCTATGTATGGTCCATATTGTTATACGGCATGAAAACATGGACGTTAAGAGTACCTTCCATTAATAAGTTGGAGGAGTACGAAATGTGGATATTGCGAAGAATGTTCCGCATACCATGGAAAGATAGGGTGAGAAATGAGGAAGTCTTAAGAAACGCAAGTACTGAGGAGAACTACTCAATTTGATCAAGGTACGAAAAATTGGATACCTCGGCCATATTCTGAGAGGAAAAAAAACACGCAATCCCTTAACTAATCATCCAGGGAAAGAATAAAGGCAAGAGAGAAGTAGGTCGCAAACAAATGTCGTGTTTACGGAAAATAAAGAACTGGACAGGCATAAATAACACTGGCGATCTTTTACATGCCGCAAAAGACAGACATCTAGCCTTAAGATAATTGGAACTATAAAAAGAAGAAATTATGTATTGCCTTTTAAGAAAGTAAATCACTGAAAAAAAAGTTGCTTTGTCAACTTAAATTTGGATCAAATTAATTTTTAATTTTTTAAGTATTAATTTAAAATTTTTAAGACTACTTTCTACTCTGATAATTTGGTAAAATTCCGTATAATAACCTGCTTAAGATTTCCTTTAATCCTTTTATCTACACCTTTTGAAATATTAAAAAATCTCACGGTATAAATATTTCTCTATCCTTTTAATTATCTACCATGTACATTACATCTATATTAATTTATAATTGCCTAAACTATGATAGTATATAGGGAAGGTTGAACCTAAATTTTCTGAGATAGGACACGTTTAGGGGAGCAACTGTGCAACTGAGACATGACCAGTTAACTTACCAATTAAACTAAAGACATTATTTTCCTAATTTCATTGCTATTCCATTAGAGGAATGCGTGATGCAGATAGCTGGATATATCGTGGTCACTGATTGTGGGGGTTCGGGATGCTCTAGGCAACCATTAATGTGTTCAGGGCTTAGCATACTGGTCCCAAATGCGACTAATTACCTCCTCATAACTATCTATCTCAATTTGTTGCTCGTTTGGATTAAAATAATTTTAAATAAGTTTAAAATGTAATAAAAGTGTATATCCACAAATACTGGATTTATTCTAGTTAAATTACCCCCTAACACTTGTTCATAAAATGTAAAAATACATTAAATGAAACACATTAAGAGAACTAGAAAATCTCTTCAAATAATTCTAGACTGCTTGCGAAAAGAGTATTTTTGGAGAAATCAATCAATGTTAACTTAGGTAGTACATTTTAAAATACATTTCTTTCTTTTAGTGGGTATATAAAGTATGCATAACTTTAGGTAAAGTCATTTTACCCTATGACGGCCGATATGCAAGATAGGCGAAACAGTTCATTACAGAACATTTGGCAAAATTTACGGCAGACCTAATAAGCAAAGACAGGAAAACAGTCAAAGGCCCATAGTAGGTCTTCTAATAGGGCACTGTAAGCTGAATAGGCATTTGAAGCTGATGGCATTATCAGATGATGACTTGTGCAGATTCTGTCGCAGTGGAATAGGCCAAAAGGCTATCTCTCTAATTCTAATCTAATCTAAGCAAATATATAAGGAATAGCAAGAGCTAACAAAAGAAGCACTTACGTATTAGTTTATTCAAATTTACACGTCATGACTTCCTAAAAACTGATATCGGTCAAACTGGTAGAGCGTTTAACAAACGTATAGCAGAACACAAAAGGGTTTTTAATAATAGAAATAACAGATTTTACGTACGCACTTCATCTTCTAGATCATAATCATTCTTTTATCGAATAATTTCAAACTCTCCATATTATAAATAAAGGCATTAAGATGTTTTTATTAGAATCTATGCAAATTAATAAATTAAAAAATACAATTATAATTCTGAATGACCAAATTTAGACTAACAACTCACCTCTCCTAACTTATTTAGTTAAAAACTATAAAGTGTAGACACATAGTAAAAATACAGCACTCAAGAAAGGCACTCTGCCGAAACAGCTGTAGTGATAATAAGTAGTAATAAATTTTGTGGAAGTGCAGAAAACAAGTTTTCAGTTTTTTATTCTTAGAGAAGAGAAATTAGTAAGTAATAGGGTAGTTGGGGGTGAAAACACGCAGTTTGGTTATCTCCTGTCGTCTTCAGAAATTATAAAAGTTAAGAAATTTTCCAATGTTATTACGCGATAGGATACATATTGTTTTTCCATTTTAAGTATCGACAGTAGTTCTATAAGTTTACTAATGAATGAAAAGAAATGCTTGCCCCTACAAATGGGGCAGTAGTACGCAAGTGCGTATTTTTGTCCCAAAACTGAAATGTATAAACCTCAAATAAAGAGATGGTAGGCATTTAAAAGAAACCAATCTTTACTAAGGTTTACTAAGGTTTACTAAGTGCTACGTATGGTCAGTGCTACTATATGGCGTAGAGGGCTGGACACTCAAAACGAGGGATATAAACAGATTAGAAGCTTTCGAAATGTGGCTTGTGGCTGATTAGCAATGTGTTTTGGGAAAGACCAGATGGTAAAAGATCGACAGGAAGGCCTAGAAAGAGGTGGAAAAACGGGGCCAGGGAAGACCTGGAGAAGATAGAAGTAAGGCCATGGGAAATAATAGCACGGGATCGGAATCAATGTGGCTTTATCGCCGTATCCTAAAAATACCATGTACAGCGAAAATCACAAATATAGATTTCCTTAAAAGAATAAACCAAGAACGCCAACTTTTCGAAACCATCAAGAAAAGGAAAACGGCGTATCTAGGTCACATCATGCGAAATGAAAAATACCAGTTCCTTCAACTTATAATCGAGGGTAAAATTGAAGGCAAGAGAGGAATGGGACGCAAGAAAATGTGCTGGCTCCGAAACATAAGGCAATGGACAGGGATTAACGATATACAATCTCTGATACATATTGCAAGAAATAGAGAATTAATGGAAAATGTGACCGCTAACATCCATTAGTGGATTTGCATCTGAAGAAGAAGAAGAATCTTTACTAAAAAAAAACAAACGTGACATACAAAACGTTAATCTAAAAGAGAACTTTGTTTGGGGAGGTCGTCAGAGAATCACACTGAATCTGAAAATCTGAAAGAGTTGGTTTTTATTGGCTTTGAAAGCTTTAAACAATATCGTCCCTTCGAAAAAAGGCATAATCATCATTTACTTGGCAGACTTTGGCGACAAATAATCTGTATGATTTTTTTCCAAAAATATTTACTAAGACAAAATCATCAGGTAAAATATTTGGTACAACATCAATGTCTTGCACTTCATCGTTACCGGAAAAATGAATGTCACAAGAATCAATACTTTCTTGATAGGAGAGTGCTTCTGATTCATCAGATGATGATTTGTCGAAAACGTTCCTTTTGGCAGCACGGACTTTATCACTTTGAGATTTGATCTTTTGATTCTTTAGTAATGCTTTCCTCTCCTCTTTTTCTACTTCCTTCTTTTCTTCGGGTTCTTCTAAAAGTCGCTCCTTATTAGGTGTCGATGTTAGTAGGGTTGATTTCAAACTTTTCCTGGTTCGTTTCCTCTTTATCTTAATTTTTAAGAAGGGAATAATGTCTGAAGGTGAAATTACTGACTGTTCTGATTTTGATGACGGCTGGGACTCTTTCGTGTCAGCAACAGTTTCTTTTTCAATATTTGAAGGACCAGGTACAGAAATTCTGACTTCCGATTTTGATGAAGGCTGGGGCTCTAGCGCATCAGTAACAAGTTCTTCTTCTTCTTTCTGACTGAAACTTAATAAAAACATTACCTTCAGTGTCTAAATCTTCAGCTAAATCTTGATCTGTTACTTCCGCTGGCATAATATCTACGTCCGAAAAATATTTTGATCTAGTGGATAGATTCGTGTAGACCGAAAGCCCTCTTTTGTTATACCTACAGTAGCAGTTTTTGCAAATGCTATGGAAAAGAGACCAGCCACATGGTAAATGGAAAGAACCTGTCCTGGATGAGAACTGGTCCAGCTGTCCAGCTGGTTTGAACAATGCCCGATCGAGTGGTGAGTCTTATGGCTGCTATTTGGTGGCAGACTTAATAAATGGAATTATCTTTTGCAAATGTTACTGCTTGAAGACTTCTGTGCGATCATGATTATCTAGAATCAGGAGAACGGAGTTTTCTTCAGTTGGACTTTGTTTTTTAAAATACCTCAAGTACTTGATAAACGTGGGAGTGTTCATGTAACCACTGTCAGTAATAGCCACGTCGCAGGCAGTGGGTCCGTCTTTAATTAAAAGAAGATTCATCCGTTTTCGAGCACATAAGAAAAATATAGGAACATGGAGACCAGTTGCACTCATACAGCAAACAGCCGTAATTGTTTGTCCTTGCTCGGCAGCTACAGCTTTTGCTATATCTCTCTTTCCAACTGGGACATGTTTGGGCAGATGGTTTGGAACTGTACGAATGCCCGTTTCATCGACGTTGTAGATAAGGTTGGGAGGTAACTTATATTTTTTTATTGTGTTCTCTAAAATTTCAAAATACCAAGCTAGTTGCACTCTATTGAAGGCCATGGTTCTAGTAATACTAAACTTGTTTTTCGTGGAACTCGTAAAGATAGTAGGTTCCTTTTTATGAAAGATCTAATGAAGTCCCGACCAGCCAACTGATTTACAGGTGAAAATGGATGCTTAATACAGTTTCTTACACAATAAGAGTAACTTAAAAAACTCAATGACTTCAGCCTCATTCCATAAAATCGTTGGTCGAGTTCTTTGCTATGCTGAACTATTTCGGTTTCTTGGATCTTGATTAGAACTGCTTCAAATCTGCATAAAGACTGGACATCATTTCCTTTTTTCAACCTTTGCCGCAGTGCCGCTTCAGAATTTTTGCTGTCTGACGTATAGAAACGCCATTATTAGTAAGTTCATGAGCTTCGAACAACTTCTGCCAAAGGCTTACGCTCTGATTTTCTTTTGTAGTTTCTGGAAGAGAAAAACCAAAATTTAGATGAATTGAATATTTAATTAAGAAATAAGTAGTAAAAAAATTAATTTATGATAATTAGGCAAAAATACGCATTCGTAGTTTTGCCCCATAACTCTCGCGTATTTTTGACCCATTCGGCAACACTGTCAAAACCATCTGTTAGGATTTTAAGGATCTAACTTCTATGAAAAACTCTAACTCTAAAACATAATAACCTAAAATCAAGCTAAGAAAACACCCAAATAAACTAATTCAATAAAAAAATTTGATTTTATCACAATTTAATTTTGTTATGCCAATATTACGGTGTAATAGTAAAAAATAGTATTTACCTCATAGTTTTAAAGAACGCCTTGAATCAGCTTTAAACTTGGACAACTCATATGGCACACTGTTGCTAAACGATTGTAATTAAAATTGGTTCAAACTGGTCATTAGCAGCAAATTTAAAATAGGTGCGTTCTTTTGCCCCTTGCGTGTTTTTACCCCAACTACTCTACGAGCTAGATCTAACAGTACAAAAGATAGATAAATTATAAACCTTTCAGTAAACAAAAAATTGTTCCGCAAACAGATTATATTAAAAACAAAATCATTGAAAGAATAGAGACATATACATATTTAGGTACAATGAATAATGAGAATTTAAGACCGTTTTTAATTATCCAGTTCGAAATTTTATCACACAATAAAGTTATAAACCCTAACAAACATTTTTTCAGAGATTTTATTCGAAGTAACCAATAACATTAAATTGAATACTGTATGTTCAACATTGTTGAACTAATTAACGGACACATGTGGGTGGAAACAGTAATGAAGGGGATAAATCATCGTCGAAATCAGCTTATTTTAAATCCTATATTTGGACCAGCACCTGTGTGTTAGCGTAAATAAAAAGATTTCAAAGTAATAAATGATTCAGGCAAAAATCCCACAATTGATAGTCAGAAGGGATTAAGAGAAATGGTCCTGCGCCATATTCACATTCGGACTGATCAGGCCCATAAATTTCCAGACCAAGTTAATCCCGTTATGATCCCGAACTAGAGCTAACTGCTACCTGTGTTTAGCGAGCTGACACGCCAGGAGATAGTGATTTATTCTGGAGGGATTTTTGTTAGGCGGTATTCTTTTCGAGGATTCCGCACAGGACATTTAACTATTTGTTTTTATTTCGGCTGGACGTAGCCATTACTTTTAACTTGAGTACATGAACGGAGAACATCAATAATAATAATCATATCGTCTTGTATTATATGATATTTATCCTCAGCGTTCATTATAGGTCGTTAGTTATAGCCCAGGGAAATGAGCACAAATAATATAATTTTTAGAATTTATTTTATTTTTAAAACAGAACAAAATATATTAAAACAAATATCAAGAATGTTATGATTTTAATAAAAGAATGATATAACGCAAGCCAGTAATAGAAATATAAAATATGAATACAAAAAAAAATGGTTCAATGAGAATGCAAAATAGAAAAAGAGAAACAAGAATATTCAAAATATTGCAAAAAACACCACAGATATAAAGAAAATACAGCGATCAAACGAAATATGAGTTAAGAATCAAGATCAAAGAAAAGAAAATATAATGAAGGTAACTTGAAATGCGTAGAAGAAAGCTTTAAAAATAGAAATTAAATACTTATTTTAAGGTGAACAATGAGAAAAAGTGGTACCAACGAAAACATGTACACTACAACAACAAAAATATATTCTTTCCCGTATTTTCCTTAAAACCATAATAGGGTCTGATCTACCTTAGGTGATGTTAATCTTCTGATATCTAATACCTGTTAAGGGTGTACTTGCTTGCTCGTTTCATATAATCCATAGTTAATTTATGTCCTTGAGTTTTTGTATACGTATATTTTTGTTGTGGTTTATCTAACAAAAGTGTGTTATTTATTCTCAAGGTGTTCTGGGTGCAGAAATTAATTAGTGTTCCTCCATTTCGATTTATTGTCTTTTCATTAAAACGCTGTTTGATTCTTTTTAATACTTCGTTTAAATATATAATCGAGCAGAAGGTACTGGGTATTTTCTCTGGTGGTAGAAATACTATTTCAATACAGGCAAAATAACAACAAAAATTGCCAAACACATAAAAAAGAAAGGAATAACACCAGCTTTTCGAACAAATAACAACCTAGGTAAATATATTAAAAACAACAAGAGCCAAAATAAAAAACACTTAAATAGTGGTGTGTATAAACTTCAATGTGGCGACTGCCCAAAAACTTACATCGGTCAAACTGGTAGAAACTTTGATAAACGAATAGCAGAACATAAAAGGGCTTTCAAGAATAGAAAAACAAATTCGACATACGCACTTCACCTTCTAGATCATAATCATTCTTTTAATGACAAATTTAAAATTCTTCACATTCAAAATAAAGGCCTTAAGCTATCTTTGTTAGAATCTATGGAAATCAACAAATTAAAAAACACAGATATAATTCTGAATGACCAACTTGAGACAAACAGTTCTCCCCTCCTCAACCTATTTCATTAGAGACTATAAATTTGTAAACCCAAGCCAAAAATAGATCACTTGAGAAAGGCTATCAGCCGAAACAGCTGTAGTGATAATAGTTAAAATAAATTTAGTGGAAGTTTGAAAACAAAGTTTTCAGTGTTTTATTGTTACATAAAATGAATTTCCATCAAGTAACGGTCGAATCCATCAATTACATAGATTCGTTAAGTAACCTTAAAAATTTAAACTCGAAAAGCCTTAAGATAAATAGTTTCTCTAAACTAAAAGGTTTTGTAAATAAATGTTTTCGCCAAGCTTCTAAGCAATTGCTTTCGTAAAAATCTTTAAGTTTATCCCATAAAATATAATATTTTGTTATAATATAACGTCAATAATTCATTAATGTTTAATAGGAAAAATGCTATTTAAGTTTTTAACCTAAAAAATTTAAGCAGTGCGGTAAATTTAATAACTTCCCCGTATAGAATGAAACGAATTACAAAGGTTTCATTGTATCCATGGTTTAAAAAGGAGTTTTTTAAACAACAAACTTTGTAAAGCTAAAGTGTTGTAAATTGGAAAGAACAAAAACACCAAATTAGTAAATAAAAGCGAACAAACGAGGCGTAAGGAAACGAGTAAACGAGGTTAATTTGGGTAATTTGCAAATTGATGAATGCGAAGACGAATTATTTGAATTGACAAACAAAATGAATAGCACAATTAAGCCACTAATTGAATGATTGATGCAAAAAGCTTTATTTCAGGCTCTCTCTCCAGGGAGAACACATTATGCGTTGCGAGTAGCAGAGCAAAGTTGGCCAGACCGAGGGAAATTATATGACAAATGACAAACAATGGACCACTTAAATTAGTTTATGGAGCTTTGAGCTTATAAAGCTTTTCATGTGGTCTAAATGTCAATGTTAACTACGATGTGTGTTTGAATGGTCGTTGTAGACGCTTTGTTAGATGTTGGAAGCTTTTTTGGGAAGTATGTTCGGAGATATTATTGACTTTTATTTTAGTTTGTGATAAACTTTCTATACGAAATGTGTATATATATATTTACACAAACATTTTTTATCACATTAAAAAGTTATTGTATTTTCTATAAAATACTGATGTTCAAAAAATTGCTGAATATTCTAAATTTTTTAAGTGCATTTTTGGATAGGGTGTTTTGAAATGCTTGCTTTTTCTTCAAGAAGCTTCCGCATTTAAGTGAGAAGTGCGTAATAAAATTTATCACCCAATTTTTTGTCGAAAATAAAGATTATAGTGAAAATTATATTACAAGAAGTGATATATTGTAGGAGTTCTGACGTATGTGGAGAAAAATAAATTTTGTCACATTGTAGTTATGGAAAAAACAAGAATTCATAAGGAAAACTTTTGAACCATTTAAGTCTTTTCACAAAACTGGACTAAAACTAATATCAATACTTATGGACAAGTGCATTGATAGCAAAATTATAAATATAGTGCAAAAAATAAATTGGAACCAAAGTGCCATAGTTTGAATTCATGGGCAACACTCAGAAAAAATGAAGATCTGTAAAGGAGTTAGACAGGGATGTGTTTTATCGCCACTTTTGTTTAACTTATATTCTGAAGAAATTTTCCAAACACGCCCGATAATATCAAAGCAGGAATTACCGTTAACGGAAAATTAATTATCAGTAGTATTAAAAATATCATGGACTGATAGAACTACAAATAAAGAAGTACTGAAGAGGGTTGGTAAAGAAACAGAACTAATCACCACTATACAAACCAGAAAACTGTAATATCTGGGCCACGTGATGAGAAGGCCAAAATATGAAATTTTGAGACTTATAATACAGGGAAAGATTCAAGGAAGAAGATCTGTTGGCCGAAGGCAGAACTCATGGTTGAAGAATCTACGTGAATGGTATCAATGCAGATCGATTAAATTGTTTGGAGCAGCAAGTTCAAAAATAAAAAAAGCCATTATGATTGGCAACCTCCGTAAGGAGACGGAACTCTAATAAGAAGACAAAACCGGACAAAAAGAAAAAGTATAAAAATACTAGTAGGCCGACATCGATAATTTTATTTATAAGAAGACAAAAAGCGATAGACAAAGGAACAGAGATCAAAGAAAATCAGATCAGAGGAACATGGGGATTAGTAGGTTTGATAGGTAGCAATTTTGTATAGAGTTCACAGAGCACTATTCACAAGCTTACAGGGCTAGATGAAGTAAATATAATTCTTTCGAGTCTCTTTCGAACAAAGAAAGAAGAAAGAAGAAAGGCAAACGAAAGCAAAGACTTTCGAAGTCTTTACTTCATTTTAGATAAGACTGTAATGCATAGTGATGAGCCACATTCTCCACGAAGTACTTTTGTTAATGCTGAACATTAACATTACTGTAGCAAAACTTCTAGATCTAACAAACGCATGGTCCATAAATACTCCTGAAAGCAATAAGCAGAATTTCTGGTACCAATTTACAACCAAATTGATCTTGAACCTGTGCAATTTTTATTTTTGTAACAGAGAAGCGGATTTTAAATTTAAAATAAAATACAAAGGGTGTTTTATTTAAAAAAAACATATCTTTGATATGGTACACTGAAAGACCCTGTCGATTTGTAAATAATTTTAAAACATAAAGGCTACAGACACCTCTCCTCTTAAGGATACTTCTCAGATATTTGGTATATTCTTGCTTGTTTCAATCAAATTTTTGGTTTTCTTTAAAAATAAATCCTTAAAACTTTCATCAATAAGAAAGCAGCCAGTTTCTTTCCCAGTATTAACCACTTTAAGTGGAGAAGGTTTAGACCTTGATTGACAAATAAGATCATCCCATTCTTCTGGAACATCAACAACTACTTTTTTTGCACGGAAAATGAAGTTAAAGCACATAATAAATAACAATCAGAATGCTCACTAGCAGATGCACGCGATCGCCATATTTTAAACGGAAACATATACTAGGTTTGAGAAATTTGTGACAAGCTACGACAGCATTTTAATTTAAATTTTTAGAGAAAGTCACGATCGCAAGGTAGGTATGAATGTCCTCATTTGGGTATACGTGTGTTATCTCTGATGCTAATATCACTATATGCACCAGGATATATGAAAAGTGGGTAAAGATGTAGTTTTTGTTCTGAGCCGGGCAACCGTCAAAGGAAAACCATATTTCATCCGTTTTACAGAGTATATGATCTTTTAGATAGTGGAATATCATTAAAGGTACTTCATTTTGACCACCTTTAGCCATTCCTGCGTGATAGGTATACATATGGACATCATTGCCTTCGATGTCGTGTCCACATAGTACCAAAGTTGTCTGCTATAGAAAATTTGTAGTTAAATTGGGTAGCGGAAGATTTTGCATAAAGTCAAAGGCTGTTGCAGAGACATTATTTAATATGCTGACATTTATATTTAATTTTTCGTTTTATATCATAAAATGCCTTTGCTTTACCGTGATGAAGGTTTCTCACTTGAAGCAGTTCCGTTTTTGTTGATTCATCAATATTCCGTAGTTTGAGTTGGGTTTAAGTTGTGTTGGACCTTTTTGATGTCGAGCTTTGTTTGTATCTTTATTTCCACTGTCACTAGTAGTACTGTGGTTGAGTAAAGCAGCTTATGGAATACGACTATAAATATAAATCCTGCTCATCTTTGGTCTTCATAATATTAAACATATTCAGTAGGTATATCAGAAGGTTGTTCCTGTTAGTGGCGGCTCGTGACCTCAGTATGTGACTAGGCGACACTCGACACCTATACCTTTATATATATATATATATATATATATATATATATATATTATTTGTAGTCTCAGCAATTGGTCTGTGTGAAATAAAACTCTATTTGTTATTTCTCAATATTTCGTCACGATTTTGTGACTTCTTCAGGAGAAAACTGTAAATTTATTATAATTATTATATGTAAACAAAATGAATATTTCAATACTTACAACTTAAGATTAAAAATTTTAAATTTTGATAACATATCCAATTAGATAAATGACATTTTTTTGATTTAATTTATTTGGGAGTTATGGTAACCGCAATATTTTATAGAGTGAATTCCCATTGTACAATTTTTAGCGAATAAGTTTTAATAAACAATTACATATTGTGACAGTATTATCCATATAATAAGGTGCAAAAGTAGAATATTGAGAAAGAATCAGGAACATGGTAAATTGATCTATAAAATGTAATTGATGGTACGTAGTCAGTTATTGGTCTGATGTTGTTAGATACTGATATGAAGATCTATCATATTATATATTGTTTAGTATATTACAGTAGATATTACTTAAATGGTTGGTGTCTGTCTTATAATTGATAGATTCTGGAGTTTTATTAATGTGTACCATTTCAAGGAAAAGTCGATTTTTATAATTATCAATTTGTTCTAATATTTTTACATTATTAAAGTCAAAGTTATGTCCTGTCTTTAAGTGGTGGTCTACTAAGGCACAAGAGTTTTTTCGTAAGTTACAGTCACTTTTGTGTTGAGTGACACGTTGTTTAAGCCACTGTTGACTTTGTCCAATATAACAACTTTGACATTGACTGCAATTTATTCTATAAATTATATTACTCATTAGTGAATTTGGAGTTTTAACTTTTATTTTTGAGAACAACCTTGAATTTAGAAGTGGATTGTATTTAATTAATTTAATGTTCGGAAATGTTTTGAAA